>LR750095.1:590293-775842 GCA_902729485.2 Mus minutoides
GAAGGAGTGTGTGTAGTGAGAAGGTGCTATGGAGCCAGCCACACACCCAAGAATATTTGGGTCACACATTTGGTTATGATGAGTTTTTTTGTGGGGGGGGGGGCAAAGAATTGGGTAGCCAGTGAAGGGACAGACCTGGAAAAATATAAGGGAAGAGAAATGAATATGATCAAAATACAATATATGAGATGGCCAAATAATTAATTTTTTAAGATTTATTTATTATATGTAAGTACACTGTAGCTGTCCTCAAACACTCCAGAAGAGGACATCAGATTTCATTACAGATGGTTGTGAGCCACCATATGGTTGCTGGGATTTGAACTCGGGACCTTCGGAAGAGCAGTCGGCGCTCTTAACCACTGAGCCATCTCACCAGCCCCCTAATTAATTTTTTGATAATGAATCTAAATCATATCCCTTGGGTACATTGATTTCCACCTCTTGGTACTTTCTGAAAAAGCCTTATTCTCTAGAAAATTGGGCTATGATGGAGAAAGTGAATCAATAAAGCCATATGTTCTTTTTGTTTGTTGTTTTTACCCTCATTTTTTCTTTTCCTCTCAGGGATCATGATATGCTGACCATATTCGGTAGCTTTAAGACTCCAGATTTATCCTTGGATAAAAGTAACTACTAGTCTACCAACCATACTGTCACTAGTTATCAAAGTTATACAATGCCTTACTGCTTAGTACTTTGATAGACATGACAAGGATAAATATTGATTTGTTTCTAGCTAGTTTGAAGGGAACATAAAAGTTGCAAAGAGATAGATAACAAATGATAAAAATGTAGGCACCTATTGGAACCAGCATACTAATACTCTGTGTTATCAAATAGATCTACATTTATGATTGTATGATACACATGCACTTCTAAATAGAGATGAATGCTGCGGGGTGTGTGTGTGTGTGTGTGTGTGTGTGTGTTTGCATGTGTGTAAATAAATGAATAAAATAAGACTATAATTGTAGTGATAAATTGCTGAAAATGAATTGCTTTCTACATAAAAAGAAGGAGATGTAGGTTAAATTTAGAATTCTTGGTGAAGAAGCCTAAGAAAATGTCTTTCAGAAAGATTCTCTGCAATTATATTTAATCTCAAAGCTCACTCACTTTGGGAAGCAGAATGGAATGCTAGTTTTCAGGAGTTGGATCATTTCAATTCTCCCTATAATTCTTAAATATCAAATTTATTATAGAGTCAAAAGGATTGTAAGAATTCAGATGGTGTTTTTAATTATCTTTCCAGCTGGGTTGATAAAAAAATGCATAATCCCATGAGAAAATGTAAATATACCAGTAACCCTTGTCTATTTTGATAAAAAAAAAAAAGAATACGTCATAGTATACCTCCAATTATTTCAGTGAGTGTGAAGGTATTGATTAAAAAAAAAAGCAGTACACATTTGTTACAATGCAATTTTCATCATTTCTCTTTTCTTGCTGAGTTACAGAACAAATGGGTAGCAGAAGAAAGTGCTATTGTATGGCAGAATTGATATTCCTAATATGTTCCAGTAAATATATGTGTCCCAGTGATCACCACCAGCATATATAGAAGCCTTAACCCCTCGATTCCTAGGTTTGTCATCTGACCAGAGATCACACCCCTCTTCACCACTCAGCATGTCCAATGTGCGGTTTTTACATTTTTCTAAGTGGTGTTCATTAGACTTGCCCAACTCTGAAAAGATCCTACCTTTAAGCTTACCTAAAAATTCATCTTTATTTTTCTCACTTTATTCCTGATTTTTTTTTCTATCACAAACTAAAACAGAAAAAGGAAGGCAAACAATTATCTTTGAAAACCAAACTCTAGATCACAATTTTCCAAGTTGCCCACTTGGAAAGATTCACTCTCCTATTACTACTGGACTATCAATGCCTGATTTTTGCATAGCTGACAATATTCTTCTTCGTGTTTTTAGGATCTCCAAAGGAATATCCTCCTCGATTTAAGGAAGTACGTGTTGCATAGTTCTTGATATGCTTAACTTCATGTTTTATGAAGTGAAAAATAATCACTAAATTTCTTCTCCCAACATCCGAACAGTCCACCATTCAGAGGGGCAGTGCGTTTGAATACACAACTGTGTTAGGCATGCAGGCAAGCACAAGCCAATCAGGTAATTTGCAATATCAATACCGTGGGAAGCAGTGGTGTGAAACGTGGGATATTTGCCGTGTTCTGACTCTTTCATTGTTATGACCCCAAATCTAAGGAAATAATTTGTTGATAACTCAGATGTCCTTCTTGGCATTGGCATAAGAACTACAAAGTGTACACAAATATTAGAGGCAAGATTTTTAAAACATGAGTCCTTATGTTTTGCTTCCTAAGTACAGTTGTCAGTGAAAATCCTTGACCAGTTAGTTATGTAACTCCCAGTGTTTCATGACTGACATTTGCACCTTTTCCAAAGCATATAACTATCAGAAAAGTGGACATCATTGAGCATATCCATGTTTTGTGATTCACCTGGCCTGTAGTATCCAGGCCCGTCTTGAAGACTACAGTAATTTGCCAAGAGTGAAGATATATGTTCATTTCTCCTGGAAAGCACAAGCAATTGGAAACCTACATTCACCGTGGCATTCAGTGTGTTTGTGCTGAATCTCAGAAAGAGGTCCATTTACATGGATCATGTGACTTTGTATAACTATTACAAGATGAGTTCATGCCTCATGCCATGAACAATTTTTGGCACATTTCCTAGCTCAGGTCTGAGTCTCATATTTTCATCTCTTATCTTCAATGAGGGCATCCTCCGACACGTGTGCTTGTTCTGCTGGTGTGCTATCCCCATGCACAGCACTGAGCTGTGTCAAGGGCAAGTGTCCCAGTGGAACACCTCAAACATATTACTCTAAAAGGCACTGGAGTTGTTTTAATAACCAGAATCTGGCTGGCCTCATTACCTTTGCATTTTCATCTGTCCCCACTTTCCGCTCACACTGCCGCATGCTGAGGTCTGTTCCTCACCAGCACATACATTTTAAGGTAAATATAACTCATGCCCATTTCTTCTCTTGTGTTTTTATTATTCCCAGGCTTCTGTGCACCTGACCATACTATTGTGCCTCAGGGCAGGCAGGCCAGGGGAAAATCTGCTGGTGACTTTAACATCGACAGGGTAGAATTTCCAATTCCTACCTAGCATTTATCAGTACTTCAACCAATAATTACTGAACAAGAATCATGACTTATTATTACACAGACATGATTAAAAAAGAAGTTGTTACTTCCAATCTGTTACCAAATGATATGCACATGTAGAATGATTTAATTATTTAACCATAATAGAAACCACATAAAAGTTATGAAGGATCCCATTTTAGATATATCTAATTTTTAGAAATCAATTTAGACAGTTAAGACTTCCCACAACTGATTGGATTTAAAAAGTAGAAACAAGAATGTTAAGTAAGTAGACAAAACATTTTTTGATATGTTTGCATCTTTCTCTATATAATACATAAAAATAGTAATATTTTTAATATGAACTTGAGAATGATGTACACTGTGAATTTGAACACTTAATGGTATTTTCCAGTTTTGTGTCTAGAGTTCAAGTTTCCGGGTTCATTTGTGGGTAAATGTTTGAAATTACTGAGTTCTCTTTACCTCACAGTGTCTAATGTCTGACCAAGTGGTGTATTTACATTTGCATGAGCATGTGTGCCTCACAATATATTAAACATTCAACTAAATAGTAAGATCCCTTAAAATGATCGCTTGGGAAGAAATGAACATTTAGAATCATTATAACTATGTTCAAACATTCAACTTATACCTTTGCAATACCCTCATTTTATTTATTACTGCTATATTTTAGTTAATGCTAACTAAATGTATTCATTTGTCAGAAGAATCAGGAAATGAAGAAAGGGCAGTGGAGGAGCTCAAAAGGCGCGGGAGCCATCCAAGTCTCCAGTCGTGGGTATGTAAATATTACATTGATGAGTCTCATTCAATACTGCTTTGTTGTTGTTTTTTCTTCTCATTTATAAATGGCTTTATTAAAGGCTAGAGTATAAAATGGGACCAAATTACAAGCTGTCAGTAAGAATTTACCATTTCAAAAGTATGTATCAAAGGAGAGGGGGAGTGAAGGATGTAAGGCCACTCCCACACTGGTCGGAGGAGGAGTGCACCTGGCCAGGAGGCAGACTCCTCTGCTCCTGATAGGATCGGATCCAACCCAGAGAGCTGGGATTCAGGGACAAACCAGACACGCAGAGCCTGGGTTCCTGAGAGCTTCTGTTGGACACAGCCACCAAGAGCGGGATGCAGAGCCCTGGAGCTGCCTCCCAGGTGCTGAGCCTGGGCATGTGACAGAGCCCAGTATCATACGGTGGCTTCAGCCAAAGAATGTGCTTCAGAGAAGAATAATGAACATACTTCATCATGATGTACAGAGGAAGGGAAAATGATAAATACAGTTCTGATTTCCTGGTCTCTGCCACATGTTCCCTGGGGAAGACCAAGAAGCCAGCGTGGTATGGACTCCACCCAGGTGCAAGGACAATTCCCAGGTCAGGCGGGTCCATAGGATCCCTCCTAGACTCCCCATCTGCGACTTCCCACCTGCTCTTCAGAGGACTCCTTGAGACACACCACTGCAAGAGTCACCCATGGGGCCGGTCACAGAGGCTTCCTACACTCAGTTGAGAGTCTCTTCCTGCTATGCCAATGCTATGGAGCTAGACCCATGGGGAGGGAAAACATTGTTGCACAGGCTTCAATTCTTCCTCTGTAGCAACTCCCAACAAACAATGTGGAAAGATGACTCCATCAAAAGTTGCTAGAGGAAGGCAAACCTGAGTACCGCCAGGGGCCGAGGGAGGTTCGGGACACAAGCCAATTGGCACATCAATATTGGCTAAGTACAGCTTTGGCATGTCTTCCTAGAGGAGGAGAGAATGGCCGGAGGTGGGGGGTTGCCACGTGCTTTACATAAAAAAGACAAATACAATTACATACCAAACTATCAGAACAACCAGTCACAACTATGCTCTTTATTTAAAATGTATTTTACCATCTTATTATTTTAAAAACATTCTTGGGGTACTTATGTATTCAAATTGAAATCTGGTCTTCATTTTGTTGTTCACTATTCCTGTAAAAATCATTTGAAACTTCATGTGTTAGCTCCATAAAATAATGACTTGTTAAAACAGCCTCAGGAATAAACAAATCAGCACATGTCCTAAAATGCCCTAGTTGTCTCATATCCGGCAGTCTCTTCATGCCAGTATCTATGATTGAAATGATTTAATACTTCCGAGTATCTTTTGCCTCAGTTCTCCTTGTAAGAGATCATTTCTAGTCTACCTTTTAGAAATACCTTTCTTTACTTTGGGAATTGAGTTTGACATTCCAATGCCTCTTCTTTATTGACAATTGACACATTGCTTCTGTTTGATTCCATCTGTTTATTGTTACTACTGCCACATATTTTTACTGGCTGCATTTAAGAAAGCTCCAGCAAATGCCTCTAAGCACATAGGGCCTTTCAGGTTTTACACAGTAAGTATCAAACATATGATGAACTTATTGGCTTATACTTGTAAAGAAAAGACTAGACTGTGACACGACGGCACACCAGTGTTCCCAGTGTGTGTGACCCCTTGCCATCAGTTCCTCAGTATATAACATGGGAGTAAAATTGGAATCAGAGGTGCAATGAAGTGCTTTTATGGTATTACGTTGTAATTATTATTATCATTATTCTATGACAACCCTAAGATAGAAACAGTACTTGACCTTGAGCAAATAAATGAAACACACACATTTTTTGCCAGTTTTCACAGTAAAAAACACTCGGTGCCTGTAATTACTTGTGTTGGTTTACGGAATCTTCAGGAAACTAAAAGCATTTGTTTTGCATTGCTTCATTCCAGATGGAAGTTTCAGGTATTATGGTGGTGATCTTACTATCAAAAAGCTACAAATAACATTTGGAATTTATTTTTATAGGTTAAAGATATTAGTTATGCATTTAATATAATCTCTCAAATCAAATTAACAAATTATCCTAATTTATCTTTGTTCGCTGACACATACTTGATAGCTATTCTGACTCGTAGAAAATGTTCCAGATTTTCTTCTGTATGTGATGCTCACCATGAGAGGAATGAGAGGCTTTCAGTCTGAACGACATGGTTCCCCATACATGTTGCCCTTAATTTCAGTTGAATTGCTTTTGTAATGAGGCATTCAGATACTCTTTATAAGAAAAATATTTTGCAGCTCTGTTTATTTTAATTTTAATAGACTACCTCGGAGACCTACTCACTGGATGATGTGGTTCATTTAGCTAGGATTACGGATGAAACACCAGAAACTATCACAAATACAGAAGTGAAAGGTAACACATGTGTTTTATGTGAAGCCCTTAGGGTAAGTAGTTATATAAATTAGGAAGGTTGTATTATTCTACAATTCAAATACACTTCCCTATTTCTCACATAGCAAGTTAAACTTCAGACAAGCCATGTAGAAACAGTTTTTTTGCCAACGTAACTGAACACGCTGTTAAAGAAGCTGAGATACTAAATACATCACAAAGTTTCATAATGTCTGAGGAATAGCAAGGCAAAGAAGGCAGAGAAGGGAGTGGCAGGAAAGCCACTGAGGGATAAAAAGGAATCGTGAAGGCATGTGTAAAGTGTGTGCGGGTAGTGAAATTCTCTAAAGTATGAAACACGAGGTGCTAGATATGTCAGAGAGAAAAAGTGATCTCTGGAGCTCATATTATCTATGCATCATGACAGCAGAAGCATGTCTTTGCATCCCTCTTCCATTTTGAGAAGACAGTGAACATTTTCCTACCCCTTCTAGAACACAAACATTTGATTTTCATAGGGCTAATAGAAACATAGCTGCTATGTCATATAGTGAGAGCAATTGATGTCCAACGTTGGTTACTACTCAGTGTAGTATAATACCTAACCAAATAAGAAAAACAAGGGAGAAGAAAAACAGTAGGTGTGTTTTGAGATGGTCAAGTACACCATGGAAGTCCAAAAATACATTTGGAAATGTGTAATTTCTTCTGTGGTTTGAATGTGGTAAACATAAGGATGAGAGACAGAGCACTAACCTGAAACAGAAAATAGAGCCAATAGAATAGGCAGCCATCTCTATTAGCCACTATCTTATGGTTTGTCGTGCCATGATAAAACACTATGATCAGATACAACATGGGCATTTCAGGTAACTCACACCAATCACATAGTGGTTAGTGCTCTGTGCCATGGCTGAAGTAACCTCAGGCTGAAAGGCAAAAGAGAAAAGAGACCATTTTATCTCTCAGGTAAGAGTCCACCATGGAGGGACTTCTGAGCAAGACCTCAAGCAGAACAGGAACCTAAAGAAAGATAAATATTGTTTTGGTTCTGTTCATGTTTTTGAGACACAGCAAAGTTCAAATGAGATGACAAATTAAAAAGGTTCAGTTTCTTATTGCAAGCAGAAAATTCTCTGCAATATTCACTACTCCTATAATTCCAATTTTATAATTCTTAGATACTATACTAAACTTAATGAGAATGAAATGGTCAGTATAATTTATGAAACTCATAAAATAGAAACAATGAGGAAAATAGATTTTGAGATGGGAAAATGAATGATGGGAAAATTATAGAGTACATAGAAAAAAATAGAAATTTGTTTCCTCCTCTAAGCCCTCCTGTTTACCACCTACTGTTTCTTTTCAAATTAATGGCCTCTTATTTATTGTTGTCCAATGTACACACACAAATGCATGTGCACACACACAGCTTCAGGGTATATATGTTGGTATTTCTAAATATATGATTCGACATTTCTCAGTTCACCTTGAAAATTCTGCACCAGTGACTCCTATTTTGATTAATGTGTGTGTGTTTCCCAAAGCTGGCAAATAATTATTGGAAAGGTGCAAAGAATTGAACTTCGTGCATTTTCCAATACAAACAGAAGTTGAGACCAAGGTTGACCTGACCTTGGCAATTCAGAGCTATCCTAAACAGCACAATAATTTTACAAGGCTTACAAAAGGAGGCTATGGTTTTTATTTCTCCTGATTCTTCTATTTAGTTTGTCAGTATAATTAGTGTCTGCTGTCATAGTCTGTCCTGTTGCTACAGATCATATGACAGGATATAAATACTACAGCATAATATGATAGAATGTACATAGTCAGACAAATGTAATCATTTTCTCTTCAAAATTCACCCTGAGCCAGTGAGAAGGCTCATTGGGTAGAGGATAATATGCACAGACCTAAGGACCTTAGCTTATTCCTGGATCCCACAAGGTAGTATGAAAAAATGACTCTTAAGTTTTCTTCAAATCTCCACATATGGGTCATGGCATGTTGAATGCCTAAACACACAGACAGACAGGCAGACAGACAGGCAAACACACACACACATACATATATACATACATACATACATCATACATACATACATACATACATACATGTTTTATAAATATGTGTTGGTGTGTGTAACTATAAATTATAAAATGTGTGCTATAAAATAAGTCTAAACTTCTTGCGCATCAAATCTCTTCCTAAGTATTACTCCTCCAACTGTTACACCCTTTCTTGCTCCTCCTCTGTTCTCCCCCCACCACTCTTCCTCCTTGTCCTCTATTTTTTGTCCTCTGCATACACTGATTCTGGAGCTCCTTCCTTCTTATCATTCTGCTATTCTTTCTGTTTGAGCATAACAGACAAGGCCTTCCACATACAATATCCATGTATCACAAATGAGTGATATGCCTCCGTATGTCAATCTTGAATGAATCCCAGCATCATCTGAGATATTAAATTTACAGCTACACATAGGTTTTCTAGAAACCATTACTTGGGATGATAAAAACTCATCATTAATTATAACTAAGTTTAAACACTTGTAATTATTTCTATATAAATGTTTTTATGTTTTCTACTACCTCAATAAATCTGATAATATGTACATATGTGCTCTTTAAAGCATTACTTGTGTAAATAAATATACATTTGTTATTACTATTTAATAATATCCATTTAAACATATCCATTTGTTTCTACATAAGCTTTGAACTGACATTGATTCATAGTTAATTTTACATAAATATATGAATTTACCAACAGATTTATGCAAAGAGGCAACATTAAGAGAAGAACCAAGAAGACATGATATCCATGGTCGTGTTCAGACACTGGTGTGTAAACATTTACATTGATGCTACTCACTTGATAGCATTTTATTTTGTTCAACAAGAGAATGTAGGCAACACAAAATTACACGTCAGGTTTTCATATAGAATAACTTGTCCTAATTTGTAGTTAATTTAAAATAGTTTACCATCTCATATTTCTTAGAATACACTGAATGTATCCATGTATTCAAAACTGGACATCACCTTTCTCATTTCCAAATATTTTCTGACAATTTCCTGATAACTATTAGGTATAAACTCACCAACATACTAGCTAAGCAATCTCTTGAGTGAGTAGAGAAGCCAACCTCTTACTTTCTACACATCTTCTTCTTCCTTCAAAGCAATGTCTGCCATTGAGATGATTTTAATTTGTTGACACTCATCCATTGAGCTAGCCAAAATTAGCTTCAACTTTCAGTTTCAGAATCTCCTCATTTTGGGGAGAGAGGAATATTAGTTCTGTATTATGAAGTACTTTCCTGATTGACAAGTTACATTTGCTTTATTTAATAGGATCTGATTGTTGTTCCCATAAGTAGATGACATTTATTGACTAGATGCTCAAAAATATCATCAAATGATTCTAAGCACAGAGAGCTCCTTGGGTTTCACCTGCACATATTAAATATGTGTTAAATACTTTGAACAGACTTTGCACAATGGCAAAGGAAAGTCTGTGTTGTGAACTGAGACCATGTTGAAGTATCCATCCCATGTCAATCTTGTTAAAATCAGATTCTCTATGAAATTTGGGTTCTACGGATTTGTGTTTGGTTTGGATATTTTATATGATATTATACATTTTACTTGTCATTTTTATTCTAGTACTAAGATGGTAAAATTACATTACTATAAGCACATAAAGTGGTATATCTTTTTTGCTAGTTTTCCTGGTCATAATAGTATACTGCTCCAAATCTCCAGATTGGATTAGAGGAATGCCTCTTAACTGCCTGTATTCATTGTAAAGATGCTGAAATTTACACTGGAATTTCATAGATGGAGTAATGATTGTACCTGGGGAGTAAACCAACAAGAAATGAACTTGACTTCATTTTCCTAAGTGAAAAGTATTATTTTTGTGGGTATATTGTAAATTTCATTTTAAAATTTTAACAAACAATGTTAAGCACACCCTTACTTCTTATCATTTTCTTGACATCATTTCTTTTAAAATGCTTCAAATATGCATTTTTATTTCTAGTTGTCATGTTAATATGGAAGTTAGACTTGATTTAGAAAGCTTGCCTGGGACTCACAGATCAGATACATTCACTGCACTCTTTGTTTTCCAGTCTCTGTCCTTTGGAATGAGCTATTCAGATACTTTAAAAGAGCAGAATATTTTGTTCAACTCATTTTATGCTAATTTAACAGATTGTCTGTGAACCTTTCCCACAGCAGAAGAGTGTGAGTCATTTAGCTGCGACTACAGATCATAGAATAAAAAGCCAAGCAACCACAGAAACAAAAGGTGAGACATATAATTTATATGTAGCCCTTGGAAAGAATAGTCAAGTAAATCAGGAGGATGAGTATATTCTATCAAACAAAGATTTTACCCATGTGTCATGTAGAAGCTAAATGCTAATGGGATTGATGTCTGACTCAGTTTCTGTGAGAGTTGAAACTGAGTGTGGCATTAAAACTGCTACGTTTCTCTTTCCTCTGCCTACCCCAAGAGGGTCAGATGCAAGTTCATCTACTCCTCTAATGCCATGCTTGCCAAGCTGCATGCCTGATTGCCTGCTGCCATGTTCCCCAACTTGACCATCCTGGATCACCCTTTGATGTTGTTAGCCAGCCCCAGTTGAATATTTTCTTTATAAGCTATCCTGGTCAAGGTGTGTCTTAGCAATAAAACAGTGAATAAAAAATCAAAAGAAACTCTTAAAAAAAAACTGCTGAATTTCTCAATAGATTATAGAGTATTGTAATATCTGAGGGGTAGTGAGGCATAATAAAGTACAGAATGACAAGGAAATAGATGATTAAAAATGTTGCTGAGCACAGGAATATAAAGAAATCATAAAAGGTTTGAATAGAGGAAAATGATAGAATTCTTTAGAAAATGAAATGCAGAGTCCTGGAAAGATGGAAGAGATACAATGATTGCATGTTTAACCTTGTCAAGTCGGCAAGACACTGATTTGCATTCATCTTTTCCTCTCCTTTGTTGGGAAAGCATTAAACATGGTAGCACCTCAATATGCAAGCCTGTTTGATTTTTATAAGGTAACTGGAAACCTCACTGGTGACTCCTATGTGAATAAATGTTAATGTGCAATAATGGTTTGCTTCTTAAGATAGTATTTTATAGATCAGGGTTTACACAGCCTGAAACAAACTAGAATCTCTCCAAGTGATACTTATGGACATTCATGGACACACTTACGTTTATTACATAACTAAAACTATTCCCTGTGGAATTAAATCTTCATTTAGCTGTAAGTGAACATCAAAGAAGATAAAATATGACAAATGGTGAAAAAGAAGGTATGTTCTAAGGTTGAATGATACCTTTGGAAGAATGTTTATTTACAGCAGGAGGCCTTTAAATATATTTTAGTGGACAACTCTACTTAACTATTTCTTATATCATAGCTTAAAGCAAAATTGTGCTAATAAGAATCAAATCTAACTCAATCAAGTGTGCCACTAAAGAGTTGAATTGTTAAATAAATCATTCAGTGGTGTAATATCTGCAGAGTACTAGGCATAGTGAGGTGCAGAGAAGATATGGAAATTAATGGTCAAAATGTTGTTGAGAGTACAGTGAATATTGGACACCAGGGAATTAGTATGTTGTGGTTTAAGCATGCATTATCCTTCATAAGATTAAGTGTATGACCTGTTCATCACTGGGTAGAAACATGGTCAAGATTAAAACTTGAGCAGTCAAGCTTCCTTGCCAAGATGGAATATACTCCTCAAACCATGAGCAAGAATAAATATTTCTTCCTTTCTTTCGTTGCTTGTTATCAGGCTTTTCTTTTTATATATATCTCAGCAGTGAGAAAGTTAACTCACACACAAAATTGATACAGAGAAATGGTAACATTTGCTGTGATGAGTCTTACTATACAGTTCTTTGGCATTTGGAAATGCTTTGCAAGAGGAATGTGGAAAACTTTTAGACTTTGAACCAGAAATGCCCCTGAGTGTTTACCCAAGCTTAAAGCCTTTACTGTTGGATATTAGATGATCATATTGTCTAGAGTAGTGGTTCTCAACCTTCCTAATGCTGTGACCCTTTAATACAGTTCCTTGTGTTGTGGTGACCCCCAATCATAAAATTACTTTGTTGCCACTTCATAACTGTAATTTTTCTACAGTTAATGGATCATAATATAATAATGTATATAACATAAATATTAGATAACAGATAAATATCTGATATGCATGATATTTGATACATGACCCCTAAATGGGTCATGACCCACAGATTGAGAACCATTGGCCTGGGGAAATGTAGATGCTGTACTCCCTACTTCATGATAATTCAAGCGTGAGGAAGGATTCTATAGAGCTCTGACCTACAGGCCCTTCAAGTTCTATTCTGGCAAAGTTTCTGACTGATTTCTGCCTATGTCCTATAAACTCCAATGTTTCTGAATTTAATAGAATTAGTGTGTTTGCCCTGGTGAAATTGCAAAGTAGGACAATATTCATTTTGTGACATCATTTTATTACCAATTTTATCAAAGTCTATGATAAAAAAAAATCACAACAAATTGGGGTGGAAGCTGTTTAAATGTGCCTTTTGTTTAGGAAAGGCACTTCAATGTTAATGTTCCAGCCAAGTCATATGCTAAAATCAGCCCTATAATTGTTACAAAGAAACCTATTTGTAGTGACACTAGCTCTTGTGCCCTGAGAGCAGAGCCTAGAAATTATTTTGAAAGAAAGCCTTAACTCAGGATGCTAGAGAGTTTTCTATTCCCTGAAGGTGTCTCCCCAAGGAAGTACAAAGAGGTGATGAACTGGTACAAAGAGACCAGGTTCTATCTATCCAGAGATGGCAGTAAAACTTGGCATCATAGCTTACTCATTTACATAATACTAATTTTACATATATGAAATAACACTACAAAGAGAGGGGCAGCAGAGTCTTGAACCATGGTTCCAAAAATCCCCTGAGGTCAAACAATTTCTGAAAAGAAAGGAGTTCCTGCAAAGTGACCATGAGTAGCCATTGTGTGAAACTATGAAGGTGAAATCTAAGCTTCAGTTCAGACTCCAGAATGTTGGAGATGCCAGAGCAGTGAGACATCTGCTGAGGAACTCTGAGTGCATGAAGATAAGCCAGCTAAAGAGAGATCAGTGCATTCTGTGGACACGAGATCTTGTCTAAGCTCAGAGGAGCCCAGATGACTCTATCCCAAGCCCTATATACCAAATACAGAGTTGCAGGATTTAATAAGGTTGTTTTTTTTTCTTCTTCTGAGTTCTTTCTATCCATGCTTTATTTTGAATATTCCATGGGATGCTCTAGCCCTCCCTTTGAGAAAGGGGATGATCACTCTGTGTCATTTGTGTGTTGAAAATATGCCAGTTGTATTTTGGATTGTACAGCATCTCACTTGAATGGTTGCATTGAGTCTCAGAGGAGACGGGATTTTGAGCAGTGTTGAGACTGGTAATGAGAGGGCAGAGTTTAGAAGTGAAAACGAATGCAGTTTGCATCTTCATATATCTTATAGAGGCTGGATCATAATCTTGTTTGAAGGTAAAATTGTGTTCTGTAAGCTTCAGTGGATCAGTTTTTTCTGGGTGGGCTCGTTGGGACAGCTGTCAGCCCATTGGTAAGCATCTCATAGATAGTGACAGACTTTGATGTTTATATGTCAGGGCCATGCTTTCTGCTTATTCTCTACTTCTTACCCGAGGATCCAATGTCAGCATCTTGCTCTTTCTCCATCCCATCTGAAGGAATGTATGCCTTTACGCTGTGATTCAGAAGAAAGCTTCATTAAAATGTTTCTTGTCGGGAATTTTTCTTACAGCATTAAAATAGTAACTAATGGAAAGTATAATATAGGAGAGACTGCAGAAAAGTAACAAAAGTCTTTGGAAAATGAATGTTAGGCAAAGTATTATAAGGAAAGCGGGGAGAGGGGGCGTCTAATGTTTAACGTTTAAAGAAACGTCAAATGCAGTGGATGTGCTGCTACATGTCTTTAATTCCAGTACTCAGAAGGCAAGGCAGAAGAATCTCTGTGAGGTCTCCATCAGCCTGAGCTACATAATGAGTAGCAGGACAGCCATGGACAAATAGAGGGACCATGGCTTTGATTGTTTGTTTGTTCTGTTTCTTTTTTTAAACAAGACACTAAGCATTGTAGTATTCCATCATGCAGACCTATGTCTGATTCGTGTAACCTGAATTGAAATATAGGTGGTAAGTCATACATGAATAGAAACTAATGCTTCCAAATGGGCCACTTCTGAAGATAATGTCATATAGCCCAACATGAGACAACTGTGAAGAGAGAAGCGAAGATAAACTGGAGGGCTGTGGAGTCATCAAGTGCAGCATGAACAGTTCAATGAATGGTTTCTTCTGAAGTTTAACATTGTGAACCTGAGAAATTGGGGAAGGGATTAGGCTCTGAAAGGCCTGGAGTGACAGCAGATTCTCCCTTCGATGAATCTTCCTTTTAGAACAATGACAGAATCAAGACCGCAGATCAGCAGTTCTAGATTCTGGGTTTGTCCTTTGGTGAAACATGTTTCTGCTTAACCAACAGTACTCAGAGAAGTCATATCAAACCCTCTATACTAGATCCATTTGATGACAGTTTGCAAGATTCTAAACAAAAAGGAGAGATTTTGACTTCAGGTCATGTTTCTAGGGGCCAGGACAGTTTCAAGGGGTAAAAATTTTAAAGTGGTTTTCAATTTGAATCAAAATACTAATATTCTGCTTATGGAACAGGTTCATACATCTATCTGTATATAATTAGACACGTGTCCAAAATAGAGAGGAGTGTTGTGTTCAATGTGTTAGTAAAAAAAAAAATTCAAATGAAAGGAATGGAGACAGCAGATCTAGTGATCATTTTTTAAAATGATCCATAGAAAGCAGTAGCTAGCTAAGCTAGAATTAATTTTGAACTCATGTGGAAGAAACTTGTATGATTTTACCTATGGTCAAATCAGTCAGCCAGTCATTGCAGCTTCCAAGATGCTGAAAAGCAGAAGGCTGTGCTAGAATGGTGGCAACTCACCTCATTCATCTCTCTAATTCTCAGCATCAAATTTATGCCATTGGAATGTTGGGTTTTCAGAAACGTATCATGCTTTTACAAAAACAGTGTTTGTTTGAATATATCTGGCTTTGCAAGTCACTCCAGAAAATGCCAACATGCATTAAAATGTTCTGTGAAACCCATGTATTACATCAGAGAAAACCACTACAGTATTTATTTGAAATGATATGATAAAAGTCAAGGTAACGGTTGCCCAGTAACGGTTGCCCAGTAATGGTTGCCCATGAGAATTTGGAGAAACTGGTTATCCCAGAGAATATGTTCTTGTTGTATATGTGACATTCCAGATCAGTAGCCATCCTCAGTGACAGAATATTGTGTATTCCCTGGGATGTCATTTCATCACCACTTCCTGCTCATTAAACTACAGGGCAAGGATGATAACATGGAAGCATTCATGGTATGATAGGACAGCCTCACTGGAGAGTTTGAGTAAATACACATCTTTGGATGCACATCTCTATCAGCTTGCACAGCACAGAAAGCTCACAGGCTCCTGGGTGTCCTCCTTTGTCCTCTATTCAGGAGCACACTTCTTCACACCACCAGCATGTTCAACTGGTCTAGATGCCTTTACTCACCATATTTTCTTTAAAAGGCCCATTGTCTGATACTGAAAAACACATCTCAAAGTTTAGTGGAGACTTTGTCCTGAATTGTCTTACAGTATTTCTCTGTCATTTTGGGTTGAAGTCTCTGGTGACCTTGCATCTTAGAGCTTACCCATCACAAGCCATGAAAAACAGTGGACCATCCCCAGAAAATTTATTTGCTAGCCATATAACTTTTCCTAGATGGCTTCTGACAGTTAAAATTCCCAGACTGCCCTGTAATTCCTCAATAGCTCCTTCCAGTAACAAGGGGGGGTAGGCATCCTAAACAAATCACCTAAGTGTGTTATGTAGAATAAAACCCCAGGAGAAGGAAACTGAGCACATTTGGAGAGGTTTAGCACACTCTGTAAGTGTGTACGTATTCCCTTCTGATTTCCTGTGCTTTTTTAACCGATGAGCAGTGTGTAGCATTCCAGGGTATCAGGTTTATATACAGACGCACTTAGTAACACTTCATTTAAAGGGTCATTTTGATTGCTGTGTGTTTCTGGAAATATTCTCTAAATTCAAGCCTGCATCATCTTTCTCTAATAATTGTCTCGAATTTACCTTCTGACATACATGTATATTCTGCTAACATTCTTCTACCATGTTACATTGATTGCAGTGCAGCAATAGAGAACTTTGAACTGTTAATTTCTAAGTTATTTATAATCTTTCAGCAACTTGAATTTGTCCTAACTTAGAAATTAATCTGTTTTACATTTTTTGTTTTTGTAATCTGAAGCTGGAATTGACTCTTTCTTTTACTTTATATGTTTTTCGTTTGCTTGTTTGTTTGTTTGTTTGTTTGTTTGTTTTGGCTTGTTCTTTTCTGTTTTATTGGATATTTTCTTTATTTATATTTCAATGTTATCCCCTTTCCCAGTTTGCCCCCCTTGCAGAAACCTCCTCCCCGCTGCTTCTATGAGGGTTTTCCTCCACCCACCCACCCACCCACCAACTCCCACCTTCCTGCTCTCAATTCTCCTACACTGGGTCATCTATCTAGCCTTCATAGGACCAAGGACCTCTCCTCCCATTGATGCATGACAAGGCCATCCTCTGCTACATATGCAGCTGGAGCCATGTGTACTCCTTTCTTCCCATCTGTGTCTGCTATTTTTTGTCTTCCCATTTTCATTCTCTTATGCACCTAACTTCACTGTCCTGTCTTACTCCAGATTTACCTGTTAGAAATCCATCCCTGAATCATTTTATTGACTGCATATAAACCAAGTCTCTAGCAGTTAGTGGGATTTCAATAGATAATGGCTAGGTAAGACTTGACTCTTTGAATTAAGAAATGGAATGGTTTAAGAACTTCTTCACCTAGTCCATTATTAGCTACAATATGAAATGATTAGTCACAATATTAATGTTCAGAAAGGAGACTGATAAAGGACTCCATATAGAAATGCCTATATACTTCTTGAAAAACACAGCTGACAGTGGAGACTTCCTATATCTGGCAGAGTCTTCCTAAGGAAAACAAGAAACAAAGCGAATAAAATATTTTTGGATAAATTTGTGTTCACATATCATGGACAAAAATAACCATAGTCATGAGGTTGTACAATGTGATTGTGAATACTTCAGTGGTATTTGGAAAAATTTGTGTCTTAGTGACTCTTCTCTTGTGTTTTGGGGTGAGTACAAGAAATACTTTAATTCTCTGAATCTGGCACACTCCTGTGTCTATCCCAAGAAATATATTTAACACTTACACAACCACAACTATCTAATGAAATGCTAAAGCTTCATTTATATATTTAGAGTACTTAAAAAGTGTTCTTTGGGAAAAATGAATCTTGAAATTTCAATTTAACTGTGTCTAAACTCTCTTCTTGTTATTCTGGTGTTTGTTTCTCTGTAATACTTTAACAAGATGATTCACTGCATTACAGTTAGAATTGGTTAAATATTATTATCTCTCAACAGCTACAAACAAAGAAATGGCATCAACAGAAAAGCCTCGGAGGAGTAATGGGCATGAAAAAGTCACACCTTTGGTATGTAAAGTTTCACACTGAGGATGCTCTAGAAATCATAAGACAATAAAATTACATGTGCAATTTTCTTATAAAAATAATTGCTCACAATCATTTCATTTTGAAAATGTTTTTACCATTGTAATTGGTATCAGTTGTATTGATAAGGGCTATTTTCCATTTGGAGATTTATTATAACACTATATATATTTAATTAGCACTTCTATGACAAAAGTATGGTATTGTTTGTGTCTTACAATAAGCACTTAAGATGAGAAATGCATTTTTACTCAGTTTTGTGGCAGTAATACTAGACATCTATGAGTCATCGTGCATGGTTAATAAACTATTGATGTTGCATTAAATTGTGAGTTCTTTGGTTGTAGATGGCAGTTTAACATGTATGATGTAGTATATACTAGTAACAAACAATCTTAAGTGTATCTTCTTTTCATATTTTTTGGTACCTACTCTTATATCTACAATGGCCTTCATGTTGACTTTCATTGTCAGTGCCCGTAAAAAGACCAATTTAGACTGTAATTAGGTAGCATGTCTACAGTGTTCTGTTCAAAACTGTGGATTCTGATGAAGCATTTCCCTTATTTGGCTCTCTCATTGCTTTGAAATGTGAACCCTTGATCTTCCCAGAGGAGAGAAGAATATTTAACTAAATCTTTGTTTCTTGGGTGTAAATATATATACATATATATTTTACAGATTGTTTCTTCACTCCCTTCAACAAGAGAGCATCGGGGCCACTCAGCCACCGCTGTGCATCAAAGAAGAAACAATAATGCGGGTCTAGAAATGAATGGTAAGAGCTTGATTCTGTGAATAGCTTTTTGAAGAAATTGTTATATAAATCATAACAGTACTAGTGAATAAAGATATTTGTGTGTTTCTGTCATAAAGTAGATTAAATGGCTACTAGAATAATATTAAATCCATATTCTGCAAATGTGAAATGGAATCTATCACTAAAGCAGTCCAACTGCTTAATAAATTACAAGGCTTTAGTATTGGTAGAGCAGTAAGGTTTCTTAGAGTATAGGGAAGATAGGGAAGTAAAAGATGAGACCAATTATCAAGTACCAGAAAGGAAAAAAAAAAAAAAAAAAAAAAAAAACAGGGAAGAACTGTGTGATTCAATGAAAATAGTGAAATTCCTTGAGGATGAATATGTTCAAAACACTGGGCTTCTCAGAGAAATAATAAAATAGGTCCCTAGAGGCAACTATCTTAAGATTGTCCATTTTATACATAATAGACATAATGTGCAGTGGAAAAAGAATTAGCGGCAGGATATGCACATATGAGTTCCCTTATGACAAAAGTTAAAAATCAAGATATGGGATTGAAATGAAGGATTGCTTATAGGAATATTCAGGACTGATAACTATAAATTCCCAATTAGAACAAATTGAATTATTACTAAATAAATAAGTGTATAACATACTGGACCCAGTGACTCTCCAATCATCACTCACAAAATTGCGTGAACTAAGATAAGAACTAAAATAGTAATATGTTCAACTTCACAAAATGTGAAGTTCAGTTTTCTGTGTCACAACTTTCTATATGAATGTAACACAATTAAATAACTTATTTCAAATCTTCTTTTCTTGGGTGTAAGGAGCTCTTGATGAAGGATGAGGAGGGCTGGTGATAAAAGCACATTGTTAAACATTGAGTATCGTGTATGCGTGAAATGTTGGAACAAATACACCAGATGATTAGACATTATCTGTGCATAGTATATTGATTGCTTACATCTTCCCAATAGAATGTGTATATCTAATAACTATAGATTTAGAATTATATAACCATTTAATAACAAAGATATTTCATATGCAAAGTCTAAAATGACTTTTTTTTTTTTTTTGCTCCTCATTTCATTTCAACTTTTTTTCTTCCTAGAAACACCTCAAGATCCAAATCAGTAGTGATTCTTTTGGTTCTGTTGTGCTTCAAATTATACAATGGATTTTTAAATATAGATCTCTGATAAATGCATCTCATAGTACATGATTGGTTGAGAAGAAACCTCTGGAAGACCCAAGGACAAATCCAGAGACCAAAATTTAATAAATCAAAATATGAATTCTATCTTGATCCTCAATATATAATAACCAGATTTGAGTCTCTATGGTCAATATATAATCTCATATATAATGATATCCTAATTTAACTTTCTTTAAATGTAGTTTTTGTTCTTAAATCATGTTCTCAGTTTGATTTATTCAATTTCCATTTTGAAAATCTAGTCTTCATCATTGTCTTAGGGTATGATTGTTATATCTACCTTTAATTATTTCTATTTTAATAAAATATGTTAATCTTATTTGCCATTTATTTGTAATTTATTTTACTTAAATATGTACATTTGTCAACAGGTCCATGCAACAAAGAGACATCAACAGAAGATGAACAAAATTGTGATAGCCATGAAAGAGTTCGGTCATTGGTATGTAATAATTTACATTGAAGGGTTTCTTTTTTAAAGATTTATTTTATTTATTATATGTGAGTACACTGTAGCTGTCTTCAGACACTCCAGAAGAGGGAGCCAGATCTCGTTATGGATGGTTGTGAGCCACCATGTGGTTGCTGGGATTTGAACTTATCACCTTCGGAAGAGCAGTCGGGTGCTCTTACCCGCTGAGCCATCTCACCAGCCCCCTACATTGAAGGTTTTAATGTAATTTTAACAAGATAACATATGTTAATAAATTACATATCAGATTATATTGTAGAACAGTTGATCATATTTCAGTATTTAGTATCATAATATTTTAGCCCATTATTATTAATAAAATATTTTTAGAGTATTCATGAGTTTAGGGCTAAATATCATCTTTCCATCTCTTGTCAAATTTCCTTCTGAAAATTACTTAAGCCCCTAGTGTATATATTCAGTAATATGAGCAATAGTTAAGATGTCAAATGTATTTTAAAAGCATTAATGCTTTCTATTGGGAAGGATAGGGTGTGGAGAGAGGGACGATATAGGTGTTCCATTTAGGGCCCACGACTCAACTAATATCAAAACTCTTGTTTGTTTCTGCATTAGCTATTGTCCACTGAAGTAAGAAATCTCTTCAGTGAAAATTAAGTGTAACACTCTGTCAGCATAAATATTTAGAAGTCAATTTGAAAATATAACCACTTAGCAAATCAGTAGGTTTCCCCTAAGACATATTATGTCTCTAGCAATGGACTCTTGACCAGGCTTATAGATCAGACATGAATACCTTCCTATGGTGTGAGCCAAAATCCAATCAGAAAGGGGTAGGTTACCTTCATGACCGACATGACATTATTGGCAGTTAACAATTGTTTAGGAAGGAATGTCATTTGCTTCATGGATGTAGCTTAAGGTATATTTATGTATACATTCATTCATTCATCCATTCATTCATTCATTTATACTAGGTAAATAACTGCCCACATAGATAAGTAACTCTAATTAAGGTCAGCAGGTCACACAGAAGAAGAAAGGAAAACAACATGAAAACATGTTGGAATATGGGTTTCAGTAGAAAATGAAGGGAATGAGGAGGAGTGAGAGAGGAGTATGAGAAGTAGAAAAAGACATTTGTTCATTAATACATGAAACTGTCAAATGATTTAAGAATTTTAAAGATTTTAAAACGTCTCTATTATACACACACACACACACACACACACACACACAACACAACACACACACACTACCATGAACCTTTCTGTGCCTTATCCAGTCCCCAAATAATGGCCTTAGCTTAGGCTTGGCTCCAACTCTCATAACTAAATTATCCTATTTTTATTAATCTAAGTTCTGCCATGTGGCTGGTTACTTCTCCTCAGTTTTATATGTCCAACTTCCTTCATGTGTTGGTAGCAAATTTTCTGAGTTTCTCATTTTCCCAGAGTTGTTCCCTCTATCTGGAAGTCCCACTTTACTATTCTTCCTTTTGCTATAGGCCACAGGCTGTTTATTTTAACCAATCAGAAGGTGCCTTAGGGGAAGGCAAGGATGGACAGAGACACATTTTGTACTTAACACAAAGTACAAAAACATCACTCCTATATATATATATATATATATATATATATATATATATATATATATATACATATATATATGTTAAAATACGTTGATTTATATATTATATTTTATTTTATATGTAAGAAATGTTAAATTTTTAATTTACATTTTAAATATTTTATATATTATATTTTCCAGAGAAAAATAATGCATAATTTTATATCCAAAACTGTTTGTTGTTGACATATGCCATCTATGACTATGTTTCCTCCAGCTTTTCAAGCTTGGTTTATGTAGTAATCTATAGCTACATGAAAATAAAACGTCTTTTGTAGACAAGCTTCTGAGGCACACTACTCAATAGGTTGAGCTTTAATATAATATAAATCATCCCTTTTTTTTTTTTTTTTTTTTTTTTTTTTTGGTTTTTTTGAGACAGGTTTTCTCTGTTTGCCCTGGCTGTCCTGGAACTCACTTTGTAGACCAGGCTGGCCTCGAACTCAGGAATCCGCCTGCCTCTGCCTCCCAAGTGCTGGGATTAAAGGTGTGCACCACCACGCCCGGCTTTCAACTTTCTTTTGTTCACCTGATGTAACTGTCCTCTTGGAGGTCTACTGCCTCAGGCTGCTAACCTAGTCCTAGTCATGGAAGCTTCTAGTCTATGCAATCTTATCTAGGCCTAGAATGTTTTCAGCCTCTGAGACTTTCTGCTGAATAAGCCCACCCTTTCTAGTTCTTTCTGATTTCTGGCTGGCTGGTTCAACTCAGCTGTTCTGGCTCAAACTCCTCTGACTGATTCAATCTGGCTTCTCTCTCAGCCTCTGATATTTTTGCTCTTCTTAGCCTGAAACTATCTCTGGCAATCTGTTCTAATCTTCTGGTTCCTTCTCACTCTGCCTCTTGCTATCTTTACCTGTGTCTAGCTTTTCTCCTCTTCAACCTGTCCGTAAAACTCTCCCCACAAAACTGCTTCTCTCCTTCTCTGCGCTGCTCTCTCTTAAGTAGCTTCCCTTTCCTCTCTGTTCTCATCAGAGTTGAGCATATTCCTATTCTGTCAAATATATCTCTGATTCATCACTTTGTCTGCCACTTAGTTAAACATCACTTTTGAATATGGGTATTTCCTTCTACAAATTAACTTTACCTTCATTGTTTGGGATTAAAGGTAGGTGCTAAGGTCTGAGTCACACCACAATGAGAAAAAAGGGGTTTTCAGTACACAGTCTCACAATGTGATCAACTGTCCTGTGACAAGTTCCTAAATAGTTTAAAATTTGCCTACTCTAGTTACAGAATTTTGGAGACATGGCTTAAATTCACTGTAAATGCTCACTACATAAGACATTGCATAGTTTTTTTTTTAACGAAGAAATCTTCATATGTTATTAAGGCCATTTAATTTGATTTTGGTAAATTTTACAAAATGAATTCATTTCATTCCAAAGCTGTAAAGAGTTAAGCTCACTGCTCTTGTTTTACTTCTGACATGGGCTATGGCAAATTTCTTTTCTGTTTGAAGTGCTTGTCAGTGTCAGGGGAACAGATAAAATACAGGATAGAGCTTAGAAGATGAATTTCAATTAATTTCCTAATTTTTTCATGTCCATAATTACTCAAAGGCTAAATTAATTTCATTTTAAATTAATTGTAAATTTGATTTTTCCAAAAATTACCTTAACAATGAACTAAAGAATCAGATCAAATTAATGTTCATAATTACATCTTTCAAAAGGAAAATCTCTCAGGAACCAAAACTAGGAAAGGATTGTGACAGATGTGATGTCTGTACTTCAGCCCCTCCTCAAGCATAATTGAGAGGAGAAACTGTAGGTCAAACAAGAACAATTAAAATGGAAAATATTATGCAACTGATCACACATCCACTAGAGGAGAAGGTGCATGAAAGTTAACATGTACTTTATGCCTGGATCATCTTTGGCTTTCTATCTGTTTTCCAACAAGTATACTAAATAAGATATAAACTTAGGTTAAGACAATCACTTGTTACAAGAGCCATACAACATCACATTCTCTAAATCAATACATTAATGTGAAATCTTGCTAGTGAAAATAAAAGGGGACACGTGTCTTTCTGCAAAGATGAGTCTTATAGTGATCATTTTAGAGAGAAAATGGTGATTGAAAAGAAAACTATGAAATGAAGAATACTGTAGTGACAATACTGGACTACACATGGAAACAGGTCTTGTTCATTAAAATTGTGAAAGTGGAACTGGGTTAAGTAACAAAGTAGAAGAAAATAATTTTATTAAAAAACTGTCAGTATTCTTAGTAGCAAACTTTCATTGCAGCTTAAACAAAAGAGGAAGACAAGACTTATCAACAAGATGGACACAGGAGAAAAGCCATCTTATGGCAACACTGCTGCTGGTAGTGGTGATGGTGATAACACAGCTGCTATTTCTGATATTGGTGTAAAAAATGGATTCATCCAACAATTGCATTGTGAGAAGGCTGGTAACCATCAATTTCCTGTTACACAAAAAAAGCATGTTAGGTAAGTGTGTAGCATTGTTATTGTCTGAAGTATCTCATTCTCATTTGGCCCAGTGTTTATGCTTAACAAATCTTATGCTTTTACTAGGAATGTTCAGCCTTGCACTGACATCAAAATAATGTAATGAGATACCATTGTTTTCCATTATAGTGACAACTTCTATATTTGAAGAATAATAGCAGGGCTGTAATTTCTGGTGCAGTATTGTTAAATAGAGTTAAATACTTTTTGATGGATAAATTTTTAGTAGGTATCCCTGTTTCTTTATCTTTTACCCATAGTTTAACTTCCACAATTAAATCTTTGGTTGGTACTGGAACAAACATACTAATTTAACAGTCACATGTTTGGGTGTCAGGTTGACAAGGGATGGAGTACTTCATAGTTATATTGTTGCCTTGACAGGAAGTGTGCATAATAACAAAGAGACAAAGCCTATGGGCCTGTTTGAGAATGATGATGTACATTAATTACCTGAGTTGGAGCCACCATTTCTGTGGGCATCACTGTTCAATGGCCTAGGCTATGAGCCCTTGATCAACCCTAATCCCTTCCCTCCCAAAGTATTCTCTGTTGAGTACTTTTATCACGGGAATAATAGAAGAAACTTACACAATGTGCTAAACACACACACATACACACAAAAGGGTGTTTTTTATGTAAACAACCACATAGTAAGTATTTTAATCTTTGTTGACATTAAATAACTTTTCCAACTGATAAACAACTTCAGCAAAGTGGCTGAATATAAAATTAACTCAAATAAATCAGCAGCCTTCCTTTATACCATGATAAACAGGGTGAGAAAGAAGTTAGGGAAACAACTCCCTTCACAATAGGCCTTAGGGAGTTTAGAGGTCTGGTGGGGTGGGATTTGGGGTGGGGACATCCTCATGGAGACAGGGAGGGCAGAGAGCAGGTATGTGATGTGGAACAGTTGGAGAGTGGACCAGGAGGGAAATAAAATCTAAAATGTAAAAAGAAAAAATAGAAAAAAATTCTCTGTTGCTACAGTCCATAATCAGTTACAGATAACAGTTGAATAATGTGGATAATTGATTTTTAAATCATTGCATTATCAAGAGTTAGAATATAGTTCAGTGTTATACTGTTCAGGTCACATGGAACTGCCCCTGGTTCAAATACCCAGCACCATAAGAAATGGTCGACAGAGAAAAGCTGCAAGCAAATAAATTGCTGAATTCAGCCCACAGGGACTAAATTGACAACATCTTGGCTAGGTAGAAGATACTGCTAATACTGGGAATTTTCTGTTT
Source organism: Mus minutoides (assembly GCA_902729485.2). Classification (NCBI taxonomy): domain Eukaryota; kingdom Metazoa; phylum Chordata; class Mammalia; order Rodentia; family Muridae; genus Mus; species Mus minutoides. The sequence continues at coordinate 616,180 of LR750095.1, forward strand.
AATGTAACTCCCTTTGTAAACATATTTTGCTAGGAAACACATTATATTTCCACAATTCCTTCATATAAATGTAAATAAGTTCAATTTATAAATTTAGCCCATTTTATACATTTTTACTCTTTTTTCCTATAGAGTTCATATTTAATATAAACAATTACTTTGAATACTTACAGTTGCTTAGTGGAAAGTGCCTTAGAATTAAATGCCTTTTTTAATTTAAATTTCTTTGCATTTTTTCGAGTTCATACACAACTATTGTATTTACATTCCTTCCACCCCTCCTTCCCCCTGCTCCAACTTGTCCAACGCCTCCCAGACCTGAAAATTTATGCTCTCTTCATAAATATTATTGTTACATATGTATATTGCAGAGTCCATACGGTGTTGTTTACATATGCATGTATTTACAGTTGACTGCTTGAGACTGGGTAACCTATCGGGGAGCTTGTTCCAAGGGAAAATCAATTCTACCTCACTTAGCCACCATTGATAGCCAGTAGCTCTTCCGTTAGGGGTAGGTAGCTTATGACCCCCTTCCTCTTGGCATGTCAACAGCTGTGATCATTATGCAGGTATGATTTGGGCAACCTTGTTGAGATATTATGAGTGTAGCTTCCCAGACATGTTTAGAAGATTCTGTCTCACAGCTGGCATCTCTTCCTCTTGATCGAACAGTCCAGGGCCTTCTACAATTTTCCCTGTCTTTGATGTAGGCGTTATTCTGCAGATACATCAGTTGGAGGTGGGCATTTATTTTAGTCAGGGTTTTGTAGAGAAATAGAATACACACACACACACACACACACACACACACACACACACACATACACACTGATGTATGTACAAATTTATTAAGTTTTAAAATAATGATAGCCAAATCACACCTGAGACACTGAGATGCTGGTGCTATGAGTCTCAGAATACCTGCCCCTCACTGGGAAGCAATGACCAATAGTTACCCAGTTTACAAGGTGGTTTGCCTCAGGAGTCCTAGGGTAGCACTGGACCCCAGAAAGTTTCTGAGGAGCCAACGATCCATACTCCCCAGGAAAAGCTTGGAATCTTTCTGGTTCTACTCTCCTTGAAGGAACCAGCCTTAGCAGCAACAACAGGCAGATCAATTGAGTGACAAGAGAGAAGGTCAAGCAAGCAAAGAGCTAGACTACACTTCCTTCTGAAATACCCCCCTTTTTTTATCTGGCCTCCTGTCAAGGTGCTACCCGAAATCAAGGTGGGCCTTCCCACATCAGTCAAGGAGTCCAATCAAAACACCTCCTCAGGTGAGGTCCCTACTCATCTGAGTGTAACTTATGGCAACTTGGCATTAAACCAACCATAATAGCTCTTACTCTCTACATATTGACTAGTTGTGGATCTCTATTGTAATCTCTGTCTATTGAAATAGAAGATTCTTCAATAAGGGATTGCAGCTACATTTTTTGTGGCAATAAGTATTTAGAATAAATGTGGGAAATATATTAGTTTAGAAAAAAAGTAGTAGTATGTTGCAGCAGCTGATTAATTCACTCTAATCATCCTGGTGGCAGTGGAACAAGTTCCACGCTACTGCCTCAATGTTCTGGATTCCCAAATGAAAGACACACACACACACACACACACACACACACACACACACACACACACACACAAACATCTTTAATATGCCTTAATTCACTCAATGGTTGGGCTACTCCCAAACTTGTATACTGGTTACACCTCCCCTCCAATACTCCTGGGTCATTACTTATTAAAATCTATATCCTGGGCTGGGGCTGCTTTTTTGCTGCTCTTACATGATTGGCATGATCTCTCTTCTGCAGCTCTCAAACCTGGACCTTATTCCTGTTCTGGCATGGCGATTCTTCTTTCTTCTCCCTTGCCTGCAAATCCTAAAGTCCTGCCTCTGTCTCCCTGCCCAGCCACTGGCTGCAGGCAACTCTATTTACCAATGAGATCCAACTGGGGAAAGGGACCCTCAGCATCTTACATATGGATTCTTGTGCAATTTTGGAAACCCAATTAACATAATACAAGCATTAAACCAAATCCACAATAGAAGTAGGTTATCCTCCATGGTCCAAAACCTCTCTGGTCAGGAATAGTTGACTAAGTTTATAGTACCAGACATGAATTGCTTCCTATTGAGCAGTTCTTAAATCCAATTAAACAGCTGTTAGTAAACCTCAACTTAAAAGTTCCACTATTTACACCATTACTGCTGTCTTGCTGAAGACAACATATACTTGAGTCATAAAACATGGAGAATACTGACTTGCAAGCTTCATCAGTGCCAAAATGGAAAAGTAATTGTTAATTTTTTTTTCAAGCTCCAAGCTATGTGAGCTATAACAATAATGGCTGCCATGGTAAGATATGCCCATTGGTGCAATAATGGCATAAATGTTATGGAAGTAACCAAACACATGCCACTTGTATTTCAGGCCTACTACATGATATGGACATGCTTGGCACCATTACTGGACAGGTTAGCTACCCTAGAGGATAACCTACCGCTCTTATTCTGACAAATGGACATGCTAGTACACTGGCACTAACTAATAACTTATTGCTATCCCTGTAAATTAGTCTATCCCTCAGTTATCAGAGAAGCCTCTTCTTGCAGTACACTGTAATCAACATAGTAAAAATTTGTTAATGTTCAGAGAGTAAGAGACTATGAGAGTTCAGCATTAACTAGAACGTCGATGTCACACCTTTTCCCCTAAGACTCTGGTACGGAGAATGAGACTACAAAATGCTCAGCCCTAAAGATCAGGGATCATTATGACATTATGAAAGAGAAGGTGAATAAATAACTAAAAGCAGTATGGTTATATTCAGCTGTACATAACAATAACTAATCATAAAAGTAAGACTGCATTCTCTTTTGTGGTTTCTGTGACTTTAATTATTTCATTTAATTCCAGTATTACTATATGCCAAATCAAAAAAAATGTAGCACATATAGATATATTTATCCTGTTTTCTTAATGCCACATTCCATGAGCAGAGAACGCGGGCATTCTTGTGCAGCATTCAAGCCTAGTGTAGTATTAATCTCCTCTTGTTTCAGAATATCCTCCATGTTCAACTCCAAGTTCATAGAAAGCAGGAGGCATGAATTTCTGCTTCCATATTCTTCTCTGAATAGAATCACCTTCTCCGGATTTAGTTTATGTTTGTGCTGTTTATTTCGATTTAATTTGGTTTTCCACAGCTCCTCTTTTCTATGCATGTAGACTTCCTTGTGCTCAGTCATAGCTTACCTATGTCTACTCAAATTTTTTATTTATAATACCTTTATTTTACCTATAATACCTTTACCATTTGTGTTTTGAACTTGGTGCTAATTTATCTTTCCTTGTATTTGGCTAGTATTTGGCACATTTTCATTTAAAGACAAACAAAAATAGAAACCATTTGTAATTTTCTCCAGGTACACTGAATTTTAATGAATGAATCAATGAATTTTTTTGGTATCCTCAGGCAAGTACACAGAACCACAGATATGCTGTAGTTACAAACAATGAAAAAACATTAAGGAAAAAATATCTTTTTTTTCTCTTATTGGATATTTTCTTTATTTACATTTCAAATGTTATCACCTTTCCAGGTCTCCCCTCTTGAACCCCCAATTCCATCCCTCCTCCCCCACCTCTCCACCACCCACCCACCTACTCCCACCTTCCTACCCAGGCATTCCTCTACACTGGTGCATTGAACCAGCTCAGGCCCAAGGGCCTGTCCTCCACTTATGTCCAACAAGGCCATCCTCTGCGACATATGTGGCTGGAGCCGTGGGTTCCTCCATGTGTACTCTTTGGTTGGTGGTCCAGTTCCCAGGAGCTCCAGGAGGTCTGGCCAGTTGACATTGTTGCTCCCCCCATGGGGCTGCAACCCCCTGCTCAGCTCCTTCAGTCCCTTCTCCAACTCCTCCATCAAGGACCCTGGACTCAGTCCAATGGTTGGTTGCAAGCATCTGCCTCTATATTTGCAGGCTCTGGCAGAGCCTCTCAGGAGTTAGCCATATAGGGCTCCTGTCAGCAAGCACTTCCCATCATCCACAATAACATCTGGGTTTGGCAATTGTATATGGGATGGATCCCCAGGTGGAACAGTCTCTGGATGGCCTTTTCTTCTGCCTCTGCTCCACTTTTTGTCTCCTTATTTCCTCATGTGAATATTTAGATCCCCCCCCCCCTCTAAGAAGCACTGAAGCATCCACACTTTGGTCTTCCCTCTTCTTGAACTTCATATGGTCTGTGAATTGTATCTTTGGTATTTTGAACTTTTGGGCTAATATCCACTTATCAGTGAGTGTATACCATGTGTGTTCTTTTGTAACTGGGTTACCTCACTCAGGATGATATTCCATCCATTGTCTGTGAAATTCATGAAGTCATTGTTTTTAAAAGCTGACTAGTACTCCATTGTGTAGATGTACCACATTTTCTGTATCCATTATTCTGTTGAGGGGCATCTGGGTTGTTTCCAGATTCTATCTATTATAAATAAGACTGCTATGAACATAGTGGAGCATGTGTCCTTATTACATGTTGGAGCATCTTCTGGGTATATGCCCAGGAGTGGTATTACTGGGTCGTCAGGCAATACAATGTCCAATTTTTCTGAAGAACTGCCAGACTGATTTTCAGAGCGGTTGTACCAGCTTGCAATCTCACCAGCAATGGAGTAGTGTTCCTTTTTCCACATCCTCTCCAGCACCTCCTGTCACCTGAGTTTTTTATCTTAGCCATTCTGACTGGTGTGAGGTGGAATCTCAGGGTTGTTTTGGTTTGCATTTCCCTGATGACTAAGAATGTTGAACATCTCTTTATACTTCACGGTTATTAATGATACTTTGTACTTCACAGTTATTAATGATCCTTAGTTGAGAATTCTCTGTTTAGCTCTGTACCCCATTTTTAATAGGGTTATTTGTTTCTCTAGGGTCTAACTTCTTGAGTTCTTTGTATATATTTGATATTAACGCTCTATCAGATGTAGGATTGGTAAAGATCTTTTCCCAATCTGTTGGTTGCCGTTTTGTCCCATTGACAATGTTCTTTACCTTACAGAAACTTTGCGATTTTATGTGGTTCCATTTGTCAATTCTTGATCTTAGAGCATAAGCCATTGGTGTTCTGTTCAGGAAATTTCCCCCTGTGCCCATGTATTTGAGGCTTTCCCCCCACTTTCTCTTCTATTAAATTCACTGTGTTTGGTTTTATGTGGAGGTCCTTGATCCACTTGGACTTGAGCTTTGTACAGAGAGATAAGAATAGATCAATTTGCATTCTTCTACATGTTGACCATAAGTTGAACCAGCACCATTTCTTGAAAATGCTATCATTTTTCCCCACTGGATGGTTTTAGCTCCTTTGTCAAAGATCAAGTGACCATAGGTGTGTGGGTTCATTTCTGGCTCTTTGATTCTATTCCATTGATCTACCTGGCTGTCACTGTACCAATACCATGCAGTTTTTATCACTATTGCTCAGGGATGATTCCCATAGTTCTTTTAGTGTTGAGAATAGTTTTCACTCTCCTGGGTTTTTTGTTATTCCAAATGAATTTGAGAATTGCTCTTTCTAACTCTATGAAGAATCGAGTTGGAATTTTTATGGGGATTGCTTTGACTCTGTGTCTCTGTTTAGTTTCTGTTTCAATGACCTGTCCTGGTGAGAGTGGGTTGTTGAAGTCTTCCACAATTATTGTGTGGGGTTCAATATGTTTTGAGCTTTAGTAAAGTTTCTTTTATGAATATGGGTGCCCTTACATTTGGGCCATAGATGTTCAGAATTGAGACTTTCTCTTGGTGGATTTCCCCTTTGATGAATATGAATTGTCCTTCCTCATCACATTTGATAACTTTTGGTTGAAAGTCTATTATATTGGATATTAGAATGGCAACTCCAGCTTTTTGGAAAAACTTTTTCCATTCTTTTACTCTAAGATAGTGCCTATCTTTGTTATTGAGGTGTGTTTCTTGTATGCAGCAAGATGCTGGACCTTGTTTGTGTATCCAGTCTATTAGCTTATGTCTTTTTATGGGTGAGCTGAGTCCATTAATGTTGAGAGATATTAAAGACAAATGACTGTTGGTTTTTTTGTAGGTGGCTTTATGTGCTGCTTATGGTTCTTTTGGTTCTTTTGGCTTTGTTGTGAGATACTTAATGTCTTGTCTTTTCTTTGGTGTAGGTACCTTCCTTGTGTTGGAGTTTTCCTTCTAGGATCCTTTGTAGGACTGGATTGGTAGATAGATTCTGTTTGAATTTTGTTTTCTCCATCTATGTTGATTGAGAGTTTCCTGGATATAGTAGCCTGGGCTGGCATTTGTGTTCTCTTAGAGTCTGCATGACCTCTGACCAGGCTCTTCTGGCTTTCATAGTCTCTGTTTCATAGCCTGCTGTAATTCTGATAGGTCTACCTTTGTATGTTACTTGGCCCTTTTACCTTGCATCTTTTAATATTCTTTCTTTGTTCTGTGGGTTTAGTGTTTTAATTATTAAGTGCCAAGGGGATTTTCTTTTCTGGCCCCATTTCTTTTGTGTTCTATAGGCTTCTTGCACCTTTATGAGCATCTCTTTTTTTAGGTCGGGGGAGTTTTCTTCTGTGATTTTGTTGAACACATTTTCAGGTCCTTTGAGCTGTGAATCTTTTTTCTTCTCTATTCCAATTATTCATAGATTTGGTCTTTTTGTTGTGTCCTGAATTTCCTGGATGCTTTGGGTTAGAGTTTTTATGTTTTGAATTTTCTTTGACAGTTGTGTCAATCTCTTCTATGTTATCTTCTACACCCGAGATCTGTCCATTGATGAGAGTGGGGTATTGAAGTTTCCCACTATTATTGTGTGTGGTACAATGTGTGCTTTGAGCTTTAGTAAAGCTTCTTTTTTGAGTGTGGGTGCCCTTGCATTTGGAGCATAGATATTCAGAGTTGAGAGTTCTTCTTGGTAGGTTTTTTTTCCTTTAACTAGTATCTTTTTTGATAACTTTTGGTTGAAAATTGATATTATATATATATATATATATATATATATATATATATATATATATNTACTTTCTCTAGCTCCTAACTTGGGAGTCCTGTGTTCCAACTAATAGCTAACTGTGAGCATCCACTTCTGTGTTTACCAGGCACTGGTATAGCCTCCCACAAGACAGCTATATCAGGTCCCTTTCAGCATTATCTTGCTGGCATATGCTATAGTGTTTATTTTGGTGGCTGATTATGTGAGGGATCCCTGGCAGCTGCCGTCACTGGTTGGTCCATCCTTTTGATTCAGCTTCACACATGATCTCTGTAACTCCTTCAGTGAGTGCTTTGTTCTTGATTCTAGGAAGGGGCACTGAGACCACATTTTGAACTTCATTCTTCTTGAGATTCATGTGTTTAGTATATTTTTTATATATTATATAAAATATATTTTATATTTTTTTATTTGATATTAGAATGGCTTGTTTCTTGGAAACATTTGCTTGGAAAATTGTTTTCCAGCTTTTTATTCTGCAGTAGTGTCTGTCTTTGACACTGAGGTGCATTTCCTGTATTGACAAAATGCTGGGTCTCGTTTATGTATCCAGTCTGTTAGTCTATGTCTTTTATTGGAGACTTGAGTCCATTGATGTTAAGAAATATTAATGAATAGTGATTGTTGCTTCCTGTTCTTTTTGTTGTTATAGGTGGAATTATATTTGTGTGGCTATATATCTTTTGTTGAAGATTACTTTTTTGCTTTTTCTAGGGTGTAGTTTCCTTTCTTGTGTTGGAGTTTTCTATCTACTATCCATTGTAGGGCTGGATTGTGGAAAGAAATTGTGTAAATTTGGTTTTGTCATGGAATATCTTGGTTTCTCCATCTATAGTAGTTTTGCTGGGTCTAGGAGCCTGGGCTGGCATTTGTGTTTTCTTAGGGTCTATGTGACATCTGCCCAGGATCTTCTGGATTTTATAGGCATCTCTTCCTTTATGTTAGGGAAGTTTTCTTCTATAATTTTGTTGAAGATATTTACTGGCCTTTTAAATGGGAATCTTCACTTTCTTCTATACCTTTTATTCTTAGGTTTGATCTTCACATTGTGTCCTGGATTTCCTGGATGTTTTGAGTTTGGAGCATTTTGCATTTTGCCTTTTCTTTGATTGTTGTGTCAATGTTTTCTATGGTATCTTCTGCACCTGAGATTCTCTCTTCTAACTCTTGTATTCTGTTGGTGATTTTCTTAGTCAGAGTTTCTATTCCTGCACAAACATCATGACCAAGAAGCAAGTTGGGGAGGAAAAAGGGTTTATTCAGCTGACATTTCCACATTACTATTTATCACTAAAGGAAGTCAGGACTGGAATTCAAGCAGATCAGAAAGCAGGAGCTGGTGCAGAGGCCATGGAGGGATGTTTCTTACTGGCTTGCCTCTCCTGGCTTGCTTACTTTTGTGCTCTTATAGAACACAAGACTACCAGCCCAGAGATGGCACTATCCACAATTTCCCTCCCCCTTGATCACTAATTGAGAAAATGCCTTACAGATAGATCCCCAGGCATTTCCTCCTTTCTCTGTGATAACTCCTGCTTGTGACAAGTTCACACACACACACAAAAAAAAAAAAAAAAAAAAAAAAAAAAAAAAAAAACAGCCATGTATGACTACTGATCTCTTTCCTAGGTTTTCTTTCTTCAGGGTTGTCTTGCTTTGTGATTTCTTTATTTATTCTATTTTCATTTTTAGATCCTGGATGGTTTTGTTCAATTCCTTCACCTATTTGGTTGTGTTTTCCTGTAATTCTTTGTGTTTCCTCTTTAAGGGCTTCTACCTGTTTACCTGTGTTCTCCTAAATTTCTTTAAGGGAGTTTTTTTATGTCTTTAAAGTCCTCTATGATCATCATAAGATGTGACTTTAAATCAGAGTCTTGCTTTTCTGGTGTGTTGCAGTATCCAGGGCTCACTGTGGTGGGAGAACTGCATTCTGATAATGCCAAGTAGCCTTGGTTTCTGTTGCTTATGTTCTTGCCCTTGCCTCTAACCATCTGGTTATCTCTGGTGTTAGCTGGTCTTGCTGTCTCTGACTGTGGCTCATCCCTCCTGTAAGCCTGTGTGTCAGTACTCCCGAGAGACCAGTTCTCTCTGGAATGAATTTGGGTATGGATAGCTGTGACACAGGGTCAGCTCTAAGGTGTAGATAGAAACCTGAAGGATATTGTCCCCTGCTGGTCCTTGGTTCCACTGTCCTGATGACTTTAGGCTGGTCCCTCTTGGGCCAGGAATTTGAGCAGAAGTGGTGGCGCTACCTGTGCTCACAGTGTGCCAGAACTCCTCGAGACCAACTCTCTACCAGCAGTATTTGGGGATCAGGAAAAATATCTTAAGAAAAATTCCAAATGTGGGTTTCATGTGACCAATCACACACATTAAACTACTTCCTCATACTTTTCTTTCTGTGATAAACCACAGGCTCAACAATGACCAAAATAAACCTTTCCTCTCTAAAGTTTCATTCTGCAAGAATTTCATAACAACAATGGGAAAGGTAACATACTATGAAATTCTAATTGTACACATAGCTATTCTCAACTTAGAGAATTTTTACTGTTAAAGATAATAGTAATAAAGAAAATAAAAGAGAAAAAAAACTACATAAGCTGAAACTTAATGAAGTGTCTTTAAAACATTTTCTTTTTAACTTTTAATGTGTGTGTGTGTGTGTGTGTGTGTGTGTGTGTGTGAAGGTTGTTAGATCACTTGGAGCTGGAGTTACAAGCAGTTCTGAGCTGCCTGATGTGTTGCTGAGTATCGAACTAAGGTTCTGTGTAAGAGCAATTTGTACTCTAAACCACTGAGTCATTGTTAATAGGTTTTATTAGTCTAAGTAAGTGTGTGTATATCTTAGGGTGTGTATCTGAGTGTAGGTGCTCTAGGTCAGACCTTGTAGTGAGGTAGATATAGGTAGTTGTGATCCTCCTAATATGGGTGCTGAGAGCCAAAGTCTGATCCTCTGACAGAGCAGTATGTGTTCTTAAGTGATGAGCCATATCTCCAGCCTCTACAGTTTCTTTTTCCCCTGTAAAGTTGCTTAAAGAAAACTTTTAGACCATGTTTCCATGCTGCTGAAAATCACCCAGTTGAAACAGTATTTTTCACTAAGCTTAATTGGATCTTCATGTCCAAAGACGAGAAGATTTTATATGCTAGCTTTAGGGATTTATAGCAGAGTAAGAGTCCTTAAAAATGCTATTGGTTCTATATTTTCTGGCAAATAGTTATTCCTTTTTAATTGGCTCAGAAATGCAATAATCCAATATTAAAATGATTATCTAAAATTAAAACTACCATGTTCTATTTTAAAATCCTTATGTAATAAAAACATGTGAATGCATGAGTCATAGCAAATACATCCTAATTCATTTGTTTCTTTGTCATACCTACCATAGTGATGTATGTATCTATCATTTTATAGGAAACTAAAAAATATTAGCTATATCAATCAAATAGCTGTGTATTTTCTGCAGGAAAAATGAAGGACTTGTAAGTGTTTAATACAAAATAATGCAGCATGGGTCATTGCTTTTGGATTATGAAATTCTAAAGTACAGAAAGCTTTATTTACCTTTATTAACAGTTTTATTGGCATGAATCATATACTCCATAAGAATTTATTTACTGCAGGTGTAAATATTTCAATAGATAAATTCACTAGTTGAGAAATGTCTTTAGACAAATAAACCATTTGTTTGTTGAATGTAGATTTCCTAGATGACTATATACATAGCTTTTACATTTTCAAAAGAAATATTTGTAATTAGGAAAAGTACTTATAATTATAACCAGAAATATAATAATAGTTTAAATCTACCTACTATCCTTTGAACCAAAATATTTGAAGACAGATACAATGTTCACAAAATAATAAGAAACCCATTCTTGGGTTTGAATGAGTCTGCTACTGACATTATATATGCACTTAGTCAAGTGCTTTAGTCTTTCTTAGCCTACTCCTTTCATTTATAAAATACTGGCATTTCCCTCATATAATCATTGTGAGAATTAAACTGAATTTAGATTGCAGTGAAGGTCCCAACCAAGCTAACTCCTATCTTCACTGAAAGAAGATTTCCCTTCCTTAAAGACTTACATAAATGATAATAATGAAAGTCAACATGTTTATTTTCATAAAATAAAACTAGTAATATCATATTTTATTGTTGCATTTGTTCTCAGAAAGTTTGCTCAGAATTTAATTATCTGTATAGTCTTAGTAACAAAGTGTTTTAATGTTATTTTCTATTTTACTGACTCTCACTTGTAGAAGTTTATCACATTTGAAATCATTTATGAGTAGGAGAAATAACAAATGCTTGTGTTTTCTATAAATATAATGTCTGTCAATATTATCTATTCTTTTTATATTTAAATGTTGAGCATAAACTTTTGTCTTCTTTGTAGGCTGAATAAGAAAACATCCAGTGAAAAGAATAAGGTATTGTAAAGTAAATTTAAAACAGTATCTCATTCAAAATAATTTATAAATGAAATGTTAAATTATGAAATATGGGTGAAATAAATACATGATAGAAACTAACATAAAAAGGTCTAGAACTTTTTGTTATATGGTGAAATTTATATTGAAATTTTCAAATAGGGACAAAGTCTAGCCATTGATAATCCTTTAAAAATCAGATTCTTTCATATCTATAAGATATTATAATCATAAAAAGATGGATAGGTGAAATATTGGTACATTTACCATGTAGTATACATATTGAGGACTTTCCAATATTATATTTTTTATTTTACAGGCTCTAAAGTACATGGATGCTATGGATGATGATCAGTTATCCGAATCACTCTCTGAGGATTATGATTTGCCCGATTATGACAATATATTGATGATAGTTAACCAACTTCAAAAGGAGTATAAAGGTAAGGCCACTGCGTAAATGCAAGGCCTTTAGTGTAATGCTGAGGCAATCTTCAAAGTCAGAATTTGGCCTGCCCATGAGGACTTTTATCTATTTATATTTTTGGTGTAATGTGAGACGTAGAGATGCAGGTTAACATTCTATTTTCCCTGCAGATTTTTGAGGAGGTTGGCACTTCACTAGTTCCTAGTTTTGGAAACTGTTAGCAGTAACAAGTCTATCAGAGGTGGGTCCATTTGGAACCACTTTCTATTCCTGCTAGTCTGTGCTTCGGCTGTGCTGGTACCTTGCTGTCTTTGTTACCATGGCTCTATCGCTTTATTCTAAGTCTGCTTGAAGGTAACACTGCTCCATGTGATTACCTTGGCTATTTCTATGCCTTCTGAATTCTAACTTTTTTTTTCTCATCCTGTTAAAAATTTCATTGGGGTTTTGAAAAGATTATATACTACTTTATAATCATTTTCAGACATATATCTGTTTTATAATATTAATTCTAATATCCTGTGAGTATGAGCATTCTCCTCTTCTTCTGATGTCCTCTTCAATTTCTATCTTTGCAGTGAAAAATTGATTGTTTATTAACAATTACCACATTTTGCTGGGCAGTGATGGGCACAAGCTTTTAATCCAAACACTCAGGAGGCAGAGACAAGTGAATTTCTTGAGTTTGAGGTCAGCCTGGTTCACAGAGGGAACACCAGGACAGCCAGGGATACACAGAGAAATTCTGTCTTGGAAAAACAAAACAAACAGCAAAACAAAATTTAAAAATTGCTACATTTTGTCTGTAGCTGATTTGTCTACAGCCACAATATATGCAACTTGAAATCAGTTAGCACATTTTTTTCAGCTTATTTCTGTACCCTGTTTTGCTCACTCTTATTATAATTTTGTCCAAAACAGGGAGAATTGAGAAATAGATTAATCTATAGGTAAAATGATAAGGTTGTATTATTATTATCATTATTATTATTATTATTATTATTATTATTATTATTATTATTATTATTACTACTTCTATTTTTTTAAAGTCCAGTCATTACCCCCCTCCAGGTCTGCCCTCTGAAAGTATGTCATCCCATTCCTTCTCCCCCTGTCTCCAAGAGGATGTCGTTCACTCCCACCCCACCCCCTGCCAGGCCTCTCCATTCCATGGGGCCTCAGGTCTCCCCAAGGGTTAGGCACCTCTTCTCTACTGAGACCAAAGCAGACAGTCTTCTGCTGTTTATGTATCAGGGGTCTCATACCAGCTAGTGTATGCTGCCTGGTTGGTGGCTCAGTATCTGAGAGATCTCAGGGGTTCTTGTTACTTGAGACTGCTGGTCTTCCTATGGGGTCACCCTCCTTTATGAATAGATTTAATACTATGTTCAGTTAGCATTGTAATAGTAGGCTTGCCTCTAAAGCCTCTGAATTTCTAGCTTCAGGTTCTTAGTCCAGAAACGGGACTAGATGTGGGTTTCACCTTGTGGAATAAGGCTTAAATCCAACCAGAGAGTGATTAGTTGCTCCTATGGTGTTCATGTAACTATTGATCTTACTAGGGCATATTTTACTAGGCCAGGTTTAGCTCTCAGGATTCACAGATGGGTAAGATTACTTTTCTCCTGGGGAAACAAGCATGGATAGCCAGTAGGGATTAATCTTCCAGCCCATAATAACATAATTTCTCCTTGCTCTATGACTCAACTTCGTGGTGTTTTCAGCAAAGGATTTTACTGTCAAATACTGCAGGACAACCATAGCATTGGCAAAAAACTTGTAATGTTTTGTGCTCTATGGGACTTCACTGGCCAACAATTCCAAAAATGTTACTCAATTCATAGCTCTGAGCTTCTTTATATTTATTAACCTTCAGTATCTATATAGTAGGGGCACAATTGTCCTGTTAAAGGAGAACTACATTTAAACCTCTCTCTCTCTCTCTCTCTCTCTCTCTCTCTCTCTCTCTCTGTGTGTGTGTGTGTGTGTGTGTGTGTGTGTGTGTGTGTGTTTGTCTGTGTGTGTGTGTGTGTGTGTATAAGCTTCTACAGTAGTAAATATTTCCATAGGAAGTTTTAATAATGTCTATAGTGTTTTTATTAGCTTTCTGTATTACCCCCTCTACCCTGACCTACCACCCACCATCCCAATTTAACCATTCCTCTTTTATTAGTCCTCTTTAAATCTTGAAACCTCCACTTTCTCTCTGCCTACCTGCAAGGCCTCTCTACCTACAATGGCTCGTCCATAATTTCCTGACTTCTTTGGGCACTGCAAATGATACACATATATTTGAAGATTTAAAGCCATATTCTCAAGTGGGAGAAAACAAGTGGTATTTGTAAGCCTGGGTTACCTCACTTGAGCAATTATTTCCCACTCTTTCCATTGTCCTATGAATTGTATGGTTTCATTTTTCTTAATAGTTGAACAACATTCCATTTACCCCATTTTGATTACCCATTAATTAATTGATGGGCATCTTGGTTGTTTCCATTTCCTAGCTATTGTGAATAAAACGATGTTCATTGTTGACACTCTATCTATATAATAGAATATACTATTATGATATATGGTATATGATATATAGTACGATATAGGCTACAACTGAATCATGTGGGACCTCTACTTTTAAGATTTTGAGGAACTTCCACACTGATTTCCATAGTGGCTACACCAGTTTGCATTCATCCCAGGAGTAAATAAGTTTCTCTTCCTCCACATTCATGCCAGTATTTATTATTATTATTATTATTATTATTACTATTACTATTACTATTATTGCCATTCCAAGTGAAGTAAGAGGAAATCTCCAAGTAGTTTTAACTTGCACTCCCCTGGTGGCTAATTATGTTAAACACTTTAAAATGTTTACTGGTCTTCTGAATTTCATCTTTTGAGAACTCATTTCTATTAAACTTTTATTTTAAAATACCCTTCCTGTCTTTGTATCTGTGTCCCATATTCATGCATGGCCATAAAAAGTCACTGGGTGCCCTAGAACAAGAGTTACACATGGTTGTTAGCTGCTATCTGGATTCTGGAATTCAAACTTGAGAGCCTTGGAAGAGCAGCACATGTCATAACCACTGATCCATCTCTCCAGTCCCATGTCCCATTTTTCACTTGTGTTGTTTTTGTAATTTTTTTTTAGTTCTTTGTATATTCTAGGTACTAATCATATGTCAGATATATATATATGGCATATGTCTAAATTCACAATGGTCATTTTATTTTGTCTTCTCTACCAGATTTAAGTTAAATAAAAGCAGTTAATTCAAAGCAAAAAAAAAATCTTAGTATAATGTACTCCCCACTGTAGACACTCAGTTTACAGTTGTTTACCATGAATGACAGACTATGAAAAGGTACAAGCCTGTGTATACAAAAAGTATCCATGTGTTTAATTTATACCCACTCTTTCTTGATGCAGATTCTGGAAAACCATTGAAAATCCAGGACGCAGTTCATTCATATAAAATGATGCTAGAACATAACCAAAGTCACTTAGAATTGCTTATCGAAAAACGGAAGAACAAGAGAAACCAAGGTCGCAGAGTGATGAGGAAGCCACAAGAAACAGAAAAGGCAAAACTGCAGCTCAGATGCGAAAGTGAAGAGCAGCAACTAGATCTCATTGACACGGGGTATGGTCACCTGCACTGCAGAAGTGTGAATGGGCGGTCGGAGCAGACTACAGAGTCTTTCAGACTGCTGCAGTCAGAAATGCATTACCTTATGGACTTCTTCCACGTTTCCCATCTTGAGAAATGTCTATTAGCTTCATTAGCCCATTCCCTGGTTGAATGATTTCAGGGTTGGTAGTTAGTCTTAGAATTTCACTGGTGTATAGGATCATGTCCTTTGCAAAAGAGTATTTTCACATCTTCTTTTCCTATTGTCAACCATTTATCTTATTTCTCTCGTCTTGTCCTCTCTCTCTCTCTCTCTCTCTCTCTCTCTCTCAGTGTGGGGTGTGTGTGTGTGTGTGTGTGTGTGTGTGTGTGTGTGTGTGTTTGTGATTTTAATTTATATAGCACATGGCACCTTTGAAGAAGCAAGGGGCCATTTGTTCAGACCGTTTTCCTCCAAAGCAGCAATGAGAAGTTTCATTTTTCTGTTAATTCTAATAGCACATTGTTAAGATTTGTAAGATAATTTAGAAGCAGCAACAAAAAATGTGTGCAATTTTCAACTTTTCACTTTTCTGAATAATTTAAAAGATCCTTTTCTATAGTCACAGAATTGCTAGTAACAGAGACTGGTCAATTCCCTGAACACTCCTTAATTATGACCCCACATGTGCTTTTTAGAGATTGAATTGCAAAAGCAGGAATGACATTGTAAAAGAAAAGAACGTAATATAAAATACTGGATAATAATAAAATGAACTTACCCTTTATCAAAATGAAATTTTAATCTCCACATGTTCGATTTGCAGATCGCCTATAAAACAAGAAGTGCAGCAAAGAAATGCTGATGGTTGGTATGAACAAATGAAGAAAGAATTAGCTCAAAAGATCCAACAATATGAAAGAGGAAAGCAAAAACTTGAACTGCGCCTTAGAGCACAGGACATGGAGTTGCAGCATCTCAGAAATTATATAAATAAGGTAAATTTACTGGTTAAAAAAAAAAGTCCTACTTCTACATCTGTTTAAATAATGTGACTTACAATCGCTACTCAGTTTAGTGCAGGGAGCCCTTACAGATAAGAACATGACAGAAACAGGCAGCTTGGAATTCTCAGCACTGTACTAATGTTGCAAACCTGTGCTCCCACAAACTTGAGGTGTGTACTCTACCATTAACCCAGACCATGTCACATGGCCTCTACTGTGCATGCAGGCCGTTTTGGAGCAGAAAGATTGAATTGTGGCATATAAGTGCACTGTATCAGTTTAATTTTGTTCCCTGTGGAACTGTGGGTTCTCCCTCACCCAACCCCCGCCAACCCCAGTTCCCGAATAAGGATCAGAGGCATATAACTATTTATGAACAAATGCCTAAGCCATAGCTAGGTTTGTTCCTCAACTAACTCATAACTTTTATTAACAGGCTTATACTATTCTGTGTCTGTCATGTGGTCAGTTGCCTCTCCTCTGTTCCATACATCTGACTTTGTCCAGATGCCCATTTCCCAGAGTCTCTTTCTCTATCTGCTGGATGTCCCACCTTCTAATCCTGCCTCAGATTTTTATTAATAGTTAGTGCATCTACACAGTGCACAGACTCTATTCCCACACCTCTAGAAATTAAATTCTATGATTTTTATTTGCATATTATTTATTGTAAATCTTGGCTGGGGATTCCTGCTTAATACCTTAGAAGGTTCCTGAAAAGACAAAGCTGTTACAAATGCATGTTTCCTTACACTGAAGGACTTGGAGAACTCTTGTTTGTTTGTTTTTTTATGATGTGTTCTGTTTAATCTCCAAGAATCTTATACATGTATGCAATGTATTTTGATTATATCTACCCTCACTCACCTCTCTGACTATCCCTAAACATGTCTCCCTCCAAACATCATGTGCTTTTTGCATTTAAAGATTTGTTTTATCATTTCTCTCTCTCTCTCTCTCTCTCTCTCTCTCTCTCTCTCTGTGTGTGTGTGTGTGTGTGTGTGTGTGTGTGTGTGTGTGTGTGTGTGTGTGCCTGTATCTTTATATTCACATTTTCATGTGGGTGACTGCAGAGGCCAAGAGAGGATGTCAGATCCCTTGGAACTTGGTTACAGGCAGTTGTAAGCCATCTGACTTGGGTTCTGGGAACCAGATTTGTGTTCTAGAAGAGAAGCAAATGCTCTTAATTGCTGAGCCATCTCTTTGTCCCCAATGTCTTTTTTTTTAACAGTCTAATTGTTGCTTCTCACATGTGTGTAGGGGTGAGGCTATCCACAGACACACATGTGTGTAGGGGTGAGGCTATCCACAGACACACATGTGTGTAGGGGTGAGGCTATCCACAGACACACGTGTGTAGGGGTGAGGCAATCCACAGACACACATGTGTGTAGGGGTGAGGCTATCCACAGACATACATGTGTGTAGGGGTGAGGCTATCCACAGACACACATGTGTGTAGGGGTGAGGCTATCCACAGACACACATGTGTGTAGGGGTGAGGCTATCCACAGACACACATGTGTGTAGGGGTGAGGCTATCCACAGACACACATGTGTGTAGGGGTGAGGCTATCCACAGACACATGAGCAGTCTACTACTGAGTACTTCGCTGAAAGTTATTGAGTGTTTGGTGAAGTTCTGGGATGTACACATGGTCTTACGTTCTCATCCCTGAAGCATGATACAATGTACCTGTGCTGGTTCCACTCCCTATTAGCAGCATTCTTCAGGAGATATCCTACGGCTCTGATATCTCAAAAATCTTGGGTTCTCCAAAGCAGCTCCAATGTTATAGCTTCTTGTTTCAATGTCTGGGATCCACACATGATGTTCTGGGCTCCTCCAAAGGGCTGCATTACTTTTCCAGGTCTGTAGCACTCTAAGCTCAGGTTGATCTACTCCACTGCTGCTGCTGTTCTTGGTGATCATACCATGGTACTGGCATCTCCAATATGCTGCTGTCTTCTGCTGCAACTAGGCTTCATCAATAGCCTCTCATATGCTCTCTTCATGGTGCCAAGCCTTTGCATGATCTCTTCCATCCTGGGCCATCAACTGCAACTGAGGCTGCACCTTACCAATGGTCTTCCATGACCTCTCACAGTGCCGAGCCTCAGCTGCTCTTCATGGCCTCTTCATGCCTTCAAAACCAGTACCACCTGGGTAACTCTTACACATTACCAAGTATAGAATCCCAAATAAGTTCAAGACCACCTAGCCCCTTCCCCTCTGAAGGGACTTTCAGAAACATAGTGGTCAAAATGACTAAGTCTACAGCTGCCAAAACAAAATGAACTTTTCTCAGAAAAATAACCATAACAAGATTAGCAGATCCCAGAGAAATTCCCCTACCCTGCCCCACACTGAATTCTGAGAAAATCCACAAACTGCTCTGACCTTGCTAGAATTCCCCGTGATTTAAATAGCTGTGACGTTAATAGCTGTGATGTTAATAGCTGGCCCATAAGTTCAAAATGCACTGCTGCTTTGCTGATAACCCACCATAAAGGCAGGCAGAGTGAGTCACTAGGACAAAGGATTACTTAGTCACCCTATACAAACCAACCAATACCTGAAAGTTACTTGCTACACCAGTAAGAATAAGCCAGCTAGCCTTGTTGCCTAAATCTGCCCTTTCAAGGTATAAAAAGTGTGTAGTTTCTTTGTTCTGGGTCTCTCCTCTTGCCTGCGTGCTACGAGGGGTCCCCAACACGTTAGATCAATAAAAAAATCCACTTGTGGTTTGCAGCGATGGCAATTTCTATGGTCTTTGTGAGTGAGAGTCTTTTGATGGATTCCAACACAAGTTCAGTTGCAGTGTGAGGTATCTTGGCTATCTCTGGACCTTTGTGCTCTCAGAAAACACTTTGAAGAAGATTTCACCTCAGTGATGCTGGTCTCTTGTTAATCACCACTCATTTCTTAGCTCCAGCTAACCAGCATCAACTGTCTCAGTAATATCCTTCTCCTCTTGACAATAAAGCCAGAACCAAATGGTCAAAGCCGCTGAGTTCTCCTGTGTCCTGGGGTTGGAACTTGGCCCCTTGTTATATTACATTATCACCAGCTTTCTGTGTTCAAACACCTCCACTGCCTAAGCTTAGCTGTCCTGGGACTTGCTGTGTAGACTGACTTTGTACTCAGAGATGTACATGCCTATCTTGTGGGATTAAAGGTGTGTACCACCCCACCTGGGCTTAAGCTTTTCTTCATCTAGAACTTGCTCTGACCAAGGATGATATGCCTGACTCTATCTCCTGGGATTAAAGGTTTCTACCACCATGCTTGGATCTAAATTTAGCTGAGTAGGATCTTGCCCCAAAATCCCACTCCCTTAATCTGCTATCTCCTAGAACACAGGAATAGGCTTCATTTCATTTCCTGGTGCCCCTTTAATACTTGGACCAAATTTTTTATATTTTTCCTTTCTTAACTTGCTATGATTGTTTAAAATGCTCTTCATTAAGATTTAGTCAGAGAACAAAGTCTATGATGGGCATTTCTGAGACTTCCTTTATCAATGTAATTAATCTGAGTCTCTTCACCTTAGCCTTGGGCAGACTCTTCAGACAAGGGCAAAAAGTAGCCCGTATTCTTCGCCAAAATATCACAAAAACAGTCTCTAGGTCACATATTGAAATTCTCCATTGAAACCTCTTGGGTCACATCTTCACAATTCAAATTACTCTCAGTAACTAAGTCTTCCATATTCCTACTAGGATATCCCATTAAGCCCCATTTAAAGCATTCCACCACTTTCCAAATCCAAAGTCCCAAAATCCACATTCTTGCAAACAAAATTAAAGCAGTCCACCACTTTCCAAATCCAAAGTCCCCAAATCCACATTCTTGCAAACAAAAGCATGGTCAGGCCTATCTCAGCAATACCCTGGTACCAATTTCTGTGTTAGTTGGGGTTTTATTGCTTGAACAGACACCATGACCAAGGCAACTCTTGTAAGGACAGCATTTAATTGGGGCTGGCTTACAGGATCAGAGGTTCGATCCATAATCATCAAGGCAGGAACATAACAACATCCAAGCAGACATGGTACAGGCAGAGCTGAGAGTTCAACATCTTCATCCGAAGGCTGGTAGTGGAAGACTGACTTCCAGGCAGCTAGGAGTAGGGTCTAAAAACCCATGCTCACAGTGACACACCTATTCTAATAAGGCCACACCTACTCCAACAAGGCCACACCTCCACAATGAGTTTAAGGTCAGCTTGGATTGACATAGTAAGATACTCAAAAACAAACAACAACAACAAAAAAAAAAAAAACATTTCAAATTGAAAAGCAAAGCTAAAGGTGAGGGTCAACTAGCTTTCCCTTGAGAGACTGACTTTGTGAGCCATAAGGTCCCTGTTGCAACAAACAATTCATTCAACTCGGACGAAGAGCATAAATGCAGTAAGAATGATCCAGTGGGGTCTGGCTATCTTCCTGTCAGATTTCAGCACATAGGGAGCCTATGAGTAGATTAATGTGTCCTGTCTTTCTCTTTCTGTTAGTTGCAAGAAGCACAGCATCCAGAGACAGAGGCTGGACACGGTGACAGCATGATGAAGGGACACCTGGAAAAGTACGATTTAAAGCAGTACATAGGAGTGTACTTGAGTAGTATATAATAAAAAATAAGCCGCCATGCAATACTGGAAACACAGAGATATGTGTATCTGTTTAGAACTCTACAAATGTCTCCCATGAATTATTTGCAATGTGTATTTATGATTTTGGAAGCAGCTCAGAGGTAGAGGATGTGAATTGCTTAAAATTGACACCCTGGGGTTCAGTCTCCAACAAAACCAAGAAAGAACTAATGTCTAGCTGTTCACACCCCGTTCTTCACATTAACTACCCGACCCAGATGTAAATGAGCTGCATTTACCAAATCACCTACTTTCCAGACATTTCATCCGAAATACATATCATCAGATTCAGATTCAAATGTCTCTCTCTTTTTTTGTCTAATTTGATAATCTCAGAGTAATTAATGGAAATATATCTACCTTTTAGGGTTGAACATGAAGTTTTAAAGTTAGTAGAAACCATCAAAAAGCAAACAGAGACCATAGAAGAGCTTAAGAGAAAACTAGCAAGTGAAGATCAGACATTGGCAGGAACTGGCCATCTGGTAAGCCAACCTTTTATTCATTCCTATCACACTGAAGTGGAGAGTTTCTTTCTCTAGTCATTGAATGTAGGAATACTGTAGGCACCAATAGAATTCTTATGGATAAAGATGTTTATATTACAACCACTAGTGCCAGTCCTCTCCGTTATAAAGAAGTTGACAAAACCCATATAATTAACTATGCTGATAGTAATATGCTAATGGAATGTAGTTGTTTTCAGCCAAAGACTCAAGATATCCTATGTTTCACTCTCTTCATTCAATGATAAACACTTTGATCTTTACATTTTTTTTCCACTCTGACAAAAATAGGCTGGACATTGCTGTGCAGAAACCTGTTTGAGTGTCATTATGTTTCACAAATCTTCCAAGAAATTTAACCCTCTGTACATTTCTCAATTTATCATGGGATCTGAGCTGTCAGTAAGTCTGGAGAATTAATTATATCAACTGTGGAGACTTAATGATAGTAATCACCATTCAGCATTGTTTCCAAAGAAATGTATTTTTCTTTTTGGAATCTTAAAAGAGTAATTAATAGTTCTTGAAATGGAGATACAGCAGCTATGTCAAGTACGGCTATAATAGAAAACAGACTTCCTAGTGCTACAGATTCAGAGAACATTTTTGTTTCTTTGTTTAAATTCACTTTGTTTATTAGCTTTCAAGGATCTTAGAGTCCAATGTTGTCAAGGATTGGTGTATATAATTCTTGGATGGTAATTCCTAAATGTCTAATGAAAGGTACCCAACTGTTAATCAAAATGAGCAGAATGCAGTCATTCGTGTATTTGTTTATGGGGATGGACACCACAATACTCTACTGCAGAATCTTCAGTGCAGTTGGGTCATTCCATCCATGAGTTGGTTTCCTTACATGTGCTAGCTAGATTAAACGGCAGCTCTGTTAAACAGTCTCCCCTCAGAAGAGGTAAGACCTTTGCTGGCTGAGCTTTCTTATGGCTGCAGAAGCACCATTAATTGGAATAGAGTTATTGGGACTTGCAAGTCTTACAGGCAAGCTGTGTGCTATGTAAAAGCATTGTGGCTTGACTTGCTGCTTTTTCCATATAACCACGTGTAAGACAAAGAAGAGGAGTTGTGCTCAAGTTCCTCAGCCTTGTGGTTTAACCCTTACTGTACTGAAGATCATTTCATCATTCTGCTTTATTCACTTATCATAGAAAGGAAAATATATAATTATATACTAATTAATAAATATTCAAATCTCTTTCAGACTTAGCAGCTGAAATCAATGCATAAGCACATACAATAATGAATTAATTTTTTATAATTTAGATTAAATGCAGTAAACAAGAATGGTAAAATGCTTTACAGTCTACCGTTTTCCATACATTTAAACTTCCAGCTAAATTATTGGCTAGAACTACAGAAACATAATGCACTGTTATTTATATTATGACTATTTAATAGTATCTCTTCTCAAAACTTTGTAATTTTTTTTCAGACACAAGCAGGACGAGATTTCTTTAATGCTTTCAGAGAAATGTATACTACTTCAGTAATGAGCCAGTTGGAACTCAGAATTCAACATCTGGAAAAGGAACTCTCTGCAATGAAGACCCGAACATGTGAGAATGTTATGGTGCTGGAAAACTATGTCAAACTTCATCAGTCGCATAAGTTGATGGAGTGAGTAAAGCCCAAGAGTCATATAGAATATTAATTCAGCTCCTAAATCATCTCTCACAAAAGTGCATTATAAAAAAAATAGTATCGTGGATATAAACACTAACTAGAAAATATAGTCATAGAAAACACTGATGACAAATGGACTGAGCGTCAGGAAGCAAACCCAGAAGGGTGTGTCCCCTTTACTGGCGTATGTGCTCGTGTGCCTGCTCTTAGTAGTCTCATAGGTATCTTGGCTTCTTAGAATTTTTTTCAGTAAGTTTGTTGATGATTTCCCATTAATATACCTATACTGGTACAAATTTGCTTGTCTACACTCCTTGAAATATAAATATTGAACACTTGAATATTTTCTAGCATACGGTAGTGTAAAGTCAGAGTGTCAAGGACAACTGGCATGTCTCCTCTGGGTATCATATGGCGCTAGGCGACTTGCCTTGATTCTGATCCTGAGCATTGCCACTAGAGAAAAACTTAGACCCAAACAGTTCTTTTAAATATTTCTATTTTTCACGAAGGCATACCCAAATCATAGAAAAATATTAACATGGCATGAAATATTTCACATGGTGCTTCCAAATAATCCCTTCTTCGACATGTGATACTTTACAGGAGGCAAATAAACCAAGTTCTATGTCTAATGAGTTGATTGGGTGGTGAGAGCAATGAGATACTACTTGCCTTCCCTCTCTTTACAGGACTGAAGGGAAGATGAAGGAGGTCATGACCCAGTTTGCCATGCTGACTCAGCACAACACAGCATTACTGAACCTACTAAGCTCTGTGTTTGCCTCTGAGTGTCCCTGCAAGGCAACTTTTCAGAGACAATCGGAAAGCCTCGTTACCCAAGAGAAGACACTGACTTCCACTGCAGGTCTACAGCCTGCAAATCAGTCCATACCAGCCCACCCGGATGCAGTTAGTTCTATTATTAAATATTTTCCCCTCAGGGTAATATAATCTGAGCTATTGATGTGCAAACTAGTGAATAATTTAGTTTTTAAAAGATTTTAAATTTCTCATTCTTAATTATTTAGGGTTTTATGGGGCAGTGGGCAACAAGCATGTTGAAGACAGAGGACAACTTGGGGAAGCCCCCAATCTCTTTCAAATGTGTTCCCTAGGTAGTTAAAACTGGCTTGGGCAGACTTGGGCCAAACATACTCTTATCTGCAGAGTCATATCCCTGGCCACGTTTAGTGTTTCTAGAATGTTGAAAAGGCACACTCCTGTGTGAATGTATGCCGTTAGCGATGGCACTTTCATTTAGAGCCAGTTGCACATAAAACACAGTCAGGAGCAGGCATTGCCCAAAAGTGGAATGTTTCTAGGACTAGCATGGAATGCAGCCACAACCAGAAAAAATCACTATTAACAGGCATAAGTTAAAAAGAGTTGTGTTTTGTTGTATAAATTTCATCAGTATAAAAGGAGGAAAATGCCAACTAATCGGAGTTGTTTTAGGGAAAGCCCTTTGCTCGCATTTGTGTGCTTGATTCCCAGCAAACAATTTATAACATTTAGAGAATCTGCCTAGATTCCTAAACCTGTGAGAAAGAGGTCCCAGACAGAACCAGTTCTGTATTTTTAAAAGCTAACTTCCCACCTTTTCAAAGCCTGCGGATGACAAGGAAGATTTCAATAAAGCACTCACCAAGTCAATCCTGTCTCCACAATCTGAGCTGCATCAAAAAAAGGAGAAGTGTCTGGAATCAGCTAAAGAGAAAACTCTGTAAGACTTTAGCATTTCATATCTGTTTAAGCATTCATTCTTTGTTTTCCCTGTGTGTGTATGAAAAGCAAAATAAGAATCCATTTTGTATTTGCATTTTCCTACCTGAATTCTTATAGCTTAAAATTTACCTCAGAGTTTCTAAACAAAAACCTTAAACAATTTGTGCAAGGCTACATTCCTCTGTAATAATGCTGAAACAATAGCAGTCAAGTCTTTCATTAGGCTACACTCTTCATCAACGCTACAGTTTGGTTCTGAAAGTGTTTTCTTCTTTTCCTTCAGCCAACACTTCAATATAAAATATCTCTTCAGTGCTGGCTTTTAACCACATCAGAAGTCTCTTGAATCTGCTTATATCCCCTTGCTCTGTTTGTCAGAGACAACATAAACCAGTTAAATACATTCCATCTTCTAGGTGTCTTCCATGCATGTCTGTCTGTGTGTCCCTCTGTCTGCATGTATACATATGTTTGTATTCATTCGTCTGGGGTGTGTGAGCTAAGGCTTTTTCCTGTGTACTGGATCTTTCTCTTAAATGAAGTGAGAGATGATTGTTATGAAGAAGCTGTAGTCCGCGTACTTCTTTTTCTTTGTCCGAACAAAACCTAGTGAAGTCAGAAAATCACTGGCCATGTAGACATCCCTAGTGATCTGATGCAGCATTTGGCTATCCTTGAAGAAAGTGTAGGAAACTGTTCAGAGCTCTTCAAAGGAAAACAGAAGCAGCTCAAATATCTTCCCCAAGCCACTTCTGAGTGGATGGTAGCTGAATAAGGCACTGATCTACAAGTACAGTAGTATACCATTAAAAGTCACTTTATCACTATTTAAAAAAAAAAAAAAGAACAATAGTATTTGGTTTTACCCTAGATCTATGGGCTATCTAGTTTCTGGGTCTTGGTCACCAAAGTAGTGATAGATATAGGTTTCATCTTATGGAGTCAACCTTAAGTCAATTTTATTAGTTGGTTACTTCTACAAACTATGTGCCACTATTGCCTTAGTATATTTGCAGGTAGGGCATCATTGCAGATCAAAGGATATATGACTGTGTTGGTATTTATGTTTCTCTTTTGTTAACCTGCCAAGTATCTTCCCATACCAAAGACTCTAGGACACGAGTGTGAAGTTTTGTACATGGACAATCTGTCAATCTCAATCTCTTCAAGGTCAATGAGTTGGGTGACTGTTATCGACAGCAACTGGATCTTGCTGTCAGTCAATGGAGAGTAACCATAGCTCCATATATAATTCAAGTTTTAAGCAGAATTCATGGTGCTATATTGTTTAGTGAATAAAGAATGGAAATAAGATTTGACTCAGTACATATTTGGTGTTTTCCAATATTTCCATGAAGACCTCGTTGATTCCTTGTATATATATATATATATATATATATATATATATATATATATATGAGCAGAGAAGGAAGGTTGACAATAGATAGATATACAGATATATAGATAAGATAGATATAGATACATAGAGAGATACAAATAGATAAATGTAGATATAGATAAATATATAGACAGACATATAGTAAGATATGGATAGATGATAGATGATAGATAGATAGATAGACAAATAATGTGGATAAAAGCATTTGTATTATTCATGGGTGTGTGTGTGTGTGTGTGTGTGTGTGTGTGTGTGTGTGTGTGTGTGTATGTGTGTGTGTTCACAGTAGGAAAACAATGCCATGATGTTAGTTTCCATCTTTCCCTTTCCCTTTTTGTGGATTCTGGGGACTGAACTCAGTTCATGAGACTTACACAAAAAGTTCCATATCTACTGATTCATTATTTGGTCCCAGTGTGAGCTATTTATATGCTGTGTGTGTCTTAAGAGATTCTTTTATGTTATTTACTTGAAGTTTAATTTTAAATGCTTTCCAATAAAGTTGGTTTGAACAAGTAAGAATCATAATTTACTGATTTTTATGTGTTTGCACATAACATGCTTTATGTTTACTCTGGAAAAGTTGCCACTAATTTAATCTTTACATTCTTGTAAAAGGAAAAAATGTTTTAAACCAACAAAAACATCAACTGTGTGTGAAAATAGAGAGCATAGTTTCTCTGAAGTTTCGAACACCAAACAATTTGAAAAGAATATTCCAATTGATGAACAACCACAGCATGAGGTAATTTTCTGAGTTAGGGGACCCAAAAGAGTCAGTTTGATAAATAACCCCCCCAATACTTGAACAATAAGTGGGATGTTTTAAAAAATACTACCAAGTTGATATTAATGAAAAAATTGTCAGTTTTCTATAAAAATATATAAGTTCTATAAAAAAGAACAAGCAATTGATTCTCTTTTGTCTCAAAACATAGTTGATATTTCAAAACCAAGCATCATTGTAGGCTTAGATCTTTCAAAACCTATTTTTAATAATGATTCTTCAACTTCCCTTTTATCCCCCCCACTCACCAGAGGTAAGGGAAAAGAAAGGTTAATAGGAAAAGGGGGTTGTGGGCCTGTTTAGAAGTAGTTCTTTGGGGTGATTCCAATCTTCATTGTCAGCATTCCAGTCCACAAGTAAAACACCAAACATGAATCAGCACCAAAAGTCCAAGCCACTGAGCAAACACCAAACAAATCAGTAGCAGTGGTTAGATCCAGAAGAAACCACAAGGCTCTGCCCACTAGGCATGAGTCTGTAGCAGCAGCAGCAGCAGCAGCAGCAAGAAACAGCCAGAATGTGGTAACCAGAAGTTCTTTGATGCATTTCTTTCCATGAAGTCACAAGTGAAGATCAGTGAAGAAAGCCAGGCAAACCAATGCAAAAATGCCATCAGGAAAGGCCAGCAGTAGTGAAGCCCAACGAAGACCAGCAAAGAGTTGCGAGGAAAACCAATGCCACAGTGTCATCCACGGTCTGCTGGGTTATATTTACACTTATTCCAAACACTGTATGTCCTCTCAAGTGTCTGCTCTAGTGGAACGTCACATGCTCTTTCACCAGGCAGCTTCCAGAAAAACACCACATGACACAGCTAAGTCTCCAACAACCCCAGAAATTCCCACTTTAAAACGTTGTGTGACTGTTTCCATATCACAAATATGAGGTTAACTTTAGAAGATGATTTAATTGAGAAAAATTAGCATCTGTAAATGTGAAATAGTAAATAGTAAAATGAAATCTACTCCTTTATAGAATTCCCATATCTGTTATTTTGCCAGTTCCAAATAAAATTCAGTGATTATGCTTTTAGTCACATTCTACACTGATAATAGTATTTAATAACAATAACAACAACAATAATAATAGTAATAATAAAGTCAGTCCTACATAGAATATGTACACTGCACTTCTTCCTCCAAAGGGTTAGGGATCATTGCTGAATACTGAACAGAAAGAGTGTAATATCAGAGGTGGTGGATGACTAACTCCAAATATTGTCATTTACCAACAATACTGGAAATTGTATGTATCCCTGTTTCCCATTATCCTATAGTTCCTAATTTAAAAAAAAAAATAAAACATTTACAGAGTTGTAAGAATCTGAATTGAAAGGATGTGAGATGAAACTTCTTTCCTCAATAGTATCACATTCTTTAAAGGAGATTAAATTACGTGAAATTCTACACTGGATAACTTCATGTTTATCATTTGACACTTTACTGTTCAATTCTCCAAAGTTTAATGGGTTAAACAGCATTCACTTCACTCTAAAATCTACAGGATGAGAAAATCTTGACAAGGACAGATCATTTCTTTTCCTATGACATTCGGTTGGAACAGACTGAAAAGGTAGAAGGCTGGAGCACTATTCCCCAGTATATCTACTTGCTTATTGGCGTTTGGATATGTTGGCAGTAGCTTCATTTGAACCAGGGTGGTGGAAAACGCATGTAGGAACACCTAGGCTTTCCTTGTAGTCTGATGCCCTTGCAATACAGTGATGACATTGATGCAAAGTATTTTCTAAACTGTTGGAAGTCACAAGGCATGAATCTTATCACATCTGTTCATTAGAAGCAAGTTTGAGATTTTTCCATATGACATTTGTGGAATGAATATTACAGAATAACGGGTTCTCAAATTATTGTTATATTATATTCTAAAAATTATATTAACTCAACCATCGGAAATAAGTCTCATTTACATACATCTTTATCAAATAATCAGTTATTATGGGTGCAGCAAACTATAATTTACAAATTCAAAGGTACTCCCTTGTTCACTGTGAGGGCTGTGTGGAGGACAGAGAGGGCAGGTTACACCTGTGGTGACTTGGTTAGGATGGAAGGAGCTCACTCCCTAAGGAGATGCTTCAGTTCATTTTGATCCCAGCTCAGTTAACAGTTCCTCTCAGAGGTAATTCTTCTCCATCCTCCTGCTGGTTGTCTTGTGGCTGCTGTTTAACAACAATCACACACCCTCAGTTTTTGTTTCAGCTTTTCTGTGGCCTTGATCTCCTTATGTTGATGCTTTAAAAGCCACCAGATATCTGACAGGAGCCTCTGAAGTACTTGTAATTTTATAATCTAAGTCCATAGTATAACATACTCTGAAATTTTATTTTAATAAAAATTATTCATTATTAATACTTTTAATTCGTCCTGTGACCTTTTCAAAATATCTAATTCCATGGGCACTGACATATGATTTAGGGCTGAGTAGATATAGCAGCACTAGAGGACTTATCTTATCTCCAGGCTCACTTTGACAATTCCACACACAAACACAAATACACATACATAAATGCACACATATTTAAATGTTCAGAGTTACTGCCATAAACTAAAAGAATCAAACACATAGTATTTATTGTTATCACAATTAAAAGAAAATATATCTTTTAAATTTCAGATAATAAAAGAAGATCAAGAAACTCTTGATAACATACCAGGGAACCACAATGCCTTGATCATAAGCCCACGGGAATTCAGATGTACAGATCTGGAATCTGAACACTCCGAAGAAAGAACTCATCCAGCCTTCTATAAAGCTGAACCCGGACAGTATAAGGATCCCTGTCTAGAATGGGTAGCAATGACACATTCATCTCAAGGACAGCTAAGGCAAGTCAGTCATTTGTCTCTGAAAAAATGGTTGTTAGTGAAAGTCACTGATGAGATGCCATTGTGTGAAATAAAGCTAGGAAGTATAATTTTGGAACAACATCTTACTAAGTGAACTTTTTAAAAATATGCTCACTTAAAAATAGTTGCTATTGGGGGCTGGTGAGATGGCTCAGCGGGTAAGAGCACCGGACTGCTCTTCCAAAGGTGATAAGTTCAAATCCCAGCAACCACATGGTGGCTCACAACCATCCTTAATGAGATCTGGCGCCCTCTTCTGAAATGCCTGAAGACAGCTACAGTGTACTTACATATAATAAATAAAATAAATCTTTAAAAAAAAAAATAGTTGCTATTACCTTTCCAGGTTTGGTTGCATGGTAATTTTCCACACAATATCTCCATAATGTACATTTTGTTTA
Source organism: Mus minutoides (assembly GCA_902729485.2). Lineage (NCBI taxonomy): Eukaryota > Metazoa > Chordata > Mammalia > Rodentia > Muridae > Mus > Mus minutoides. The sequence continues at coordinate 646,682 of LR750095.1, forward strand.
GTTATACTCTTGTAAAATTGCAGGTCAGAATACCTATGAATTTATGAATTAAAAGTTTAGCTGTTATCTGAGTATGATAACATAAGCGCCAAGATATATAGTACTAGTTCTGCACAGGTGGTCACATTCTAACCTGGACTTTCAACTGTATTACTTGGTGTTCTCACTAGAGGGTTTGTAGGGGTGGTCCTCCTAAGTTACTCTGTGCTGTGTGAAGTCAGGATTGCAGTGTAGGTTAGCACGATGGTGAAGACAAGTATAATTTAAGAGAGGATAAAACAGGTCCTCTTTGTCCAGCAGGAAGGGTGCGTAGAGACAAAATGGTATGGTCCCATCCCTGATGACTTGGTAAGCACGAGATGAGCTGTGTATAAAGCTTTGTTTTAGTTGCCACTATAATCAAGGAAGTGATCATGGGCAGTTACTTCACACTGCTTCTTGGCAGATACAAGGGCCATTTTAGCAGTAGCAGTTTAACCTGCTGAGCCACGCATGTGTGACAGCCATTTCTCTGCCCCCTGCATTGTATTTCTTTTTAGTTTGAAATCCAGAAATATAATTATTTCTAGTTCAATGTTCTTATGTTGGGGGAAAATGTTTATTTGCTCTTTTGCCATTGTTAGAAGTCTTTCATGGGAAAATACACCCAGTCCTGTTTGGCCATGTAGAAGGAATGGTGTGACGTGGTTTCCTGCCCCTGGAACAGAGCCAGGAGGTAGAGCCTCCAGAAGTGTTGATAGTTCCTGTGATTGAAGCTTGCTTATATTTAATATATAACTTTCTGTTCCTCCTTCCTGAAATATTCTACCTGCTAAGGTTATCAGGGAATGTCCTCTCTGCCAAGGCTAATGCCTCCGTGATAATCGGTGACAGAACCAGTCTAGAATGGGAGGGTGTGGCTAATGTCTCAGCAAAATGGTAAATGCTGGGACCTTCAGTATAGCGCTTAAGGCTGTGGAAAAGAACTCTGAAAATAAGAGTTCAAAAATATATAATTTCTCAACTATGCAAGTGAATTGTATAAGGAGCTTCACAGACCTAAAAGAACATAGAAACCTGCACTGTGAGCCAGCTTGTCAGGAATTACAAAGACAGGAAGATTTCTTAGTTCCAGGTCAGCCTGGGATAAAGCTAGGTTAAGCCCAGACATGGTCGGAATGGTAATCTCAGGGCAAGATCTTACCTACCTATCTTACTGTCTGTGCTTACAAAACCGGGCAAACCTCTGACTCTATCGGCAATGTTAAAAAACAAAACAAAACAAAACAAAACAAAACAAAACAAAACAAAACAAAAAAATGTGTTTGCTGACTTTTTGAAAGAATCAGGGTGCTGAGGGTCATGGGATGCAGATTTATGGGATAGTCGGATGGGAACCTGGGGTAATGGCTAAATTGATATGTAAATGGAAGACTGGGATTTTGATCTGCCAGAGAGAAGCTACCCAGAGAGTTTCTGGAATTGCAAGAGAGAGCTGTCTCAGTAGAGAGTTATGTGGAAAACTGTCTTTAGCAGAACTTAGGCCATCAGCTTGAAACCCATGAGTCATTCTTTCTCAACTCCCAGATACCCCTTCCTCAAAACCCCTCTCCAAGATTAGGCTGGTCCTTGGTAACAATGAGACTTACGTTTGCCTTTGGGAATCTCCACAGGTCTAAGGACAGACAAGATGGGTCCACGAAGAGGAACTTTAATAAAGTGGAAGCTTGTACTTCTACATCAAATAAGTGCATGACAAACTCTGGTCCAGAGTTCAGATCTGGACGAGTCCACAACAGTTTGGGATATAGCAGAAATTTCCTGCAAAGAGAACCCTTGATGACAAGCTCGAGGCCACAGACCTTTGAGAATTCATTGAGCCTCCCAAACAGGGTTAGTTGTGCTGGTTTTCTTTAGTTTCAGGTGTCTTATACAATTGTGTTCTTAACTGGGTGGCATACTGAGTTGACTTAATTAACTCATTTATCTTAAATTAATCTCACAATTTTGTGTTAATAAAGAAACCAATTGTATACACTTTAAAACTCCTTGGAAACTGCATTTACAACAAATAGTCACTTGAGTCATGAGGTATTTATATTTATTATGATGCATATCTTTATAGGCATATGAAAATTAAATCTTAGAAAACTACCATTGTCTCATGTCATTACAGGTAAACTTTGTAAGGTATTGGCTCTGATTTTTAAGTGGTGGTGTTAGGGCTCAGGTTCATAGTAGTCTCAATATATTTCCCTAGCATCTGAAGTTTGACATCCTATTGAGTATCTAATGCTACAGTTAAGGAAATCTAAGAATACATTTTTCCCTGGGAATACTTTTTATGAAATCTGTATATTTGCTAAACCAAGAAAAATGTGTTTAATGGCTGTCTCATCACATACTGATTTCAATTTTTTCAGTGTGATTACTACTGCATATTCTTATAATAAAATAACTCTCTCTCTCTCTCTCTCTCTCTCTCTCTCTCTCTCTCTCTCTCTCTCTCTCTCTTTCTCTCTCTCTCGGTTTGAGACATGGTTTTGCTGTGGAGTCCAGGACAGCCAGGTCACTCTATAGACCAGCTGGCCTTAAAATCAGAGATTCACCTGCCTCTGCCTCCTGAGTGCTGGGATTAGAGGCCTGTGTCATGACCACCTACTAAAAGTAATTTTGTTAATCAAGTATTTCAATTGTCAAAATGGAGGAATCTTTGTTTTTTTTTTTTTCCTTGCTTTTACTTGAAAGGATGATGACTCAAAGATGAGCTATATAAAAAGTCTTCAAATCACAACCCATGTGAAAATATGAATTCTGTTTCTCCTATGCAGTCTCATGACTACATCCTCTGGAATTCCAAGAGAAATCTTGCCAATGAAATACATGATTAAAATATCTATTTTTTTCAGTACTCCAATTCATTTTTTATTAATAGTTCTTTATATTGTTCTACAATTTAATTGTGACAAATAACACTTGTAGCATATTGATTAATGGGAATTTAGTGTATTTAATAATTTCTTTGATTAAAGTCTTAGTATGAAAACTGACAAGAAATCTTTTTACTTAGCTGTTCTGGTGACTGGTGGTTTTATGTTGCTTCTCACTAGCACTGTCATTAATCAGTTACTCTTACTATGAGCTTCTTTAAAAGAGACTAAATTCTATAAAGTCCTCCTCTGGATATCTTCAGAGCCATCATTTGCCAATTTATTTCAATTACCCAAAATTTAGTGGATTAAACAATAATCATTACGCTTCACAATCTCCAGTTTGAGAAAAATCTTGGAAAGGTCAGACCCTCTCTTCTCCACTGACATTTGATTAAAAGCAGTTAGAATGGGAGGCTGGAATCCCATGGAGTACTATTTCCAGCACGTCTGCTTTCTCTGCATGTTGCTATTGGATGCTGAGGAATTTGATTTGCAGTAGGGTGGTAGAACACCCATGTGGGGACACCTATACTTTCCTTGTAGATTGAGGAAAGTGTTTATTCCGCTTACACTTCCTATCCAGTCTCATGACTGCACTGTTTATCACCAAAGGAAGTCAGGACAGGAACTCAAACAGGACAGGGAATTGGAGGCAGGAGCTGATGCAGAGGCCATGGAGGAGTGTTGCTTATTAAATTGCTCCTCATGGCTTGCTTGGCCCACTTTCTTATAGAACTCAGGACCACTAGCCCAGGGATGGCTCCACCCACCATGGTCTGAGCCTTCTCTGATGGATCACTAATTGAGAAAATGCTCTACAGCTGTATCTCATAGAAGCATTTCCTCAACTGAGGCTCCTTCCTCTCTGGTGACTCTAGCTTGTATTAAGTTGACACACAAAACCAAACAGTACAAATATTAAAGAATGACAGCTTTTCAGACTACGGTTATGAAATGTCTTCTAGTCAAAATTTATATAATTCTCACCCTTGAAAATTATGCCCATTTCCACTCAACCCTATGAAATAATCAGTTATTATGGGTGCAGCAAACTATAATTTACAAATTCAAAGGCACTCCCTTGTTCACTATGAGTGCTGTGTGGAGGACAGAGAGGGCAGGTCACACCTGTGGTGACTTGGTTAGGATGGAAGGAGCTCACTCCCTAAGGAGATGCTTCAGTTCATTTTGATCCCAGCTGAGTTAACTGTTCCTCTCAGAGGTGATCCTTCTCCATCCTCCCTCTGCCGAATGTCTTGTAGCTTACGTGTAACTGCCATTCCCTTTCCCACAGCTTTTGCATCATTTATCTCTATTGGCCTTTATGACCTTCAGGTCAGTCTTTCTGAAGCACATATGACTTTATAGGTCCAGAGAATAACGTATTTGGAAAGTGATTTTAATTTAAATTATTCTTTCTTCATGTGTTTCACTCATTCTGTAATATTTTTCGAAAATATCTAATTCCATAGCAATAACATGAGAGTGATTTTAAGCTGTATTATTCACATATTTAAATATTCAGAATTATTGGCCTGAAACTATAGAAAGCAAGCACATACATGTATTGTTAGCACAATTTAAATACATATATTTTAAATCTTTTTCAGGTAAGAGAAGAAAATCAGCAAACTTCTTATGACAAAGTAGGAGTAAAGCCACAGAAAGCCACACTTTCAACCCTGCAGTCCAAACACCCAGAAGTACCTCATCGAGCCTCACGTAAAGCAGAACCGAAATGCTATGAGGAGCCACATCCTGAAAGGATAGAGACGACAAAGCCATTAACTTATGACCAACTAAAGTAAGTAAGATATAGATAGAAATAGAAAGAAAGAAAGAAAGAAAGAAAGAAAGAAAGAAAGAAAGAAAGAAAGAAAGAAAGAAAGAAAGAAAGAAAGGTGATATATAGATAGATATAGATATAGATATAGATATAGATATAGATATAGATATAGATATAGATATAGATATAGATATAGATATAGATATAGACATTTGTGTCTGAAAAATAATTATCATTGGGAGACATTCATGGGGTTTTACCATGTGAAATCAAGCTAAAGAATATAATTATGGGGAATTAATGTTTATAAATGAGCTTTTTTTTTTTTAAGTTTGCCCAAAGTAGTTTCTCTTATTGCCCAAGTTCGGGTTGCATGGCACTTTCCACCCAATTCCCTTATACCGTGTCTCTTATGTAGCATGAGTTTTTAAATGAATAGTTTAGCTACTGTTTGAGTATGATACCTGAGCTCAGGGGTCTAGTAGTACTAGAGCTACACCAGGGCCACATTCCAATGCTTTGTTAATTGACTCCCAACTGTGTTACTTGGTGTCCCCACTAGAGGGTTTGTACAGACAGAGGGTTTTCCTATGGTTTTCTGTCCTGTGTGAAGTCATGAGGAGAAGGTTACCATGAAGGTAAAGATAAACCATAATTTAATAGTGGTTAAAACAGTTCTGTGCTCGTTGGCAAGGAGGTGTGGAGACAGAATGGCTGGCCACGCCCATGGTGCGTTGTTGAGTGGGAGAAGAGCCGTCTCAGAAGCTGCTTCAGTTTGGTTTAGCTTGGATTATAAAAAGGGGTTATCCCGGACATCGTCTACACAGTTCTTTGGCATTTACAAGTATTTCTAATCGCACCATCAACAATCTTACAGTTGGGCCATTCCAACAGAAACCAGCAAAGCCACACATCAGCGACAGCCACTTCTCTGCTTCTCCAGACATATAGTTCTCTCCAGTTCCACTTTAAATCCCGACCTTACACAGTTACAATGTTTAGATGTTGTTAGGTGAAAAAGTCAATTACTTTCCCCCTCACCCCATTTTTAAGGAGTCCTTCAAGGGAAAAATGACACACTTATGTTTGACTTTGGCATCTTCACAGGTCTAAGGACAGGCAAGATGAGTCCATGAGGAGGAACTTTGATAAAATGGAGGCTTATATTTCTGTGCCAAACAAGTATACAACGACAAGCCCTGCTCCAGGGTTTGGATCTGGACAACGCTGCAACAGTTTGGAACACAACAGAAGTCTCACGCAAAAAGAAGCCACCACGACAGGAAGGCCATGGCATTTTGTGGAGAGTCTGGAGAGCTACCTATTCAGGGTCAGCGGTGCTACACCTTTTGATTATGCTTTCATTTGTCTGTTATAACTCTTGCTTTTGATTTGGTGATGTAATTTATTTATCTTAAATTAATATCACAATTGTGTGTCAATATAGAAAATCAATTTTACACATTTATAAATCCTCAGAGCTTGCACTTTTAGCAAATAACATTTTCTTAATTTGAATCAATACATGTGACTACTAAAACATGCCGAACTTTCTTTAAAAGCTATTGGGGAACTAATTTTAATATTTTTTCCTGTGGTCACAGGAAGACTTAAAAAGGGATTGATTGGCTAAGCTCCTAATTAACTTTGGTTTAGCTCAAGTTCGGGGTATTCCCCCAACACTCCAAGCTTGACATCTAAACGATTACTCTTGTGTGAATGTTTCAAGATTAAAGGAATATGAAAGGAATGCTTTTTATGAAGGGTCTATACCTACAAAGTCAAGGAAAGTTAAGAATATTCCCTTAATATCTGTCTTAATTACCACATGTTGATTTCAGGTTTGGTTCAATGTAATCACTACTGTACACTCTTGAATATCATGAAGGTGATTTTCTTAAGCCAGATATGATGTTTCAAAGTGCAGCTCATTAACTTTGTATACCTTGCCCTCAAACAGGGGATTCGGAGCTAAGAGTACAGTTCTATAATTCCTTTCAATAGCTACTTCCTTAAAAACCCAAATTGTATTTTTCTTTTCTTTTCTTTTTTTTTTCTTATAAGGACAACATTTAATTGGGGCTGGCTTACAGGTTCAGAGGTTCAGTCCATTATCATCAAGGCGGGAACATGGCAGCGTCCAGGCAGGCATGGTGCAGGAGGAGCTGAGAGTTCTACATCTTCATCTGAAGGCTGCTAGTGGAAGATGGGCTTCCAGGCAGCTAGGATGAGGGTCTTAAAGCCCACACCCACAATGACACACCTACTCCAACAAGGCCATACATACTCTAACAAGGCCACACCTCCTAATCGTGCCACTCCCTGAGCCAAGCATATTCAAACCACCACATCTACGTTGGGAGCTTTTCCGGCCATTCGTCTTGGCACATTGGTGCCAACAGCTTGTTATGTGTGTGTGTGTTTTTTTTTTTCCTTTCAGACAGGCTCTAAATGTGTGCCTTCTCATCCCAGCTTTTATTCCTATGTGATGATATTGCCACCTGAACATCATAAATCCCACTGTTGAACCCACCTGGTCTAGTAAACACAATCCAGGTATAAGAAAACTACAGCCAGCCCTTGGCCCTACCACCCAGCTTAAAGAGTCCTTTCTGCCTATATCTCCTCAGCTCCTTCTTCAAGCTGCCCCTACCATGCCCCCAGGAAATGACTGCAGGGTCTGCTGTGGTACTTCAGACTTTCACTTCTCTGTTTTAAACACATTAGCAATTCTCACCCCGTATACACGAACTTACCCCATTGGTATCTCCTGGAAACTCTACTTTTCATGCAACAACACATTCTAGGGAGCCACTGCAGTGGGGCAGGTCTTGGGACAAGGCGCTGTCCTTTGCTTTGCTGTGCTTTGGTTGCTGAGCACACAGATTGCTTGTTCTTGCTTTTGCAAATTGTATTTTTCATATCTACAGTCTCATGTGTGATCCCATGCTATATCCACTTCCTTTGCAACTGAAATAGGAATGTTTTTTAATCTAAAAATATGGAAAGTTTTTTTAAGATTACAACTTATTTCTTTTTGAAAAACATTCATGCTGCAAACATTGACATAGTCATTTTAGGGGAATTTAACATTTCCTAGAATTTTTGTTTTGGTTTGTTTTGGCTTTTTGAGACAGGATTTCTCTGTGTAGCCCTGACTATCTGTAGACCAGGCTGGCCTCAAAATCAGAAAGATCCACCTGCCTCTGTCTCCCAAGTGCTGGGATTAAAGGCATGTACCACAACTACTGGACTGATACAGTTTTTATTTTTATTTTTTATTAAAGTTTCAAAACCTGTTGCAATGATCACACAGAATGCCACTTGCAGAGTAGTAAGAAAACAGAGTGCTTGACCCAGTTTGAGATGAATATCTACTATTGGAACAATTTTTGATCTAGGATGATTTATTAAAATAAAAAAACTTTTTAAAAATAGAGTTAGTTTTTTTTAATTCTGTATATAATGTTATTAAAACAGCCATTTTGATCAGTAAAAATTGATCCCTATTTTTTCAGGATCTTCTTGATCCCAGAAAATACTGTAGAGTCATATTAACTAGGGCCTCAACTCTCTTTCTCCCCTAACTGGCACCTTTAAAATCTAAAATTTCCTAATAAGTTTTGCAACTGATTATCATAAAAGGGAAAATTAAACAAATGCACTAACACATCAGTTAGATCCCAGGCAGCTACATTTTCCTCCATTGTTCCGGTTGCAGCAGCAGGAGCTGAAAGCCGACGGGTGGCTGGGCAGCAAGAGGAAGCTAAGGCAGTGTCTGGGGTCTGCTGCCCACGCTCCGACCAGTTCTTAATGCAATAGAAAAGAATTCCAGGAATAACCAGAAAGCCAAAACAAAGCAATTGGATGCGTTTGTTAATTAAGCAGAAAGGCCAACATACTTGACAAGAGTGGGGCAGAACTGAGAACAAGAACGCACCTGAAGGTCTCGCCCTAACTCTGATTGGGACTTTGAGCCTCCTGAATCTGCCACCAAGTTTAGCTCTTAGGGACAGCATGTGTGCCAGCCCCTTTCTCTTTCTCTTCTTTAAAAGTGTGGTTCAAATGGCTCCTTCGTACTTCACACCTAAGTGGAATGGTGTGCTCAGTCAGCAGGAGGGGGGTCAACGCTCCTGTTAAAGCCAGCTTCAGGTTTTCCATGGGAGGGAGTCACAGAGCAACGAAATTCAAGCTTCGCTTGTGCCTCCAGCCTGTATTCCTGTTACTACTCAAAGTAAACTTACTGCTGAAACCTTTGGTTAGAATCCAGGTGGCACAATATTTTAAATATTTTCCCAGAATTACAAATGACAGAGGCCATTTATCATTATGACAAGAATAGTTTCTAGTGTATTTAATGTTTTGAAAATTGGTCACAGAGCAGATTAAATTATTAATTTTCTGAAGATAAAATTGAATTTTTTAATTCATTAGAGTAAAATATTAGATTATATTTCCTTTAAGGGCATATTTTTGCTAAGAGTCACAAAGTGACACAGTTGGAATAAAGAGTTGAGTTGACTAGTCGTTGTACTAAAATAATGAAGCCACATCTACAATACGGTGTATAAAAAGTAGGCAAATGTTAATTGCAGTTGTTACTCAAAGCGATCTTAGCAACATTCCACAAATAATCTATACCTCTAAGCATAATTGCGTTTATCTGATCTGACTTAGGTGATATCTTTCAAACTATTCTCCAAGTAGAGGAGGTCTACTAGAGAATTTTTCAAAGGTCACATTTTCCTTTGCCAATTTTATATGCTTTTAATTAACATGCAAAATATTAGGTGTCAATATAGCCTTTCCAAGTATACCTTATCTCTTGTGACATCCCCTCTCCACTTCTACCTACCTCTTGACCCTACCCACCCACAATGAATAAAGGCCACATTTTCTGAGTATCATTCCTGTAATACTATTTCTTGTTTAACAGAAGTCTTACAAATATTATTTGAATTTTTGCAGACATGGCAGCAGTTATACGACCACTACTAGAGAAGATAAAGATGGTACGTTTCTGAAATGCTCAAATTAAGCTTAATCAGTTCTGAAATAAGTTATCATAAATAATAAATGGCTTCTGTTCCCTTCAATCTGCTGATGTCATACATTAAATATTTTTTGCTGCACACATAAAATAAAAGATGTGAAAATGTGACTGTTTCTAGTTATTCTCCATTTATTGATCTCTCTTCACCTCTGTTTGTGAAGGAAGGAAGGGAGGGCAAAGCAGGCCTGAATTGCTCTGTTCTTCCCTGCCCCACCCCTGTATCCATAGAACCACTAGCTCTTCTCCGTCCTCCCTGAGCACTGTTTCCCCATACTGCTGGACTCCTTGTCAGGCAAAGAAATGCTGCAACGACTGAAGAAAGGCTCCTAAAGAGGTGACTTGTATGCGACAGTGGTGGAGACAGGCCCACTCCTGGTTGCTGCAGATGCCAGGGAACAAACTGAACTGCTGAGCAGGCAAAGATTGCAGAGGTGATAGTCCCAGAGGGACAGGCAAGCATTTCCTCGATTTCTGCCTGCCTAGACCCTTCCTTGTCCAGAAAGCCCATGTGAACGAAGGGCACCAGGCAAGGGAAGTGGTTGGCCAGGGCTCCTGGGCAGCCCCTGTAGCTCCAGCAGGCTCTTGAGGGCAGGGTCAAGGAGAAATGAGTACTAAAGGAGAAGCTGGCTCAGGTGGGTGCTGCCTGTGCCCTCGGGGTTCTTCTGGAGAATTAAAGCACTCTGCATACCCTTGTGATGGCCACCCATGGAGCAAAGGGCAGACATTCTGCAAATAAAATAGAAAGAGATAATTATACCCCACCCAAGACTCAGTCCAAACCTCATAGAATGGAAGCTATTCAGTGTCACTTGGAAACAGTGGTTTTATTGCCTGAATAAATACATACTATTATAGAAATTGTACCTGGATTAAAGGTATTTTTTTTTTTGCATTATAAGATTCTTTGGAACAGTTGTCCCCAATTCATTTCTTTTTCTTTCTTTTTTTTTATTAGATATTTTCTTCATTTACATGTCAAATGCTATCCCCAAAGCCCCCTATACACTCCCCCCACTCTGCTCCCCAATGCACCCACTCCTGCTTTCTGGCCCTGGCATTCCCCTATACTGGGGCATATGATCTTTGCAATACCAAGGGCCTCTCCTCCCATTAATGGCCGACTAGGCCATCCTCTGCTACATATGCAACTAGAGACACAAGCTCTGGGGGGTACTGGTTAGTTCCTCCTATAGCGTTACAGACCCCTTTAGCTCCTTGGGTACTTTCTCTAGCTCCTTCATTAGGGGCCCTGTGTTCCATCCAATAGATGACTGTGAGCATCCACTTCTGTATTTTCCAAGCACCGGCATAGACTCACGAGACAGCTATATCAGGGTCCTGTAAGCAAAATCTTTCTGGCATATGCAATAGTGTCTGGGTTTGATGGTTGTATATGGGATGGATCCCCAGGTGGGGCAGTCTCTGGATGGTCTTTCCTTCCATTTTAGCTCCAAACTTTGTCTCTGTAACTCCTTCCATGGGTATTTTGTTCCCCATTCTAAAAAGGAATAAAGTATCCACACCTTGGTCTTCCCTCTTGAGTTTCATGTGTTTTGCAAATTGTATCTTGGATATTCTAAGTTTCTGGGCTAATATCCACTTATCAGTGAGTGCATACCATGTGTGTTCTTTTGTCATTGGGTTACCTCACTCAGGATGATATCCTCCAGATGCATCCATTTGCCTAAGAATTTCATAAATTCATTGTTTTTCATTGCTGAGTAGTACTCCATTGTGTAAATGTACCACTTTTTCTGTATCCATTCCTCTGTTGAGGGACATCTGGGTTCTTTCTAGCTTCTTTCTATTATAAGGCTGCTATGAACATAGTGGAGCATGTGTCCTTATTAGAATTTGGAACATCTTCTGGGTATATGCCCAGGAGAGGAATTGCTGGATCTTCCAGTAGTACTATGTCCCAATTTTCTGAGGAACCACCAGACTGATTTTCAGAGTGGTTCTAAAAGCTTGCAATCCCACCAACAATGAAGGAGTGTTCCTCTTTCTCCACATCCTTGCCAGCATCTGCTGTCACCTGAATTTTTGATCTTAGCCATTCTGACTGGTGTGAGGTGGATTCTCAGCGTTGTTTTGATTTGCATTTCCCTGATGATTAAGGATATTGAACAGTTTTTCAGGTGCTTCTCAGCCATTCAGTATTCCTCAGTTGAGAATTCTTTGTTTAGCTCTGCACCCCATTTGTTCATAGGGTCATTTGATTTTCTGGAGTCCATCTTCTTGAGTTCTTTATATATATTGGGTATTAGTCCACTATCTGATTTAGGATTGGTAAAGATCCTTTCCCAATCTGTTGGCCTTTTTGTCTTCTTGACAGTGTCTTTTGCCTTAAAGAAGCTTTGCAATTTTATGAGGTCCCATTTGTCAATTCTTGATCTTACAGCACAAGCCATTGCTGTTCTGTTCAGGAATTTTTCCTCTGTGCCCATATCTTCGAGGATTTTCCCCACTTTCTCCTCTGTAAGCTTCAGTGTCTCTGGTTTTTTGTTTGTTTGTTTGTTTTTGTTTGGTTTTTTCAAGACAGGGTTTCTCTGTATAGCCCTGGCTGTCCTGGAACTCAATTTGTAGACCAGGCTGGCCTCGAACTCAGAAATCTGCCTGCCTCTGCCTGGGATTAAAGGAATGCACCACCACGCCCGGCAGTGTCTCTGGTTTTATGTGGAGTTCCTTGATCCACATAGACTTGACCTTAGTACAGGGAGATAAGAATGGATCAATTCACATTCTTCTAGATGATAACAGTCAGTTGTGCCAGTGCCATTTGTTGAAAATGCTGTCTTTTTTTCCACTGGATGATTTTAGCTCCCTTGTCAAAGATCAAGTGACCATAGGTGTGTGGGTTCATTTCTGGGTCTTCAATTCTATTCCATTGAACTACTTGTCTGTCACTGTACCAGTACCATGCAGTTTTTATCACAATTGCTCTGTAGTACAATTTGAGGTTAGGCATGGTGATACCACCAGAGGTTCTTTAATCATTGAGAAGAGTTTTTGTTATCCTAGGTTTTTTGTTATTCCAGATGAATTTGCAAATTGCCCTTTCTAACTCAGTGAAGAATTTAGTTTTAATTTTGATGGGGATTGCTTTGAATCTATAGATTGCTTTCGGCAAGATAGCCCTTTTTACTATATTGATCCTGCCAATCCATGAGCATGGGAGATCTTTCCATCTTCTGAGAGCTTCTTTGATTTCTTTCTTCAGAGACTTGAAGTTCTTATCATACAGATCTTTCACTTCCTAGTTAGAGTCACACAAAAGTATTTTATACTATTTGTGACTATTGTGAAGGGTGTTGTTTCCTTTTTTTTTTTTTTTTTTTTTTGGTTTTTCGAGACAGGGTTTCTCTGTATAGCCCTGGCTGTCCTGGAACTCACTTTGTAGACCAGGCTGACCTCGAACTTAGAAATCCGCCTGCCTCTGCCTCCCAAGTGCTGGGATAAAAGGCGTGCGCCACCACGCCCAGCCCTAATTTCTTTCTCAGCTTGTTTATCCTTTGTGTACAGAAAGGCCATTGATTTGTTTGAGTTAATTTTATATCCAGCTACTGCACTGAAGCTGATTATCAGGTTTAGTTGTTCTCTGGTGGAATTTTCAGGGTCACTTATATATACTATCATATCATCTGCAAATTGTGATATTTTGACTTCCTCCTTTCCAATTTGTATCCCCTTAATCTCCTTTTGTTGTTGAATTGCTCTGGCTAGGACTTTGAGTACTATATTGAACAGGTAGGGAGAAAGTGGGCAGCCTTGTCTAGTCCCTGATTTTAATGGGATTGCTTCCAGCTTCTCTCCATTTACTTTGATGTTGGCTACTGGTTTGCTGTATATTGGTTTTATTATGTTTAGGTATGGGCCTTGAATTCCTGATCTTTCCAAGACTTTTATCATGAATGGGTGTTGGATTTTGTCAAATGCTTTCTTGGCACCTAACAAGATGATCATGTGTTTTTCTTTTCTTTGAGTTTGTTTATATAGTGGATTCCGTTGATGGATTTCCGCATATTAAACCATCTCTCCATCCCTGGAATGAAGCCTACTTGGTCATGATGGATGATTGTTTTGAGGTGTTGTCCCTACAGAACTGATTGTCACGGTCCTCTCTATGGGATGTTGCGGTCACATGTTCCCAGACAGGAACCTGGTCTGGAGTAGATTTAAATGCCTGCCATTCTCAATTATAAGAATTGCCAGGGTTCCTGAATCCGCTTAATCTTACCGGGTTTTCTGTCTGGTGGCATGGTTCACTGCCCTACAATGCCCATGTAGCAGAATAATAGTAGTAATTTCTTCTGTGAGGCCTGGAACCTAACCAGCCATGGTTCTGGCTCAATTAATTAGTGCCAGGAACGGTGTCCATATTATAAACAGAAAGTGATTAGTTGCTCCCTTAACACTTTTGCCACCACTACTACAACAGTGGGCATAAGTTGCCAAGCCATTTGTTTCACTGCTGGATTATACTTATGATGACCTTTCTCTTCCAGTAGTATACATAGAACCTTCCAGCACCGTGAAAGCTGACCAATAGAGACAAAGCGTCCCGGTTAATATGAACCTGACTTGTCCATATCCTGTGAACATATGTCAGATATATGGTGTCTTCAGCAACAAGTTACCACCAAGATCTGGAAAATAACCAAGGGCAATGATGACAGCCTGTAGTGCTTTGGGGAGGGCCCATGGAACTCACTGACTAAGGACTCAAAACCAAGTAATCCATACCTACCAGTGGGCTTTTTATTTGATGACCAATTGTGTCTGGTGTGGCTTTTTCCCCATCCCATTATAGGGTAACTCCATTCAAACTCCTTTTGTATATGTATATGTTTTGAAAGCTCCCACAGTAGTAGGCTTCTATACAGCATTTCAAAGCTCTTTAGCATAAGTTGTCCCTCTTCAGCCTTGCCTTCCCAACCCCTACCCTACTAACACTACCTGTTTCATTATCTCACTTCCTCTCTTCACCTCAGTTGTAGTACCTTTCCTTTAAATATACCCCCACGGTCTCTCATCAGTCTCCTGCCTTCTATGGTGTACTCCTATTCAAACAGTCATCTCTAAAGACCAGAGCTAGCCTGAAGAACATGGGCTAGAGAGATGACGAGTCAGCTGTTGATGGCACTTGATGCTCATGTGAAGGACTCGCAACCTATATGGTGGCTCAAAATCTTCTGTAACTCCAGTTCCAGGTTATCTGATAACTATTCTGGGCCTCCTGGAACCCTACATGTGCTCAGCCATTCAGGCACACACATATACACAAAAAGAAATAAATTCTAAGAAAAAAAAAAAACTCACCCAAAGTACCAAGCCTTTAAGCATGAGCCTTTGGGAACATATAAGAGCTGATCCATCACACGCTACTGTAAATACAACTACTATCTTCGATTTTTTTTCTGTGATGGTGTTTATTGGTGTATTACAGAAATGGGATTTTTTTTTTCTTGACCTCATATATCTTGAAGTTTTGCAGGATTTATTTGTTAGCACCAGAAGTTACCATGAGTATCCTTTGGGAATCTTTTGGGTCCTAGGATATCAAGTCCTCTGTAAGTAGAGACATGCTGACTACTTCTGTTCAACCTTGGAAGAATTTACTATGGTTCTTGTTTAATTTATCTAGCTAGAATTTCAAATACTATGTAAACCCCAGAGGTAAAAGTAGACATTTAGAAAGATGTGGATTTTGCAGAGAGCTTTGGGACTTTAGTGTCATTAAAAAATGTGCATATAAATGATGCAAATAATTAGCATTATGTGTAATTCACAATATTTTTTTCCAAAATTAAATGGAGCAAATGATAAATGATAAATACAACAGTAAGATAAAGACCCATTGAAGGCAAATGCTTTTGCAGCATATTAAGGGAGAAGTGAGGAACTGGATGTGCTTTGAATAACCAGAAAAGTGATAAGCCACTGTCATGGGGTTGGATACTGCCTTACAAATCCATTTGTAATGAGAAACCCAAGGCTCTGATTACATTTCCTTCCTGTTCCCTTCCCTTCCCTCTTTCTGTCCCTGAACTAAGATCCAGTCTGAGTTTATTATCCCAATACTCACATCTAACCTAAACCATTATCCAGACCAAGAAAGCAACATGAGTACTCAACATCACCAATATGCTCACAGTTGTCCTACATTCTTCTAGATCCTCTGAAGATCTACAGGAAGGAGCTCTGAAGAGATAAGTTACATGAAGTATATATATATATACTGATACCTGACTCAAGAGGGCATTCATATATGTTTCCTTAGTTATAGAAGCAGGAAAGTGAATATTCCTTCACTGGCATAGTTTCCTGATTGGAAAATAATATATTGTGTTGGGGTCCATGGAACAGGCTTGTGATCACTGTTACTTGAGAAATGAAAGCAAAAGGAACATAATTGCCTGCCTTCAGCCCATGTTCAAGACCAGCATGAGACCCTTTCTTAGAAAGAAATGGCTGAGGATATATCTGAGTGGTGAAGCACTGACTAACGCAAACAAGACTCTAAGTTCAATTCCAGTACCACCTAATGTGCTTGAATTACAGTAAAAGTGTGTGTGTGTGTGTGTGTGTGTGTGTGTGTGTGTGTAGGATTAGCATGTAGAGTTAACAGGACTTATGACTTTCAGCAATGAGATTGGGTTTTGGTCTGTGATTTACTGCAAATTCCTGATGGATGACGGATTTTTACTAGCCCCTTTTCCTGTATTTGAAGAAGTAGAATTAAATGTAATGGTAAAAGCTAGATATTTAGATGTGACTTGTTTCACCTAGT
The DNA here is from genome assembly GCA_902729485.2 of Mus minutoides. Taxonomy (NCBI): domain Eukaryota; kingdom Metazoa; phylum Chordata; class Mammalia; order Rodentia; family Muridae; genus Mus; species Mus minutoides. The sequence continues at coordinate 663,223 of LR750095.1, forward strand.
GACGTAGCATTTGGCACAGTAAGAGGCAAGCATAAATCTGTTTTTAGTGTCCATACTGAAGTGCCAAGGGTACTTTTACTGTCTGCTCTGAGCATACCAGATTCCAATCTAAGGTAAGATCAAGGTGTTCCCCATTGTTTAATACTAGACATGATAGTATTAATGTTGTGACTTGCTAAGGCTTAGCAATGTTTTTGTTCCATATACATGCATGTTTTAGCATTTACACCCATAAAAGTATATTCATGCAAAGGACGTCTAACTACTGCTGTCCTAGATGAATTATTCCTGTGTCTCTGTCTCTCTGAGGCAGCTCTGTCCTGTCTAACCAGTATTGCCCCACCATTTATCAGAGAGCTTCTCCAAGCCTCTCATACCTTGATTTGGTTTAGACTGGGTTGAAGTTTAGAGCAGAATGAGAACATTATTTTTATCAAAACCTCACATCAAAATACAGGGACCACAATTACCTGTTTCTTTATTATGGTCTATAAATGACACAGAAATTTCATTTTTTTCACTATAGATTTGAGTTCACATATCAAAAAGGGTCCATCCCCCAGAAGGCTCCTGCCTGAGGCAGTGGCCATGCCCTGGTTCAGGTCTGAGAGCCCACTTGTGGCCTTTGGCCTTGGAGACAACCACAATGCTGTTTTCCTAGACACTGTGGCTCAGCCTAGCACTGGTTCTGGGGCTCAAGAAGGTACAGGTCCACCCACACTCCAGAGGAGTCCCTACATGCCAGCGACATGGCTGCGCTGTCCTCGAGACACCCCAGCTCCTAGGCTACTGCACAACCTGAGCCAGAAGTTTGTGGTCACTGTGTCAGCTGCTATCCCTGGCATCCCTGTATGGAGCATACTAAGATGAAAGCCACATGCCCCTCTGACACCCAGATACATGTGGAACAGCAGGAGCCCCTGGATGAAATGGAAACCTAACACAGAAGCTCTGGGATGCATCTATAGGGTTTCCGGAGCAGAATCGGAGGGTTCAGGAATCACTTGCCTAGGAACTGGGCTGGATCGCAGTTGTGTGGCTATCCTGGAACCCTTAGTCCACATTCAGAGCTTTGCAGGGGGCGGGGGCGGGGACAGGGGATAAAGGCTCACAGGTCAGTTTTCAGGGCTCTAAGCATCAACAAGAGTCTTAGATTCTCCCCCCCTCCCCCCAGGGAAAGACCTCCTCCCAGTTCTAGCAAGCTGGGACTCAGCTAGGGACTGAGATCTTTTCAGAGAACATGGAGGATACAAACATTTCCTGTCTTCCTCATTTCAAACCTACCCTGGGGTTCCTCCAAGAAGACTCTAGCCAATGACTCATTAAGTACCCCGTTCTCCTAGTCAGCTACAGTAAGATGGGAGAAACAGGACCAAAAATATGCCTGTGCTGCCCTCTGCTGCTCTTTCTGAGATCTGCCACAGTGTAATTCCCTGTTACCTGTCATTGGTGAGTCCTGCTTTGTGACAGAGGGCTGACCTTTGAAGACAGAGCTACACCCCCTCCCTCCTCCCCCGCCCACTTAGTATCTTGTCCACTTTAAATATTTGGACTACTTTAAAGCTTTATGGACTATGTGCTGAGAATAAATTCTCGAGAACTCTGTATGTGTTCTAGGTTTCTAGGCAGGCCCTGTGAGATGGGGTCAGGGCTAGTTGAGACCTGATGTTCGAGGAGTTCAAAAAAGGAGCAAAGCTATTCCAGCAAAATGGAAAACTCGGCATACAGAAGGGAGGAGGAGGAGGGGAGGAGAAAGAGGAGGAGGGGAGAAGGGGAGGGGTAACAACAACATGAAGGAGAGCACAGGCAGAGGTAGGGGCATCTGGACTTTGGACATGACCAGCAGACTGAGTTGGCCATTTGAAGAGAAGGTAAAGGGGAGAGGGACGGAAAGGGTCCAGGAACAGTGGCCAAGAGGCAAAAAGGCAAAAGATAAAAGGGAAAAAAATGTTTCACCAAAATGACTGGGTTATAAAGGGAAGAGCAGCTGGGGAAAGGGTAGCCCAGACTCTGGGCTGGAGAAGGAGGGTATGCAGGGAGCAGGGTATGGCAGCCAGGTGGAGCCAGAGTCCACTTAGATGTGCTTATAGATGCCCCACTCAGTTCTCTGTCCCGGGTTTGAGAACTAACACTTCCCTGTTTTGTCCATTTGCCTTCGATTTTCATGATTTCATTTTTCTTCACTGCTGAATGAAGTTCCATCGTATCTATGTACAGTGTTCTTACCCACTCATCAGTCTGTCTGTGGCCATCTAGGTTAACTGCTTTTCCTAGTTTTAGTGAATAGAGGTAGAAGGAACATGAATATGCAAGTATCTCTGTGGTAGGATATAGAGTCTTTGGGGTATATGTCTAGGGTGCTATAGCTGGGTCACATGGTAGTTTTACTTCTAGAAGAGGGTTTTTTTTTTTTTTTCATTTGTGTTTAAAACATCTAGACTGATTTCCAAAATGGCTCCACAGGTCTACATTCTCACCAACAGTGTGTGAGTTCCCATTTCCCTGCATCCACACCAGCATCTGTACTGCTGATGACAGTAATTCTCACTGGGTGAGATAGAATGCTAAAGCAATTTAATCTCATTTTCTTGAAAGCTAACGATGTTGAATGCTTTTTAGAAGTGCTTATGAGCCATTTGTCGTGCTTTTGAGAAATTTCTGTTCTATTCCATTGCCATATTTTAATTAGTTTTTTTCTTAATTTTTTTATTATTTAAATGCACTTTATACTTTAAACATATAATATTGAGTATTTTGATAATCAAATAATACATAAAAAGTTTGTTCAACTTTTATATTCATATCTGTTCATACTCTAAAAATATCATTAATGAATATTTAAGACTATTCATAACTGAGGATCCTATATCTAATGCTGAATACTATGTTGTTTCAAAACAAAAAATTCTTTGAGAATTAAGCATAGTAAAACAGCATAAAATATTAAAAATTAATCATTAAGAAATATACTCAAAGCCCTTATATAATACCACTTGACATAGTCAAAGTATTTAAAACGCATTTTATATCTGTATACATTGTCTAACAACCAGTTTACTTAAAAAAGATTATCTGTTTCTAGAAGAGAAATTATTTTATCAATAAGTATATTTTTAAAATTCCAAAATAGCAAAAAGTCTTAGAAGTTAAACATTAAGAAAATGCTAATTTCACGTGAAGGCTTCACATCCACTCTCTTGTGGGTATTGATCTACTGCAGCAGAGCAGTTGATTCTTGCAAAAATGTTCTCCCCACTTAGCATGTGGTATGTAAGAAGTATCAGCATTGTCTGTACTTCATAACAATACCTAGAATGTCTAGGCTGATGGTTCAGAAGCTAATCTTCATAGTGGCCAAGTAGAATCTTCAGATTTGAAAATGTGTACAAGCAGGGATAGGAGAGATGGCTCGGTAGTTAAGAGCACACAATACTCTTGTAGAAGACCAGAGTTCAGATTCCAGCATCCATGTTGGGACACCTATATCTCTAGCTCCAAGGGGTCTGACTCTCTCTTCTGGACATTGCAGGCACTAAACTCTTATAAACATAATTAGAAATAAAAATAAGCTGTTTTAAAAAAATGCTAATTTCAAGCACAGTAAAAAAAATTATCGATATTTCCATGATGTTTGTAGAACATGATTTTAATATTTTCAATTGTTAATATTCAACAAAAAGAATAATTATTTTAAGATATATTTTGTTGTTATGTCTCCCTTTTCATTTCTGATTTTCTTAATTTGGGTGCTGTCTCTGTGCCCTCTGGCTAGTCTGGCTAAGGGTTTATCTATCTTGTTGATTTTCTCAAAGAACCAGCTCCTGGTTTTGTTAATTCTTTGTATAGTTCTTTTTGTTTCTATTTGGTTGATTTCAGCCCTGAGTTTGATTATTTCCTGACATTTACTGCTCTTGGGTGTATTTGCTTCTTTTTGTTCTAGAGCTTTCAGGTGTGCTATCAAGCTGCTAGTGTAAGCTCTCTCCAGTTTCTTTTCGGAGGCACTCAGAGTTATGAGTTTTCCTCTTGCCACTGCGTTCATTGTGTCCCATAAGTTTTGGAATGATGTGTCTTCATTTTCATTAAATTCTAAAAAGCCTTTACTTACTTTCTTTATTTCTTCCTTGACCAAGTTATTATTGAGTAGAGTGTTATTCAGCTTCTATGTGTATGTGTGCTTTCTGTTATTTTTGTTGATATTTTGTTGATATTTTTGTTGATATTGAGCTGGCAATTGTGTTCTCTTAGGGTCTGTATGACATCTGCCCAAGATCTTCTAACTTTTATAGTCTCTGGTGAGAAGTCTGGTGTAATTCTGATAGGTCTGCTTTTGTATTTTACTTGATCATTTTCCCTTACTGCTTTTAATATTATTTCTTTGCTTAGTGCATTTGGTGTTTTGATTATTATGTGACAGGATGAATATTTTTCTGGTTCAGTCTATTTGGAGTTCTGTAGGCTTTTTGTATGTTCATAGGCATCTCTTTCTTTAGGTTTGGGAAGTTTTCTTCTATAATTTTGTTGAAGAGTTCCTGGGTGCCTGAGTCCCACTGGTCCCAGTTACTCCTGATGTTGGGGCAGAGGTTGTATCCTCCTCACCTCTGATCCTATGATCTTGGGCATGTTAGAGTGCTTGGGAGTGGAGCTGCCTCTGGGTGTTGTGGGACTGGCTGCAGAGTCCAAGGTCTGCTCAGAGCACTAAGCCCTTTAAGTTGGAAATCTTCACTCTCTTCTATACCTTTTATTCTTAGGTTTCATCTTCTCATTGTGTCCTGGATTTCATGGATGTTTGGGGGTTATTAGCTTTTTGCTTTTTGCATTTTCTTTAACTGTTGTGTCAATGTTTTCTATGGTATCTTCTGCACCTGAGATTCTCTCTTCTATCTCTTGTATTCTGTTGATTCTTGCATCTATGACTCCGAATCTCTTTCCTAGATTTTCTAACTCCAGGGTTGTCTCCCTTTGTGATTTCTTTATTGTTTCTATTTCCAGTTTTAGATCTTGGATGGTTTTGTTCATTTCCTTTGTCTGTTTGATTGTGTTTTCCTGTAATTCTTTAAGGGATTTTTGTGTTTCTTCTTTAAGGGCTTATAGCTGTTTACCGTGTTCTCCTGTATTTCTTTAAGGGAGTTATTTATGTCCTTCTTAAAGTCCTCTATCACCATCATAAGAAGTAATTTTAGATCCAAATCTTGCTTTTTTGGTGTGATGGTGTATCCAGGACTTGCTATGGTGGGAGAGTCGGGTTCTGATGATGCCAAGTAACCTTGGTTTCTGTTGCTTCTGTTCTTACACTTACCTCCTGCCATCTGACTATCTCTAGTGCTACCTGCCCTTGGTATATCTGACTGAAGCCTGTCCTACCTGTGATCCTCTTGTGTCAGAACTCCTCAGAGTTCAGCTATCTGTAATCCTGTAATTCTGGGATCCTGTGATCCTGAGATCCTGAGTATGTCATAGCTCCTGAGATTCAAGCTGCCTTTGGGACCCTGAGATCCTGGTGTGACCAAGCTCCTGGAGTCCTGGGAGGCTGTGATCCTGTGGTCCTAGGTGTGTTAGAGCACCTGGGAGTGGAGCTTCTTCTGGGTGCTGTGGGACTGGCTGTGGAGTTAGTGCCCAAGGTCTGCTCAAGACACCAGCTCAGACCAAAGGAACCTGTGCTACTGGTCAGGTGGAGTTCCTGGGTGCCTGAGTCCCACTGGTCCCAGTTACTCCTGATGTTGGGGCAGAGGTTGTATCCTCCTCACCTCTGATCCTATGATCTTGGGCATGTTAGAGTGCTTGGGAGTGGAGCTGCCTCTGGGTGTTGTGGGACTGGCTGCAGAGTCCAAGGTCTGCTCAGAGCACTGGCCTGAAGGAACCCATTCCACTGGTCAGGCAGAGCTCCTGGGTGCCCTTAATTAGTTTTATTTTAATGTTTGTGTGTGTGTGTGTGTGTGTGTGTGTGTGTGTGTGTGTGTGTCCTTCATACATTCTAGACCTGACCCTCTGATAAACATAGAGATTCCAAAGATTTTCTCCCATTCTATTCTCTGCCTCTTTACTTGATTGATAGTTTCCTTTGCTGTATAGAATGTTTTCTATTGAGGAGCCTTGTGGGATCCTAAGATCATCCTGCCTTCCCTTGGATCTGCCCACCACCCAGCTTGTCTGCTTAGGACAACCTGCAGAAATGAGTGACTTGAACAGTCCCTGGGCACCATTGTCTAGCTCTGGCCTTGTTCTGTGGTCTTGAGGAGTCCCAAGAGACCCTGAGAGTGTCCTGCCTCCCTGTGGTAACCTTCAGGAACCCCAAAACTAACTAACTTGGAACCCTGCCCAACCACCCATCCTACTTGGATCTGCCCTCCACCCCAGCTGGTCCACCTGGGACAGCCTGAAGAGGTGAGTTGTGCTTGAGGTCCCTTGAGCACATGGTTTAGCTATGGCCTTGCTCTTTGGCTCATAGCCTTGCAGGATCCCAAGAGCATCTGCCCTACCCCCATGGAATCATTCAGGGGCCCCAAAATTAACCTGCTTTGAACAATGCCTCACCACTTGTCCTAACTGGATCTGCCAACCACCCAGCTGAGTCTGACTAGGACTCAGCCTGCAGAGTGGGGTCCGCCTGTGACACAGCCTGCAGAGTGGGGTCCACCTGTGACACAGCCTGCAGAGTGGGGTCCGCCTGTGACACAGCCTGCAGAGTGGGGTCCACCTGGGACTCAGCCTGCAGAGTGGGCTCTGCTTGAGGCACAGCCAACAGAGTAGGATATGCTGACCTTCACTGTCTAGCCCATGGCTCTCCCCACCTTCCTGAGAAGTTCTGCTGCCATCAGAATCATTCAGCTAACACCAGGGAAAACCAGATGCCCAAAGGACATCTTAAGAACACAATTAACAAGACACAGGGCAATAAGGCACCACCACAGGCTAAAGCAGGCATTAATGCCAGTTTAAATGCCCAGAAAACAGGCACAGCCCAACAATCCTGCTACAACAAACCCTGGATTTCTGAATGAAACTGAAGCACAAGAAGAGGATCTTAAATACAATCTTAAAAAGATGATAGAGGTCTTTAAATAGGACATGAATAAATCACTTAAGGAAATACAGGAAAATACATTCAAACAGGTAGAAGTATTAAAAGAGGAAGCAAATAAATATAAAGAAATACAGGGAAATAAAATCAAACAGGCGAAGTCTATGAATAAAACTGTCCAAGACCTGAAAAAGGAAAGGAAATCAATAAAGAAAACAAAACTGAGGCAATCCTGGAGCTGGATAGCCTAGGAAAGAAAACAGGCACTACAAACGTAAGCATCAACACAGGAGGTGAAAGAGAGAATCTCAGGTGTAAAAGAAATCAATATATCAGTCAAAGAAAATGCAAAATCTAAAAAGCTCACGTCACAAAACATCCAGGAAATTTGGGACACTATAAAAAGACCAAACCTAGAGCTAACAGGAAAAGAAGAGGGGGGGGAGCGGAGGGGGAGGGGGAGAGAGAGGAAGGAGGAGGAAGAGGAGGAGGACAGCCAGCTTAAATGCCCAGAAAACATTTTCAACAAAATTATAGAAGAAAATTTTCCTAACCTAAAGGAACAAATTCCTATAAGGTACAAGAAGCCTACAGAACACCAAACAGATTGAAATAGAAAAAAAAAAATCCTCCCACCACATAACAATCAAAACACTAAATATATTGAAAAAGAAAGAAAGAAAGAAAGAAAGAAAGAAAGAAAGAAAGAAAGAAAGAAAGAAAGAAGAAAGAAAGAAAGGAAGGAAGGAAGGAAGGAAGGAAGGAAGGAAGGAAGGAAGGAAGGAAGAATTTTAAAAGCAGTGAGGGAAAATGGCCAAGTATCATATAAAGGCAGACCTATCAGAATTATACATGATTTTTCATCTGAGACTCTAAAAGCTAGAAGGGCCTGGGCAGAGGTCTAAGAGACTACAAATGTCAGCCCAGCAAAACCTTCAATCACTATAGATGGAGAAACCAAAATATTCCATGACAAAGTCAAATTCAAACACTACCTTTCCACTAACCCATTCCTTCAGAGGATGCTAGAAGGAAAACTCCAACCCAATGAGGCTAACTATACTCAAGAAAACACAAGAAATAAATAATTTTACAACATTAAAACCAAAAGAAGAGAAATGCATGTGTGAGTGCATGCACACATGCACACAGACACACACACACTCAATCACTGAACCACTACCATCAAAATAACAGTAACAATCATTGGTCATTAATATCTTTCAACACCCATAGGCTTAATTTACCAGTAAAAAAGACACAGGTTAACAGAATGGATGTGTGAACAATTTTCAGCAGCAAAGATAGTCATTATCTCAGTATAAAGGTCTAGAAAAAGATTTTCCATGCAAATGGACCCAAGAAACAAGCTGGAGTAGCCATTCTAATATCCAACAAAATAGACTTTCAACTGAAAGTAATCTAAAGAGGAAGGGAGGGACACTTTATATGCATCAAATAAAAAAATGTACCAAGATGATATCTCAGTTCTGAACATCTATGCTCCAAATGCAAGGACACCCATAAAGCTTAATCACACATAGACCCCCACATATTAATAGTGGGAGACTTCAACATTCCACTCTCACCAGTTGACACGCCATCCAAACAAAAAGGAAACAGTGAAGTCATGAAACTAACAAAGGTTATAATTAAAATGGACCTAACAGATATCTATAGAGCTAAACCTTGAGTCTTCATTCTTCTGCATGCTGAAATCAAGATTTCCCAGTGTACCATTGTTGATGTTTTTTTTATTCTCCAATATATTTTTGATCCTTCTGTCAAAAATGAGGAAGATGTATATAGACTTACTATGCCAGAGTCTTCTATTCTATTCCACTGATCTGTGCATTTGGTTCATGTCAGTTCTGTGCCATTTCTGTTATTTATGGCACTATAGTATAATTTGAAGTTTGGACGTGAAATCTCCCGCAGTATTCTCTTTCTTCAGAACTGACTTGAATACTTTCGATCTTTTTTGCTCCCACCGAAAACTTGAGACTGTGTTTTCAATGACTTTGAAGAGTGGCCCTGACATTTTTATTGTGTTTAAGCAAGAAAGGGGAGGGGGCAGGGCTGGGACAAAGGAGGCACAAGGAGGGACTTGGCACAAACAGGACATCTGACAAAGCGGCAAAGAAGCCTACTCTCCCGCAATTAAAAAGTCAAAAACTGAAACACCCAATTAAAAATGTAATTGAAGGAAGTAGTAGAACACTGTGGTATGCAATAAGAGGGGTAGGATGTTGGTAATTAAAGGTTGGATATACACTACATAATGCAAGGGAAGAGGATATAGGGGATAGCAGGGGATGGGATAGGTTAATCGAAACTAATAATATATGAAAAAATATGAAATCTCACTTGTTTGTAAGATAATTATCTATACATATTTTTAAAGGAACTTGACTGGGTGGATAATGGTTCTCTGAGAAGACATGTCATTAAGTGGTGTATTAGGGTTCTCTAGAGTCACAGAACTTACGGAGTAAAGGAATTTATTGATGACTTACAGTCTGCAGCCCAATTCCCAACAATGGTTCAGTAGTAGCTGTGAATGGAAGTCCAAGGATCTAGCAGTTACTCAGTCCCACACTGTGAACAGGTGAAGGAGCGAGTGCTAGTCTCCTTTCTTCCAGTGTCCTTATATAGTCTCCAGCAGAAGGTGTAACCCAGATTAAAGGTGTGTGCCATCACACTTTAAATCCCAGATGATCTTGAGCTCGGGCATCTCTGTCTTAATCTCACACCTTTAATCCCAGATGATCTTGAGCTCGGAGATCTCTCTTTCTTAATCACACACCTTTAATCCATAGCCGGTATGCTATCAATATCTCCATACCAAGATCCAGATCAGAGACTTCTATTTCCAAGCCTCCAGGTTAGGGTCACTGGTGAGCCTTCCAATTCTGGATTGTAGTTCATTGCAAATATAGTCAAGTTGACAACCAGAGATAGCCACTACAAGCCGAAATCTCAGTGCCAGGTATGGATACTTCCCTCTGAGTTGTTGGTCAAACTAGACCCAGAGATTCCCAAAACAACATAGGCTATTGCTGTGGCTCATGGCTACCTACTACAACTAGATAGGAAGACACATTGCTAAAGCACATACTTGGGTTGCAGAGCATAGAGAAATGAAGTTGTAACTGAAAACATTCCTCCCTGCTGGCTATCTTTCCTAGTGTAAGAAAGAAGGTGCTATGTGGTCACTAGGAAGGAACTCTATTAATAGTCTTATCTGGCACGGGACCTTACATCCTACAATATGGACTTTATCAGGCAAAACAAGCCCATTGGAGCAATAGTAGTGTGAAGGAAACCAACTAGCTTCTTATTGGATTCAAGATCTGCTCATAGGAGGGAATTCATGCTTGGTACAGTAAACCTGATCTCGTAGCTCAGGAGACCTTGGAAGAGCATACTCATAGCTAAGAGCTATTGAGAATTGATGGGAGAGTCAGTTTTTTCAGGGATACAGTCCCTGAGAGGCTATAGTTGGCTGTAGCTATTTGTAGAAACATCAGAAGATCCTATTACAGATAGTTGTGAGCCACCATGTGGTTACTGGGAATTGAAATCAGGACCTCTGGAAGAACAGTCAGTGCTCTTAACTGCTGAGCCATCTCTCCAGCCCAGTAGATCTTTTTTTTTTTTTTTAATAGCACATGATATGTGTCCCTAGTCTCTTTAACCATTCCTGAAGGCACAGAGATAATAGTTTCCTGGAACAGGAGCTCCCACAACAGTCTGCCTGATGTTAATCATTCACCAAGTTTTGCTCTGGAAGAGTGACCACCTTGTGGGAACCAGACTGATCCCCTGGAGACCATGATCAAGGAACCTGCCGACCCAGGTCTACCTCTGCCCTCAGGGTATCCAGGTACCACTGTGCCCCTGGCAGGACTGGAAGGCATGAAGCTTGGCCAGGCAGGTGGGTTTGCAGGATCTCAGCTGACAAGTGTGGGAGAATAGCCTTCTCTAGAGATGGCTTTCAGTGAAACAGCTTTCTTTATTGGGAGTGAACAGGGGCAATTTAAATCTTGGGGAATGGGTAGGGGTTTTCTGGAGTGAATGTATGTCATTGGCTGGGGCTAAGGTGCTGGGAATGCTTCATTTGCATGAAAAAGAATTCTAGGTCCTTACTTGATGTGTCCTTATAAGGAGAGAGGACATTTAACCTGCAATTTGGCCGCAGGGCTATATGACTTCATCAAGGGTGGTGGAGGTGGGGATCATAAGGTTTGTGTTCGCTGGGACATGCAGGCCTAGAGCAAGGAGGAACATGTCTGAATCTTGTAGAAATCTCACAGGAAGAAAAGACTAGAGTTGGTGCCACACTCAGAGGCTGGATAAACTTTGTTCCCAGCCACTGTCTGTTTCTATGATTGAATCACTCCTACAGAAATTACTACTGGTTCTCCAAAGTTCCCCACAGCCTTAAATATGAATAAGGTTCTTAAGATTCAACCTTTGACCATTGTTTTGAATTTCACATTCTGTGATTCCACTATGCCAATGCACTAGTCTGCCTTTTCTGCCATTGCTCTTTCTACTGTCAGCTTGCTATTAAAAACTCAAGAGATTGAAACTTTGGAAGGTAGAACATCACATAAAGCCATCAGAGTTTCCCCTCTAGAGACAACAGAGTTTAGTTTGTGTCAACACAGTTTGTCACCCATGATAAATGTCATGGAGACTTTTTGTTACAACTTCATAGTTGGCTTTGATTAGATTCTTCCCAGGAGGAATGTTCTCCCATTAACAGCAGGAAACTCATAGAACTCCCAAGTGGCGTTGAATCAGAGTCCTAAGATCACACAAATATAAAAGGGAAATAGATGCAGTTAATAATAAACAAGTAGAAACTGGGAAGTGATCAGAACATTTGAATATACTGAGGTCTTTTCCTAGGAAGTAGTAATGATCATGTCAGAACATTCTAGAAGGATCTGAATAAGTACTTACTGATTTGGTCAAATATGCAAATATACTGGTCAAGGGCCTCTTGGGAAAAAGACTTAAAACACTTTCTTAGTCAAGACTAAGGACTCATCCCCACCTCCACCCTCAACTGCACTGAGATTTGAATTTGATTTAGTGGAAACAGCTTCCTTTTGTACATCATACTGTAGCATAATTTTAAATATGACTGTTTTGTCATTGAGCCCATATCGCTGAAAGAGGCAAATGAAGAAAACAAGCACGTTCTTCCTGTCACTGCATGTGGCTTGTGAATCTTCAGCAACACTACAAACTCATTCCAAGAAGAGGACTCAGAAGATAAATGCCTCTTTCAGGAAGTATCATTCTCCTTTTACTTAGATATTGGCATTATAGTCTGTGACTGATGGCGACATTTTCCTCTTACAGCCTGAAGGATAAAATTCTCCAGAACCCTCCTAATCTTTCTCTCTTGTTCTTTCCCCTCAACGAAATTAATCGAAAGCTAGTACATTTATTATTCTCTTGAATATACGTGGCCACCAATTACATGAAAATGTATTATAAAAATGATTGCTTTCAACCTCATTAACCAACTATTAGGAGGAAAATGATCGTAATCACTTATCATTCTACTAATTCTATAAAAGCATTTCAGATAGGAAAGCACCCCTCTCCCTGTTTTCCAGTGAATTAGGCACTGGAACACAATGGAGTCTCCCATTATAACGGATCACAACATTCCCTCTCAAATAAGGAGCTGCTTCAGCATCTGGGAGGAAAATTAAATCTAGCCTTCCCACGGTTCCTGCTCATAGGCTTTGTGGGAGACTTAATGGAACCTGTCACTCCCTCCTGGCTTTCTGACCGATTTTAGTGTTTATTCCTTTTTGAGTAATTGCAAGGAAGTAATCAGATTAAAAATAAGCTTTTAGATTATGTGTCATAAGCTCGAAAGAAAAAAAGAAATGCTTTCATATGTCTGCCTAAATTCCTAGGACTGGACAGAGCCTATGAGGAGACTGGCACCTGGTCCTAGGCCCCAGATGAGTACAGATGGAGTCTGTCTCCCCAACTCCTCCTCAGCCTCTGTTACTACAGCCCAGTCTCAGTATTACACTATTATATATACACACATATAAACATAAATATGTACATACAGGGTTTACCCGGGAGCTTAACTGACTGCCACTCCTCCTCACATTACTGAATGTCCCTTGTCTCAGGGCTTCTAGAGCACGGTTGAGTTTCTGCCTACAGTGTGTTGCTGTCTTCATATATGATTGGAGAGTGGACTAACAACGTGGAGCAGGGCTATAGTTTGCTAAGTTTCTCAGCTGCCTTTTGAATGCAGAAGCAGTGAACAAGATCTACCCAAACCAGTATGATCCAGTCACTGCCTACTCTGTGAACACAAAGGGCACTGACCATGCAGACAGATGTTCTTCCATCTCAGACCCATGCTGGGAGAAATATGTTTGATATGAAAGAGGTAGAAAGAGGTGATACGAAGGTCTCAACCAGGATGAGGTTTGGAAGTTGCTTAGGATATGAATTGGTTAAAAGTGAGGTTAACCTGTGGACAGGTGGGTCTTATGAGGACAAATTTAATGGGCAACATCAGACATGCTCTAAAAGGACTGTCACAAATAAGTTGGGTACAGGAGTGGCTCTGAAGCTCTCCCAAGTGCCACCAAGATTTCTGACAGAAAGTGCTTGAGGGAGTTTGAGCAAAGGGCACCTGTGACAAGGTCTCAGCTAATATTGATGCTGATGGCCCAGAACCCAGGGAAGTGGTTGCATTATTAGAATGCAACTAGGTCTGATGGGGTGGGAAAACTGGCTCAGCAGTGAAGGCCACTTGCTGATTTTGCTGAGGAATCTGGTTTAGTTCCCAGCACCCACGTGACAGATGACAGCCACCTGTAACTCCAATGTCAGGGGACACAATACCCTCTTCTGTACTTCACAAGTATGAGGCATGCATATGGGGCACACACATCCATGCAGGCAAAATATTCATGCTCACAAAATATAAATCATTTTTAAGAGAATGTGTGATGGTGTGTATATGTTTAGTCCAGGGAGTGGCACTATGAGGAGGTGTAGCCTTGTTGAAGTAGGTGTGTCACTGGGCTTTGATACTCTAGTCCTAGCTGCCTGGAAGCCAGTCTTCTCCTGTTTGCCTTTGGAAAAGGATGTAGAACTCTCAGTTCCTCCTGTACCATGCCTGCCTGGACACTGCATGTTCCCACCTTGATAATCATGGACTGAACCTCTGAACCTGTAAGCCAGCCCCAATTAAATATTGTCCTTTATAAGAGTTGTCTTGGTCATGGTGTCTGTTCACAGCAGTAAAGCCCTAACTAAGAATACAAGGTCTGAAAAGATGAATGAAGCCTGATTATAAATGGCTTTGATAGGAGTTTATGGTTTGTTGTTTAGGTTCTGAAAACTGTTTTAAGGTTTTCAATGAAACTGGGGTGGAGCTGTGCTGAAAATGTCTTGAAAAAGAAAGAGATTCATTGATTATTTTAATAGTATGGAGGTCAAGTCTTTGGTTCCTTCAAAAGGTTGTGAGAGCCACATTAATGAAATGACTCAATGCAATCACTCCATTACTTTGCCTTAAAGTAAAATACATTTTGAAATATATGTGCGCAACTTCTTGGTATACACCCAAAGGGTTGCACATCCTGCTACTCAGATGCATGTTCAGTCATGTTGACTACCACTCTATTCACAATAGCTAGAAAATGGAAACAACCTAATGCCCTTCAACTAATAAATGGAGGTGGTGCAAATACACAATGGAATGCTATTGAACTCTGGAGAAAAACAAGATTGTGAAATTTTCAAGTAAACAGATGGAACTAGGAAATTACACCGAGTGACGTAACCCAGACCCAGAAAGACAAGGACTGCATGTTCTCCCTTATTTGGGGATCCTAACTCTAAATCGCTCCATGTGATTACAGAACCTGAAATAACCACAGGAACCAGGAAAGTTAAAAAAAAAAAAAAAGGCTCATGTGTGGCAGGGAGAAGACAGTAGGATACAAATGCGATGAAAGAGGAAAGAAAAACAAGGGAGGGTACCTTAAGTGAGAAAGGGTTCACAAGGAGGGTAATAAATACTGAAGGAGAGGGAGGGAGGGAAGAGAAATAAGGAACACTAAAGATGACTGAAAGGGGCTGGAGAGATGGCTCAGTGGTTAAGAACACCGACTGCTCTTCCAAAGGTCCTGAGTTCAAATCCCAGCAACCACATGGTGGTTTAAAATATATATATATATATATGAGGTCGACCTCATATTTAAAGCCGGGTGTGGTGGTGCACGCCTTTAATTCCAGCACTCGGGAGGCAGAGGCAGGCGGATTTCTGAGTTCGAGGCCAGCCTGGTGTATAGAGTGAGTTCTAGGACAGTCAGGGCTATACAGAGAAACCCTGTCTCAAAAAACCAAAACAAACAAACAAACAAAAAAGACTGAAAATCCATCAGGAAATAATATTTCACATTTTTATTTAAAATACATACAGAATATATTAAGTATGTGTGTATACATTTGTGAATAATTCAAGTGAAATTAAAACACTTGAGATAATAAGATCCATTGACTATCTAACAAAGACCCCAATGTCAGCCATGGGAAACTTAAAGTTAGGTTAAAGTTAAAACCAGATTGCTGAAGATTGCACACACTTTGTGGCTCGGGACTTGGAAGAATCTAGTTGGACCTATCCACCCCAACAATAAGCTCCTAATGTTATCAGGAGATGCTGGGCAAGCTGCCAAGGGAGATAATTAAAAATTCTATCCTTCTGAAAAGTTTATGAACCACAAACATGACCAGTATGACAAGATACTCCCAAGGGTAAATAATGGTAATTATATCTTATGTTAGGGAATAACCAACAGCCATCTAATTGGATCTAAGACCAATTTAATAAGAGGGAATTTATGTCTGATACCGTAAACCTGTCCAACATTCAGTGCTGGTAAGGTCATGGACCCTATAGAAGAATCTACTATTGTTTTTAAATTAGTATATTTCCCAACGGCAATCTAAATACCTATCCTTATATCCACGGAAAAGTGAACAGGCCAAGAATGTCTAGCCCTAATTGATATGTAACCCCTACACCTAACATTCAGGACCTATCACTGAAGGCAAGATTGAAATATTGTAAGAACCATGACATCTGCTATGAGATAATGTTTTTTATATATCACAAGAGTAGCACCAATATTAATGTGGTTTCATAATCAAGACCTGCACAACACCACCAGTTGATATCCCAACATGGTTAAGCCAAGTCTCATAATGCCCCACCCTTAGATAAAGAGTGTGCTCTCTCTCTCTCTCTCTCTCTCTCTCTCTCTCTCTCTCTCTCCTGTGTCTCAGAAACAGGGTTTCACTGTATATCCTTGGCTATCCTATGGTCCAGCTGGCTTCAAACTCACAGAGATCTTCCTGAGTGCTAGTATTAAAAGCATGCACTACCACCTGGCTGAGAATCAGTCTTCTTGATATACCTCAGGGTAGGTTATCCAATCCAAGAAGTGATCTTTAAACACATACACATATAAGAAACACTAAGTGGAGCAGATTGTGTGAGTGTCCATGCACAGATGTGTGTGTGTGTGTGTGTGTGTGTGTGTGTGTGTGTGTGTGTGTGTGTGTGTACACTGGGAATGATGTCATACAGTACTTAGTTTTTACAAGTCCTTAAGAGGAAAAATTACTCTATAAAAGAAGATAAGGTAAATTCTTTACTATCTAAAGTATAGTTATAGCAGAATTATCAGGGATTAATAAGATCTCTTCAAATTTAACTCCAATATTCAAAATTGTTTTATAGTATCTGTTACTATAATGGATCATATGATCTATATTTTAAAGGTTAACATGGATTACTCAGTCTTATAAGTCTTCTAAATTAAGCGATGCAGGAAGATTTGCCTACTTGGAAGAACTAGGAAGTTCTGCAGAGTGGAAAAGTCCACCTACACAAGAATCCACACGAATGACCTGACTCTGCAGAGCCTTTGTACGGAACATGAAGGAAATAATTCCTGAAGTGATAGCAACCAAACAATTTCTTTTCTTTTTTTCTGAACAGCTTAAATCATTTAAATTCAGGCCCTTTCAGTATCTCCAACAAAACAAATAATAGAAAAAAAAATCAATCCCTCACAGAACTGACATACTAGCCTTCACCTGGACTATCTCATTTAAGATATGTAAGTGTTATTAATGTGTTTAAGTTTAATGAAAAGCAATGAAGTGGATTATTAAACCAAAGAATACAGGCTAGATAAAACTGTTTTCTTAAATTGCACATTACACTAGCCATTTCTCTGTCTGTCTATATAAATAACATAGTCCTGGGAGTTCTACCTCCCTGGAGGCCTTAGAACCTTCTCTTCTGTGTCATGACTTACACACTCTTGTGATGTGTAGAATCAGAGCATACTCAGAGAAGACAAGAGAAAGTTGGAATCAAAATCACGTTAATCTTCAGTGCATACAGACATACACTGTGAAGAGAAGGAGGGGGAGAAGGGGGAGATCAGCTGTATTTCATGAACTTACATTTTTTTAATAGTAAAGTTAAAAGGTATTGATAACCATGGTAACATGTAAACATACCAAGTCTGACCAACAGAATAATTTAATGAACTTATTAAGACTTCTAAGCTTTTTCAAGGTCACACGTCATATTTTCTCTCTTATAGATAGGATCCAAAATGTTCCTGCAATGCCATGTAATAAGGGCTTGAGGGGTATCAGGAGATGATATAAGCATTAGGAAGTAGAGCAGAGTCTAAGGAAGTAGGTCACTAGGAGAGTATCTTTAAAAAGTATATTCATTTGGCCCTGCCTGCCTCCCTTCCCCCACGCCTTGTCCTCCAAGTGGCCATCTTGATTTGCTCAGCTCAGCATTTCATCAATCATTCATACACACACACAGGAAACGTGGCAAGTGTCACAGATCCATCTTATGTTGGACCTGTGATAACTGTATCTAGTCTATAGACATGTGAATGCCATGGAATTTTGAATTATCCTCCTGCCCATTTTAGGTCTTAGTCCCATGAATAACCTAAATAGCCAGTCTCCTTTTAAATCTCTAGTACTTCCTGAGAATTGCTTGTTTTGATAAAGCTTGGATTCCTGTTGACCTCTGTCAGCCAACCCATCTCCATTTTCTTTGGTTGCACTACCAGCTTCTCTAATATTCAATGGTTTGATACTATCATAGTTTCTTCACTCACAGGTCTGATAGCTCAGTGCCCCACCTCTCTATTTCCTTCCCTTGCTCCCAGCTGCCCTGTTCCTTCTCTTAAGCTCTTCCTTTAGTGTCACTTGGATTTCTCAAGCACGCACATCTTTGGTTAGGTGGGTTCCTGGCTTCTTAGGAGGGAATAGTCTGAGAGACAGATGCTACTAGCCTAGTAAGTCATGGGTTCTGAAGTTAGCACATCTTCCCTTCAGGAAGATTCTAATTAAGTGGTCATAAATCTGCCCAAATTCAACAGTAATAGATCTAGTCTCAACCTCTTAATCAAACAGTTTGAGGCTATCTTTAATCTGTCATCTTCCCTTTCCCTCGTTGTCTCCAGGGCTTTAAGCACTGGTAAGAATCTTGTTGTATTTGACTGAAACATTAGGATTGACTTTCCAGAACCAGTAACGTAGAGCTCTTAATCTTCTCTATGTTTTGTTTTGTTTTCTTTTGTTTTGTTCTCTGGCTATATATACCCTTTGGGCACAGTGTTGAGCTGTCCAGATATCTGTGTTAGGAGTAAACATTACGATTTGTTGTCCTTCTGATATAGACTCATTTGCATTATAAATTCTGCTTTGGAGAAGTATGTAGATTTCATAACAACAGAGTGCACAGTGACTGCTCTGCACGGTATTCATCTTCTTCATTATCATCCATTTATTTTCATCCCTTCATTATTCCACAAATATATGTCGAGTGTAGGTGTTGAAGGGACATTGGTGAGAGGAAAAAGGATATGTATGTCCTCACAAGGCACATGGTCTATTGCTGGTCTAATTAAATAATCACACAGAACAATATAATCTTAGAACTGTGATGGGTGGCCTTACAGTAAAGAGTTGGTACGTTTATATATTATTATATGAAATGGACATTTGGCCCAGTCATTGAGAGAGTGGCACCTGAACAGATACAGAAAAAAGCACTTTGGCTAGGGTAAGGAAAGAGGATGACAGTGTGGTCCAGGTATGGAAACTGCTTTCCCAGGAGCCCCAAAGAAAGTAGGATGGCTATGAATACCTAGAAGAAAGCTGCTGTGTCTCCGCCACTGGTCTGATGCTGTCAGTTCTGTTGTTTATACCAACTCCATTTTTACAAATGAAGGAAATAATGCCTAGAAAATAAAGCCTGCTAAGATAGCAAAGTAATAGCAAAGCCAGACCATGAACAGGATCCTTATCCCTCAGGTTCTGTTCCTCTCTAGAGAGTGTGAGACAAGATCATTTTGCTCTTTGTTTGCTTTCAATTTCTTTCTTTCTTTCTTTCTTTCTTTCTTTCTTTCTTTCTTTCTTTCTTTCTTTCTTTCTTTCTTTTTTCCCCGAGACAGGGTTTCTCTGTGTAGCCCTGGCTGACCTGGAACTCACTCTGTAGACCAGGCTGGCCTCAAACTCAGAAATTTGCCTGCCTCTGCCTCCCAAGTGCTGGAATTAAAGCGTGCGCCACCACGCCCAGCTGCTTTCAATTTCTATAAGGAAGATAAAAAATGAAGCCTAGACAGTTTAAGAAGAATATAGCCTGACAAGAAGCTGAACCACTGTAACAAAAAGCTCAGAGGAGGCACAGAAAGTTGTGAGCTAAGATCTAAAGGTAAAGGAGCCGAGCTCCTGCAGAAGACTTGATGAAAGGGTCGCCAAAACTAAAGCGGCAAAATGTGGTGGTGAATTCCAGCATTAGGGTTCTGGGTTTGAAACAGTTGTGGGTTTATCAGTTGAATATGTCTGGGCGCCAGGGTGGTCTGCATGGCTGCACTTGCTCTCTCGTAGTCTTCAGGGCTAGAATCAATGTTCTTCTTAGCAAAGGTGGTTTCACTTTTATCAGCTCTGGATGGGACTGCTGAATGGACTTGAAGCCTCCTTAAGTTCCCAATGACCCCTAAAGTAGCAGTTCCTGTGAGTGTGTGGTGAGACACAAGGTCGAACAAAGAGGGACCAAGGCCTAAGAGACTTCACTTCCCAGTAAAGAATATTCTATACCCAAAGCAATCCCTTTCAAGAAGTCACTAGAGGCTTAAAAAAGGCTGAATTAATAATGAAAGGGAAATAGTAGTATATGCATAATGACATGCAACAATATGGAGATATTACTATTTCAAGAAGAAAAAAAACCCAAGTGACATAATGTATTTGGAAATCCATTTTTAAGTCTGCATTATACGGAAGCTTCCAGCAGAAAGGACATGAAACTCATGTCTCGTGCCTGTGAGCAGACACAACTAGACAAGCTGGATTCCAGGCAATAAGGAAGAAAGATCAATGTGGATGTTCAGCCTGTATGTAAAGAAGATTGAGTGAGTGACCAAGAAATTTATCACTGCTGAAGATTCAGACTAAGGACCCTAGCCCAGGGCACCAGAACCTTAGGGTGTAGCAGAGAGTGTCAAAGAGAATTCTCCAGGGCCACCTGGAGAATGTCATCAAAAAGAGGAGCAACATGGCTGTGGTTTCCAGGAGTGCCATCATTCTGACTTGACCAGTCAGGTTTGCAAAGAGGATTTCCCTGTGTGTAGCCAGGGAGGTAGAAAATTCAAAGGACAGAGAAGAGAATTAAGCTCGGCAAACAGCGCTGTGTAAAATGTATGTCTCTAGGCGCTCTTCTAATCCACATGAATTTGCTTATCTACAGACACGGAGGGCCTTGGACACGAATTCTTTGAATGTTTGTCTGTGACTTGGGGGACAGGAGATGACTGAAGACGTTGCTCAGATGTTTGCCACCGTGTTAGGGCATCACTAATCTCATTAAGTCGTCTGCCCGGCAGAACCAGTGGTCCTACTGTCTCCATATAGCCAATGCTGAGACACAAGAGTGTGCACATGAGCTGAAGAATCAAACTCCGGCCCGCCAGTTTCTGCAGGGAGCACTTGGCCAATTAAGCCGTCTTCTCCAGGCCCATGACTTCTAAATGTGTTTCTCAGGAGCTGTTAGCGGGCCGGGGCAGTGAATCAAGTTAAGAATTGAAAGAGATATGCTCGCATCTGACTGCAAGTCTATATGAAGCAGCCCAAGTTAGACCCATCTGAGTCAGCCTATAGTACCAATAGAGATGAAAACAAATTGTTTTGGGGCACTGTTTGCAATCATTCTGCAGGAATAGAGAATTAAAACATCACCCCGAGCTTCAAAATTCTTGTCCCTGATTGACTAGTAGCTCTTTTAAGTCCCTTATGGCCCATGTGTCCTCCATCTTGTCCCATCTGTGGGAAAATCATGAAGGATGATGGGGGGTGGGGGGGAGTGATTGGGCCTGACCCAGAGACAGCTGGGAAATATAGTCCAGCTGTGGGTTAACTGCTTAAAGATCGATCTCTATATCATAAACTAATGTTCTTCCCAGGAAACTTCTGAGTGTGAGGTAGGAACAACAGTAGTACACAAATATACGAACGGGTCCTTCTGTTCCATTCAAATGCCCCTTTATGCTTTATTCCCTGGCCTTTGTAATTATTCACCACCGGAAGTGACACCGAAGTGTCTGGGGCTGGGAGGAAACAGTCTTGTAACTTGAGACTAAGGGTGCCTCAGATCAGGAAATGGGGGCTCTGGAGACACTTTCTATCGATCTCCTGGTCCCTGATCCATACTTCCTACACGGAGTCTAGTTCTGTTAGGCATTTGTGGCTGTTGTTGTCCTCCTGGCCATGATGAAGTTGATGCTTTGGTTCGTCTCCGAAGCCCTGTTCTTCTCTGTCTTGGCAGCCTTTTGCTTCCACTCCTAGCGGTTCTTGTCTATTTTAGTACTTCTTCCTCACATGGCCCGTTGCACATGTACAGAGGAGATGTCCAAATGAGCGCTAGCCACTGGCAGGAATTTGAATGAATTGCATCCCTTCTTTTCTCCTTTCTCAGTGAGACGCAGCAGTCTGAGAGTTACAGGGAGGAGCTGCTGAGGAGAGTGGGGAAATGATTCATTGTTTAAAAGCAGCCCTCATGTGCACCAAAGCAGCTCTGAGACAACAGCTTCCTATCTCCTACAATTTTCTTCCTGTTCTCACCCCCATCCTTTATTCTCCTAGACTGTTTAGTATTTATTTTAACCCAGAGTTTAC
This sequence comes from Mus minutoides, assembly GCA_902729485.2. Lineage (NCBI taxonomy): Eukaryota > Metazoa > Chordata > Mammalia > Rodentia > Muridae > Mus > Mus minutoides. The sequence goes on from LR750095.1 coordinate 685,529, forward strand.
AGAATGCCCAGAAGTTATTGTGCTATTTCAGGGTAGGAACAGCCCCCATTCTCAGGTTCCCTTCAGTCCTCATGCTAGTTAATGGCAAGTGTCTGACCGTTAGCGTCCGGAGACAGACACGCCAGTTTGTCATTATTTTCTCCAGTGCAGCTATGTGGCAAATAGTGATAAACGCTGAACGGCCCTTTCCACGATGTGGTATTGTTCCTGTGCTGGAACCACAGCTTATTAGGGGATGGAGGGATGCCATTTCCAATGGTACAAGTCCAGCTTATGAGGTGCACTGGGATGCAAAGGCCCTGGTCTCAAAACTATGGTCAAAGTTTGTGGAAGGAGTATTTCCAGCTTTCCATTTTTCTTGCTTCCAGACCTGGCTACTTTAAGTCACACTAGACTGGAATCTCAGATATTTGGTAACTGCTCAGTGTTCCTTGATGGTCTTGCCTCAGTGTAAGGAGCAATGAGTTGATGGTAGACTCCAGCAGCTCCAGTAACTGAAATCCATGTGGGCGGGCACTGCCTACTCTAGCTGCCCACAAAGGGATCTGCACAGAGAGCACAGTCAGGCAGCCTCACATTGAGGTGAGGACCTGTCTCATCCCCAGCCTCCCATACAGATGCTCACAGGTGAGATACCTTGGCCCACATGAGGAATGTTCTGGGAGCTTCAGTTTCAGATGCTCTGTGTTCTGTGTTTTCCCGGTCCTGAACTAAGGAAGAATTTCTCAAGGAGACACTTGCTCTCCCACCGCCATCTTTGTGTTCCTCCTCTCTGGAGTTGCAGACAGGGAGGAAGCAGGGCCTGGGAGTGTGGTCGAACAAGGAAGGTGCTGGAGAAGAGGAGCACACTTGCTGCCTTTAAACCCAGGCTCCTTAAGATGAACTCCATTACCACTTGGTAAGGTCTAGAATGTGTCCTCCCCATGGTTTACACTGGAGTTGCTTTCTTGGCTTTGTTTCCAAAATACTTTTAGTTATTTTCACTTATTGCTCCTTATTTGAACCTAATTGCAGTAGAATACAATTAAAATTCTGCACCTCATTCGATGTACCATATTAACTAGGACGTTATCCCTTTTAAACCAGATCCAGTTCATTTTTTCCATGTCCTTGTACATGTGCCTTGGCATCCATACACTTTAACATGGAAATCCATTTTATAAACTAAATCAGAGTAGAGAGGCATAGGAAGGGATTGTGACTGTGGACAAGAAATTTGACTTTTGTCAGTATCTACACAAACCCTATTTTTCCCTCTTTTTCTTCTGTTTGTCTTCTCCTTTCTCCCCACACACATGACAAGAAGACCTTCCTGCCTGAGTCCTGTGTTTATGTGAACTCCATTCAAACATCCATCAGGAACTGATGGGTCACATCTGTTATTGAAATAACCTAACTAATAGTCTTAGTTGACGATTCCTGTCCAATCAACTATGGCTGATTTGATAAGCAAAGCATTTCAGGGAAAGCTCATGGGCCTGAGGTTGTGAGAAAGGATCATCCAATTTCTCTGTGCTTTTGTTATGTCGCAGTGTGTCACCTAAGACACAGTACTTACCATTATTGCTGCCACCCCTTTAGGCTCTCTACCTTTTTTTTTTTTTTTTTTTTTTTTTTTTTTTTTTTTTTTTTTTTTTTTTTTTTTTTTTTTTTTTTTTTTTTTTTTTTTTTTTTTTTTTTTGAGACAGGGTTTCTCTTTATAGCCCTGGCTGTCCTGGAACTCACTTTGTAGACCAGGCTGGCCTTGAACTCAGAAATCTGCCTGCCTCTGCCTCCCGAGTGCTGGGATTAAAGGCGTGCGCCACCATGCCCGGCATAACTTTTTTTTTTTTTTAATGTTTTGTTTTCCTATTTTTTTTTAAGGCTTGGGGAATAGACATGATCAGAAAATATATAAAATCAACATAAAAACTCATACAAGAAGAATCCAAAAGCATGTGGAAAATAAGTAAAAAAGTTTTGTCTACCCCAAAACTTAACAGTATCTACAGCCATGCCTGAGACCCAGGTTAGGCAAACGCTGAAAACTGGTCTGTAATATTTCGTGATCCCAGCAGAGGGCAGGCCTCCCAAGCAAATGCAGATTCTGCAGCATCTCTTCTAAAGAAAGAAGGGAGTCCAACCTGAGCTGGCTGGTTCTGGCAAGACTACATGCCATAAAAAGTGAAAAACCTGTTTTCAAGACTTAGATGAATTATTGGCTGTGTACCTACAGTGGCTATTTGTGCAGGAGCACCCCAATTTTTGTCTTTCCTTCTGAACCTCAGGCCTCTTCTTAGGGATATTATTTATTTATTTATTTAGCCAACTGCACCCAAGTCTTCATGTGTCCTAGCAGAAGTCCTAAAAAAGGATCGTGTTGGTACTCAGAGAAATGACAGCACAAGTGAACAGGCCTGATACTTTGGGGTGGGGACTTGATCCACTGTGTGGCTCTCTAACACTAAGACCCTGTTGTCCTCACCCATGAAAGCAGGGATGACAAGAGAACCTTCCTTGGGCCTCCTGAAAATGAAGTGCCATCTCTGTGGAACTGCCCACCTTCTAGCAAGTAAAACGCTTGCAATGTGGCTATCATAGTAAATGTCTTGTCCTAGTGATATCACGCCCATCCCTTGTCACAGGGACATGAGCCTACATTGATTTGTTATTACCCTTTTCATAATGGCCCTGCTCTCTTTCCCACATGACAGGCAGTCATTGGGGCATTACTGTAAGGTCTGAACTGTAGGGAGAGGGCACGTTTTCCATGGGACACTGATACATTTGAGCAAGTACAGAGGAAAATGACCAGCGTGGGGACTGGTCTGCTGACTGAGGGTTTGATTTTTTTTTTTAAGGGCACTTATGCTCCAGAGCCCAGAAACGACACAAAAAGTTCTCATTTAAGCCTCCCTGAGCCCCTGGTACCATTTCCTCTGACTTGTCCTTCCCTCAGAGCAGAGTGCTTCAGGAACTGGCTTTCTACACAAGGTAGCCGTCGGGATACTTAGTATACTGAAGGCCGAACCCTCATTCTGCCTTGGCCTGAGTACAGTGACACAAGCCTGGGATTACTAAGCCTGGAAACCCTCACCCTGAGTGACTACAGCATCTACATATGCTCTCGATGCTCTAAGTGGTCCTTGCTAAGGCATTTTTGGCATCAGGGGATTTGCTGACTTTATTCCAACATCCAGCTCTACTGGAAAGGGCACCTATTTACTGACCACTGAAAGTTAGAAGATTTTGGGGGGAGAGATCAGACTTATCATATCTTCCCAGGTAAATGTTAGTCTAAGAAAATTAAATGATGAAAAATGTAAAGTTTATGTTCCCATTTCAAGGGAACACGGGAGACTCTGAGAGGCAGAAATAGGCCCTGCATCACAGATGCTGCTATGAAAAGGAAACAGTTTCCACTGGAGAGGTAGGATGGGGACAAGCAGGCTGGGCACGGGGAAAATCACAATCCTACTATCAAGGAGATTCTCATTCCAAACCTAGGACAGGAAGAATTCAGGCATATGTGACTTTCCTCAAAAGGTCTTCACTTAGGATAAAGTTGTGGGGTTGTAAGGAAAATAACCAAATGCTTGCCGCATAAAGAGTCGGAGCTACACGGAGAGTGAGCCTTGCCTCGGTAGCAGCTTATTCACTGAAGTGCTTGCTGCACAGGCATGAGAATCTGTTTTCAAATCCCCAGGATGCACAGAAAGATCAGGACGCAGAGGTATGCTCCTGTATTCCTACTGCCGGGAGGCCATGACAGGAGGGTCCTCAGAGCTCACCGCCAGCTAATTCGAGAGATCCAGGCTCAATGAGGGACTCTATCCATAATCAAAAGATATAGTGGAGCATGATACAGAAACATGTTACACACTGATCTCTGGCTTGCACATGTACCCTCACATACGTGTACATACTTAGACATGACTATACCACATGGGGAAGGGGGCTCCCCTGGTTAGAGAGTCTCTGATTCATCCTCTTTGGAGGATGAGAATATACCAAAAGCCCTCGGAATACAACACTTAGAAAAGAGGCACAGTCACAATCTCATCCCCTCCCCCTTCTGCACACACTGGTCGTGATGCTCACCAGAGCCCTCAAAGCTCAGCAACATGGTACGGTTCAGAGGATTTTTCCTCCACACACGTTTGGTCACAAGGGCTCTCTGAAATCAAGATCGATGTGCTCACTGAAATTCGTTCAAGAACACATGAAGAAGTGGTCAAGAGAGGATTTGACTTTGGCTTCAGGCCACATCCTGCGATGGCAATTCTTGTGCATACCTTGCCTTCACTCTCAGGTCTCCGGCACACTCCTGGCAATAGCAGCCTGTGACATTCCCTGGAGTGAAGCTATAGGTCTCTAATACAGCGTCCCTGCTCTTGCTAGATATACATTGAAGGCCAATGGAGAGTCTCGTGATTCCGTGATTAGATATGATGCCTTGGCACGAGATCAAAACCACAGTGGGCTGTTCGGGAATCACTGGCTTCACTCATAAGAATATCATGAACGTACCAGTTGCCAAAGAGACAAACTGGGGCTTGCACCCTTTGTTAGACTTTGCTTGTGGTATCTCATGGGTATCTACATGAGAGAGAAACAGTTGAAAGGAGAGGTTTGTTCTGGCTTGTGGATCTATAGGTTCAGCCTGTGTTCGACCAGCTCTACTGCTGTGGATCTGTGGGGAGACAGGGATCATGTCAGTGTGAGGGCCTGGCAGAGTAAAACTGAAAAAGAAAGAAAGTTAGAGGAGGGAGGAAGGGGGGTCTGAAAGAAGGGGAAGAAAAAAGAGAACGAAAGAGAAGGGGAGAAGGAAGGAGAAAGAGAAAGAGAAAAGTGGCTCAGGTAAAATGTTTGATTTGCAAACATTAGGACATTAGTTCAACCACTACAAGCCATGTTTAAAAAGAGAAAGCCAGACATGGTGGCAGATGCTTATAATCCCGGGGCAGGGGAAGTGGGGACAGGAACATACTGGACACTCACTGGCAAGGCAGCCTAGCCTGACTGTTGAGTTCTAGGCCGTTAAGAAAACCTGTCTCCAAAAACAAGTAGCTGACCCCTGAGGAACTGCACCCAAGGTTGTCTTGTGGCCTCCATATATATATGGGTGGCATGAACATGCACATACTCAGTTTTTGGAAAGAGAAAAGAGTAACATAGTTTCCTATTAGGAAGGAAAATGTAAATTCTCTAGTTCCAGATGGTCTGCCAGTGTACATAAGAAATCTGAAAGAATCTTGAAAAGCAGTATAAGAAGAAAATTGCTGGAAAGTTGCTAGATCCTTGACATTTAAAAATCAATTGTATTCCTATAGCTTGGCAACAAGTCATCAGGGATGGGCAAGAAAACCAAGCAGACCTTTAGGGTAATGTGTATACAAGGTTGACAAAAGAAATGTAAAACGTCTATGTTGAAAGTTATAAAGCATTCATTTCCAAAGGATATTAACGAAAACCTAAGTCCAGATGAGCCATTACCATGAATGTGAAGAGTTTATTTTGATAAGTTGTTAAAAAATTATCTACAACTTAAATGCTAGCATCAAAATGTCCATAGGTTTTTGTTTTTTTTAAGGCATTGCTGAGATGAATCTTAAATGCAGATGAATGTGTTAAGGATGTGAATCGATTGGAGTTGTGAGAAAAGAGAGGTTCTGCACAGTCAACAAACCTGATTTTCTAGTTGATAAAGCAGGAGAGTCAGAGAGCATAGTACCAGAGTCAAGACAAAGGCAACCCAGTTGGTGGGAAGGAATGAGGAGTCCCAAAATAGCCTCCAGCTTAGATGGATCACTTGCTCTTGGCAAAAGAAAAGGACCATTACTTGGAGACATCAGAACTCAACAACTAGTTTTGGAAAACTGAATAAGTGAACTTTGATCCATGCTGCATTCCATATGCAAAATCTCAGCACAGGCTGGATAATAGATGTATGTGTGAGACCTTTTAAAAGACAATGTAATTGCTTCCCAGCCTTTTGGCTAAGATCAAGTGTAGATACGGTTGTTCTTCCTATGGGGTTGACATCCCCTTCAGTTCCTTCAATCCTCCTAACTCTTCCATAGGTGTCCCTGACCTCAGTACAATGCTTGGCTCTAAGTATCTGCATTTGTCTCAGTCAGCTGCTGGTAGAGCCTCTCAGGGGACAGCCATACTATGCCCCTGTCTGCAAGCACAACATGACATCAGTAACAGTGTCAGAGTTTGGTGCCCACCCATGCATGGAATGGATCCCAAGTTGGGCTGGTCACTGGATGACCTTCTCAGAACCCTCAGAACTCCCAGAAACTAAACCACCAACCAAAGAACATACATGAGCTGGTCCGAGCCCCCACCCCACCCTCCACCCCCATGTACGTAGCAGAGGACTGCCTTGTATGGCCTCAGTGGAAGAGGATATACCTAATCCTGTAGAGACTTGATGCCCCAGGAAAGAAGGATGCTGGGGGTGGGAGGGTTAGATGGGAGGGGGGGGTTAGAGGAGTGGGGGGAGCACCCTCTCAGAGGCAAAGGGGAGGGGGAAGGGGTAAAGAAGTCTGGGAGGGAGGACTAGGAGTGGGACCAACATTTGGAAACCAAATAAAATAATTTATTAAAAAAGAAAAGAAAAGAAAAGAAAAGAAAAGAAAAGAAAAGAAAAGAAAAGAAAAGAAAAGAAGGTAAACTTGTATGGTTTCAGGATGGGCTATCAGAACATATTTGCAAACAATGTATCTTATAGGTGACTCACAACAAAAATATTTGAATTAATTTGGTATCCAATCACTTTGATGAAGTTGTTTACCAGCTGTAAGAGTTCTCTCCTGGATTTTTTTGGGGGGGTCACTTATGTATACTATCATATCATCCACAAGTAGTGATATCTTGACTTCTGCCTTTCCAATTTGTATCCCTTTGATCTCCTTTCATTGCCTAATTGTTCTGGCTAGAACTTCAAGTACTATAATGAATAGATAGGGGGAGACTGGGCAGCCTTGCCTTGTCCCTGATTTTAGTGGTATAGCTTCAAGTTTCTCTTCATTTAGTTTGATGTTGGCTACTGGTTTGCTCTTACTATATTTAAGTATGGACCTTGAATTCCTTTTTGTTTGAAATATTTACTAATTTTATTTATGAGTACACTGCAGCTGTCTTCAGACACACCAGAAGAGAACATTGAATCCTATTACAGATGGTTGTGAGCCACCATGTGGGTTCTGGGAATTGAACTCAGAACCTCTGGAAGAGCAATCAGTGCTCTTAACCAGTGAGACAACTCTCCAGCCAGACCTTGAATTCCTATTCTCTCTGTCAATAGGACAAAATGGCAATCCACAGATTGGGAAAAGATCTTTACCAATCCTACATTTGATAGAGGACCAATAACCAATATATACAAAGAACTCAAGAAGTTAGAATCCAGAGAACCAAATAACACTATTTAAAAAATGGGGTACAGAGCTAAACAGAGAATTCTCAACTAAGGAATCTCAAATGGCTGAGAAACACTTAAAGAAATGTTCACCAGGGAAATGCAAATCAAAACAACCCTGAGATTCCACCTCACACCAGTCAGAATGGCTAAGATCAAAAACTCAGGTGACAGCAGATGCTGTCAAGGATGTGGAGAAAGAGGAACACTCCTCCATTGCTGGTGGGATTGCAAGCTGGTACAGCCACTCTGGAAATCAGTATGGTGATTCCTCAGAAAATTGGACATAGTATTACCTGACAACCCAGCTATACCACTCCTGGGCATATACCCAAAAGATGCTCCAACATACAACAAGAACACATGTTCCACTATGCTCATAGCACTCTTATTTATAACAGCCAGAAGCTGGAAATAATCAAGATGTCCTTCAACAGAGGAATGGATACAGAAAATGTGGTACATTTACACAATGGAGTACTACTCAGCTATTAAAAACAATGACCTCATGAAATTCACAGGCAAATGGATGGATTGAAAATATCATCCTGAGTGAAGTAACCCAGTCACAAAAGAGCACACACGGTATATACTCACTGATAAGTAGATATTAGGCAAAAAGCTTGGAATACCCATGATACAACTCACAAATCATATGAAACCCAAGAAGAAAGAAGATAACACCAATGTGTGCATGATACAGTCCTACTCAGAAGGGGGAGGAAAGTAATCTCTGGAAGAGAGAGAGAGGGATCTGGGAGAGAGAAAGGATGGAGAGGGAAAGTGGTGGCCAGTTCAGATATGTAAGGAGATGGGGTGGAGGGAGTACAGAGGGCCAGAAATTTGAAAGTAGGTGTGTAGCAGTGGGGGAGGGAGACCTGGGGGGTAGCCACTAGAAAGTCTCAGATGCTAGGAACCCAAGAGGGTCCCAGGACCCAATAGGGAGTACATTAGCTAAAGTACCCAAAAAAGGGGAGAAAGAACCTGTGGAGATCATATCCAGTAGAAAGGCATGGCCCCCAATTGAGGAATGGGGCCACCCACCCACCTCAAAAGTATTAATCCAGAATTCCTCCTGTCAAAAGGAAATGCACAGACAAAAAGAGGAGCAGAGACTGAAGGAAAGGCCATCCAGAGACTCCCCCCACCTAGGGATCCATCCCATTTGCAGTCACCAAACCCAGACACTATTGCTGATGCCAAGAAGTGCAGGAGCCTGGTATGGCTGTCCCCTGAGAGGCTCTGGCAGAGCCTGACCAATACAGATGCAGGTGTACACAGCTAAACGTTGGACTGAGAGTGGGGACCCCAGTGGAGAAGTTAGGGCAAGGACTGTAGGAGCTGAAGGGGTTTGCAACCTCATAGGAAGAACAACAATATCAACCAACCAGATTCCCTAGTGCTCCCAGGGACTAAACCACCAACAGAAGAGTACACATGGGGGGACTCACAACTCCAGCGGCATATGTAGCAGATAGCCTTATCTGACATCCATGGGAGGGGAAGCTCAATGCCCCAGGGTAGGGGAATGCTGAGGCAGGAGTGGGTGGGCAGGTGGAGGAGCACCCTCATAGAGGCAGGGGGAGGGGAGAGGGGATGGGGGCTGTGGAGAGGAATCTGGGTAGGGAGATAACATTTGAAATGTAAATAAATAAAATAACTAATAAAAAGTGGAATATATATATATATATATATATATATATATATATATGAGAAAAATATTTGAAAACCTCTCAAAATTCAACAGGAAAAGAAAAATTAGGCAATCAAAGATGTAAACACACATTCATCAAATAAAATACATTGATGGCAGCCGGGTGTGGTGGCGCACGCTTTTATTCCCAGCACTTGGGAAGCAGAGGCAGGCAGATTTCTGAGTTCGAGGCCATCCTGGTCTACAGAGTGAGTTCCAGGACAGCCAGAGCTACACAAAGAAACCCTGCCTCTAAAAACTGGAAAAAAAAAAAAAAAGATACAATGATGGCAAATAGCCATATAAAGAGATACTTAAAATATTTAACTTGCCTTCAGGGAAGTAGCAATTCAAATCAGAATGAGGTGCATTTACACCTACTCAAAGGCTAAAATAATTGACATTGTTAGAGTCTAAATATGAAAGTGCTCTACTGGCTCTTGTGCTCCAGCCTTGTCCCCAGCTGACTGATAGTGCTATCAGGAAAGTTCTGGAAACTTGAGGAGGCGGGATCTAGCTGGAAGAAGTAGGTCACTGTGTATGGGGACTGCACTGGAGGAGGTGTGTCTTTGGTGTCTACATTCGCCCTGGCCCTTTCTTATCTCTTTCTGTCTCTGCTTCCTTACCACTGTGAGGTGAGCCCAGGTACCCCCTCTAACTGGCTCCCCTGTGATTTCTCTGTCTCTGCTCAAGCCTCAAAACAATGGAACCAGCAGTTCACGACTGAGACTCTTCCTGGAAGTGGTTTCTGTCAAATGTGTGTCACAGTGGTAAAAGCAACAACAACCCTTCACTGACAGAGAAACAAAACATCTCTGTATTTAAACTACACTTACTTAAAATGTAAAATATTTTTAAAAAAATGCATTCTCCTGAAATCCAACAGCAATAAATACAGTAGAAACTTACAACCCCAAAGTGTTCTCAGGTCCCTTTGTAACTGTTTTCTCTTAACATTTCTTGCTTCCTGCCCCCTTGGTACCCAGAATGTGTGCTTTCATCATTACTGGGATTCGTTTGCTGTTTTAGACCTTTATATAAGCAGAATCATACAGCGCGCATGGTTTCCTCTGGTTTATTTGTCTGCCATATTTGTTTAGCGGCATCCTTCTTATTCTGTATGTGAGTAGCTCATTCTTTTGTATTGCTGAGTAGAATTCCATTTTATGAATATGATACCACTGGTCTATCTGTTTATCAGTTGAGGGATGGTTGAGTGTTTTCCATCTCTGGGTACTACAGACTGGGCTGGTTGTCATTGTCAGCTTGACTGGATTCCGGGTCACCCAGGAAAGACAGCTTTGGGTGTGCTGCTGAGGAAGTTTCAAGAGCTGTCAATCTGATAGTGGGTGATAGACCATCCTATGGGCTATAACTGCTTAGGAGAAAGTCGGATGAATATCTCTTTTTGCTTCCTGAGTGTCTCAGATACAAGAAAATGACCATTACCTTCCACTAGTCTTCCCTGCCATGATGAATTGTATCTTCAATCCACCAGTCAAAATAAGCTCTCCTCTGTTGTGTCTTCCTAGGTCACATCAGCAAGAAAAGTAAGTATTACACAAAGCAAGCTGCTATGAACATTCTTGAATGATATAAGCCTTGCTTTGAGCAAATAATTCGATTAGAAGGGCCATATTGGGTGCACATTTAATGTTTTGTAAAACTGACAAGTTACTACTGAAACTTTATCAACAGTGAGATCAGAGTCCTTGCTCTTCTCCCCTTTAGAAATGAGGAAACTTAACTCAGAAGTCATGTCAAGTTGCTCAACATTGCAGAGTCAGCGATAATATACCGAAAATAAATTTAGTTCTCTAGACTCAACGCTCAGAGAAGTTTCAAGAAGCCCATGGACATTCCTAAAGCCTTTTTTCTTACCATTAGGTTTGAGACTAACTGTATTGACAGTATCACTGCTAAACAATGGGAATTCAGAGAACTTCTTTTTAAAAATGTATTTCCTGAAACGTTCGTGTGTTAGTTTGTTTTCTGTTACTGTGAAAAACACCGTGACCAAAGCAACTTGGGGAGAAAGGGGTTTAATTTATTTTGAAGTTTGCACTCCACCGTGAAGGGAAGTCAGGACAGAAATTCAGGGCGGGAACCTAGAACTCAGAGCTGTTGCAGAGGCCATAGAGGGGCCTCTTACTTCCTGGCTTGATCCTCATGGCTTGCTTAGCCTGCTTTCTTGTACCACTCAGGACCACCTTCCCTGGGGTGATACCATCCAAAGAAGTAGGTCGCTGTGTATGGGGGCTGCACTGGAGGAGGTGCATCTTTGGTGTCTACTACATTCTCCCTGATTCGCCACATCAATCACCAATCAAGAAAATAACTCACTGGCTTACACAGGACAATCTCATAGAGACAACTCCCCAGGTGATGTTTCTCCTCTGATGACTCTGGCTTGTGTCAGATTGACAAAGCAGCAGCAACAACAGCAACAACAACAACCAACCCCCTAAGGAGCCCGTCAGTCTTCCGTGTAGCATATCTGGCATAAGGCTATGCCATGGCAAGGGAGCTTGACACGTTGCCACTTATTGGCCCCCTTGCATAAATAAATCACATTAACACAAAAAGGATGGAAGGTTCTATAATAGGAAAACCATTTATATTTCTACTTGTTTTGTCTAGTCTTCCTTTAAGCATGTTTGAAGGCAGAACTGTTTTCCGGTGTACAAACAGTATCCTAGTCAACATTGTGACTAAAAACCTGTGTTCACTGCATAATAAACGTTACCAGAATTTGAATGAGGGCTGCCAGGGCAGGTAAGAGCACCTGAAGAGTCCTAGGCTCCCACAGGCATCGTGAATAACACAAGGAGAGCCACAAGCCCCGGAGAAGTAAAATTCCTGCTCCCAGGCATCTCCCTGAGGCATCTGTACTGATTGTCAAAATGCCAGAATAAATCATTTACTCTTACAGCGAGACAAAACCTTTGGGGACTTGTTAATTTCAAGCTGCTATTCTTTGCCATTTGGAGCCTTGCTTCAAGCCTCTTCAGAACTGATGAGCAAAGACTGCCAGCCTTGGGTAAGCGGGAAGCACAGCTCTTGAGTCCGGCAGATTATGGGTCCTCATGCAATTAAAGTGGAGTGGAAGCAGGGGACCGATTTGTTAATCTCCGTGGCCTTTTGTCTGTAGAAACCAACTTATGTCCTGATCATATTTTCAGTCAGGGAAGGATTCAATTTTTTTCCCTCGTTCTGGTCAACCCTGCTCGCTCTGGTCTGCCCCGCTAGCTCCGGTCAGCCCCACTCGCTCAGGTCGGTCCCACTTGCTCAGTCCCTGCTCTCTCCGGTCCAAGGATTCATTCATCATTATTCATAAGTACACTCTAGCTGACTTCAGACGCACCAGAGGAGGGCGTCAGATCTCATTACGGGTGGTTGTAAGCCACCATGTGGTTGCTGGGATTTGAACTCATCACCTTCAGAAGAGCAGTCGGGTGCTCTTACCCGCTGAGCCATCTCACCAGCCCAGGATTCAATTTTTATTCAGACTTCATTGCCTCTTATGGCTACCAACAGCCTGAGATGTGATCTGCTTACCCACCCATAAAGGAAGTCACCCCAAATCAAAACAGTGAGCATTGCAATGTTCAGAAAGTATAGCTTTCCAATTCTCCATTTTTTACCTGTTGTCAATGTCACAGAGGGATGCAGGAAGGGGCAGGAGGGTAGGGCGAGCTCAGCGGAAATGGTCCGGGCAGGTCACTCTCCAGTTATCCTGTCTCATCCAAGACCTCCACTCTCCTCTTCCTGTTCCCTCTGGCTTCTGGATGGAGCACCATAAACAACAACTGAAACTTACCGTTCCTTCAGCTCTCTCCTGCAACTTCCTGGCCTAGCTGTGTTTGCCTTGTTGCTCTACCTCTACCTTCAGCCCCAGCTCCCAACATTTCACCTCGCTCCAAACTTCATGTCTTCCTACTGAAGTTGTGTAGCTATTTACTCTGAAGAGAAACGTTTCCTCCAGGAGGGAGGAGGGAGAATCACAAGACTGAAGAATCTCAAACATTAAAGGACTCACAAGGCCCCAGTCTAAGGTTATAAAAGCAGGGGCGGGACAGGGAAGGGGTGGGGTGGGACGGGGAGGGGGGGGCGGGGGGGGCGGGGATGCATCCGTATGGATCGGCTACAAATCAACCAGAGACTTCTTGGAGTACAGCTTTCCTGGGCTGCCAGCTGGACGGGCTTTCCAGTGATACCTCTGCCTTTAAGTCACTCCTCCCTCCATAAAGAACCCTCTCCTGCATGCTTCTGTAAGGAGCCCCAATAAACTCTTTGCTTCACCAAGCTGAATTTGGATGGAACTGTTTGGTCTGTGTCTGGTGTCTTGTATGGAATAAATGAAGGTTTGTTCACGTCCCCTTGGGAGGGGTCATGTAATGCTTCGCACACCCTGACCCCTGCAGAACCAGGAAGTGAGAGGCTACCGAGCAGTGCTAATACCTTTGCCACCTGCTTCTTTTGATCCTACTCTTATGTCAATAAGGAGTCTCCTTGCTAATCTGCCACTGTTGAGTCCATCAATGTGCTGTTCCCTCTCAGAATTGTGACACACAGCCCTTTCCTCGTGTTGAAATTCCTGCAGAATTACTTAAGTTTGTGCTGTTACAGATTGCGATATGAAAGTCTTTCGAAACGGATGCTCTCCTTTGAAAGAGTGAACTTTTTAGGAAATGGACATGTTTACAAGGGAAGGTATTTGGTAATCAGTAAGTGAGAATTTTTTCTCAGTGAGTCCAGGAAACTTGTTTTCGTGGCTTAGACTGGCTGTCAAAAGTGCCTGTCGACGCCCTGACACGAGGGACTGGGGTGGGGGTGGGGGGCACCCTAAATGAGAGGCGGGCCTGGATTACAAAGTAATCCTGATCTCATAAAAGGAAGGAGACCTTTTTTCTGGCTTCTTCATATCCATAAGAAGTCCTTGGATCTGCTGCTTTGTCCTAGATGGTCCTCTGGCCTTGCACCCAGACCTGGGACTCTGGACAAAGGATAAAGTCAGTTGCTTCCCTTGTCTCCCAACTGCAGCCACTAGCATAAGGAAGCCAGGAGGTGCTGTAATAGGACATATTGATTTCAAATTCTTCTCCTTTCATTCTTGTTTTGCTTCCCAGTTTCTGTTTCCTACAAAACACCCCTCTCTTCTTTCCCCTTCCTTCCTACAATTCAGTGACATAGCCATAACTGAAGGGAATAAGAATTCCTACCAGTGGTAGTAGTATAGTAGTAGTAGTAGTAGTAGTAGTAGTAGTAGTAGTAGTATTTGCTTTTGGGTTTGTTATTGTTTTGAAACAGTTTCTCTGTGTAGCCCTGGCTGTCCTGGAACTTACTCTAGACCCGGATGGCCTTGAACTCTGAGAGATCTGCCTGTCTCTGCCTTCTGAGTAATGGCATTAAAGGCATGCGCCACCACTTCCCAGCAAAGGCAAATGTTTTAATTAATAACAAAAAGAATAAAAGAATGGATTCAAAGTCTCTTCCCTAAACTTTTCTAACTCCATAGTCTTCCTGGATGGAAGAAAAGATGCGGCAATAGCTAAACGGGTTGGGAATGGCGATCTAACCTGTCCTTCTATGAATTACCTTCAGCTCCTCTCGCCGTTTCAAATCGCCACAGTGCTTCATTTCTGCACACATATGACATATTTTGAACTTGTTGACATCTGGACATTCCTGTGGGAAGGATGCATATTTAAATGTCATCCACAAAGAGCCGTAGTCCAAAAAGACTGAGCGCAGCTGCTCCAGTGAGCAGCTAATAGGCACCCCATTACTGCACGGAAGTCCCCAGTGAAGCTTTGCTGCGAGTTGAGAGAGGAGTTCTTTACTGTAATAATTACACTATTATATTCCTGTATTTCAAGTGGGTCTTATCTGCGGAACATCACTTCTTCATTTTCCCCCTGTATCATATGACACAGTTTTCAAAAGACCTAGGTTCTTAACTGGTCCCATTTGCTTCACCTCCCACTCTCTCTCAAGTAGAATAAAGAAAATTAGCCTACTTTCTGATGTTTGAATTCATCAGTCTAGGCTTTTTGATGTTAGCAAGTAGGGCTATTTTAATGATTCCATTATTACAGTGTGCTCACATGAATTGTTTCTCTGGAAGCAAAAAGGAGAATGTGGTTTAATATGATCCCATACGAAGAGGATGGCAGTGTGAACATTCTATTAACAAGACAAGAGACAGAAGCCATTCTTGTCTTATGGATTTGTAAACAGAAGGGTTATTATTATTTGTTATTAATTAATATTATTACTATTGTCTGAAATTTAGGTTAATCTCTCCATCTCTTATTTTAGTGGTTTCTTTCACAAAAAGAAAAAAAAGAAATAGCTAGAGTGGAAGATAATGGGTGGGAGAGAGAGATTACAATTTAGCAACTGGACACCGTTTTAACTTTGTAAAATCTCATAATTTATATCAGTTCTGCATAGAATTAATTGATTTTTAAATTTATTTTTGACTTTTTTTTTTTTTTTTTGGTTTTTCAAGACAGGGTTTCTCTGTGTAGCCCTGGCTGTCCTGGAACTCACTTTGTAGACCAGGCTGGCCTCGAACTCAGAAATCTGCCTGCCTCTGCCTCCCGAGTGCTGGGATTAAAGGCGTGCGCCACCACGCCCGGCTATTTTTGACTTTTTTAAAGACAGGATCTCACTATATGTCCTTGGCTATTCTGGGAACTCTCTACATAGAACAGGCTAGACTACAAAGATCTGCCCACTTCTGCCTCTTGAGTGCTGGGATTAAAGGTGTGCACCATTAGACCTGGCTCTAATGGATGTTTTTAACGACAAGTTTGAAAAAGGCTGAAGTTTTCATATTTATGGATGAAATTCTTCATCTCTGTTCACACAAGTCCTGAAATGAAAACAGTCAAGTCACGTAGTTGGTTCTCCAACTGCAGTATATGGTTTTGTGTTCTACAAGAGAACACACTGGCAGTAAGGTAATTCTGAGAAGCGACTTGCCAAGGTCTGTTGCAGGAAATATTAAAAAACAAACTGGCACGTTCCCACCCTAGTGCCGGCAACTCTCAGCCTCTGCAGCTTGGCTGGCCATGCACTGGTGGATAATGGTCGACCTGTTTTTATCTTGTGGAGGCTCTGACTTAGAACTCCCAAATCTCTCCACCCAGCTTGCTAGGTTCCCACTGGCAGGCTGTTACTATGACAGTCCCATGCTTCAAATCCCCCACGGCCTTTGTGGTGCACATCTGGCAAACCCACACTTTGCCGTTCTCTCTTGAACCCAGATGAGACACTGCGTGAAGGAAAATGCAACACAAACTTTGTTCAGAAACAATGGCAACTCAATCTCTGGGTGCAACAACTAAAACCTAATCTTGTAAGCCTTATTAAAATTTGATTCTTTCCTTGCAGATCTTCCATGATACCAAGAAAATCTAGCAGCTACATCTTGCCCATATGCTGTCCCTGTTCCAAAAGGGTCTAACTCTCTCCTGCTTCCTCTCTTCCTCCTTCCAACCCAGAAGCCCTGCTTACTCGTCCAGTGATTGGCTCCTTTATCCATTAGGAGATTGGTCCACAGCAGGTCTGGCCGGGTTAGCTGCAGCAGAGGTCTGGGAGGCATCAACTGCACAAGGAAGCCCTGGCTAGGTGGGGCCTGATGAGCGCTCCTGTAGAATGCTGTAATAATGGGCCACCTTACAGACAAGAGAAAATCCTGGAGAAATTTTCATGATAAGGGTCTGGCCTCACAAAGAAATTTATTGGTAGCCAGTTGCATAGGGACTGCTGTGTTTGTATCTGGGCTTTGGGGACAGAATTGTCTGTAGAATTTGCTTAGCAAAATTCAAGGCTAGTTCACTGCTCCTCTCCCAGGCAGGTGTGGCCCATGCACACACCAAAGAGAGCAGTGTGCAGAATAGAGTGGAAAATGGAATCCGGGCTCTGAAACAGACTCTGCTGTAGAAGTGAGGTCTGAGGATCGAGATACATAAGCAGAAGGACAGCAAGGCAAGATGCAGGGACTGAGAATACACTTGGCACACTCTTCCCATTAAATTCTGATCCGATCCGAGAAACGTGAGCAACATCTCCAGACCTTTCTACACATCTTTCCCTTACTCAAAACCAGGAAGAGTAAAAAAAGCTGCTTCCCTGAACTTGGCTGTAACACACTGCTTCAAGACACACAGATGTCTGTGTCCTTGCTTGGAGGCAGCTGGCAGCAATCCCATTAAAATTAGCTTGAAGCAGCCTCAGTGAAAGGATCTACTTGCTCCTTCGTAAGCGCTGCTGGCTGCAAGGTCTCAAACACTGCCCCTTAGGCTCTCTCTTCACCTGTGCTCTGGTCCCTGCCTAATGCTCCCTTGGTAAGTGATTAACAACTAGTTCTCAGGGAGGGGAGGGACGGAGGTCACTAAGCCCACATGTGTTCACTGCAAATCTTACTTGTAGAGAGGAGTACAAACACATTTTATTGGTTTCATGTGGGATTTGTTACTTATACCCATAAATGCTTACTTTATGAAGTAGTTGAAGCGATTTAAGTGTTTTTTTATCTTATTTTATTATTTTTAATTACATGTCTGTGTCTGTGGGTGGGTATGTGCACACAGAGTCCAGAGAGCATCAGATCCCCCTGGAGCTGAAGTCACGAGAGGCTGTGAGCCATGTGAAATGAATCCTCTGAAAAGGCAGCGCACACACTTAGCCACTGAGTTCCAGCCCTGTCTTACGGTCTTTAATCTGCTACCTGCCACACGGTCTGTTTCCATGGACTTTATTTGGCGTATAGATTACAATTGTTTATTGTCTGTTTGTTTTTGAGAAAAGGCCTTGCTATGTGACCATACTTGGTCTGAAACATACACCATAAGCTAATCTTCCTCACACATGTAGCAGTTCTTCTGCCTCTGCTTCCTGCTTGCTAGGATCTCAGGTACATGCCACTATGTTTGGCAAAGATTTGTTGTTGTTGTTATTATTATTGTTGTTGTTGTTGTTTAGACACTTGATGTGTATGTTTGTGTTATTGTGTATGTGGTGTCTATACTTGTTAGTGTAGGTGTGGAGGCCAGAGGTTAGTGGCACATTTTTTTCTTTGATCATCTTCACCGTTATTTCTTAAAGTAGGGTCACTACATGGACGTGGAGCTTCTGACTCAGCTAGACTGCCTGGCCATGAGCACCAAGGAGTTATGTGTCTCCCTCACCTGGTCACAGCCCTGGAGTTATGGTCAAACATCACTGTACCATGTGCCTGCTTCTCTGGGCTTTTTGAGTCTCCATTTCTGGGGGTTGGGGGAAACTTTCTTGAAATAGGCTAGATTCCTGTGACAGGCTGCTGGAGTTCTTTCCCCATTGTCTTTTGCACACTGATTTCCTTCAAAACCACTGTTCAGCTGATTACCCATTGTTATAGACAAAAGACCTTCTGCATAAAGGAGGGACCAGTGTCTTGGGCCAACATGTATTATTCTTTGAAGAAATCTCTAAGAATGGTCATGAATTAATAGAATCATGATCTTGTTTCTTATGAGATGAAGTAGAATTAGCAACTTACAATTTTTGACAATACTTTTAAAATAATTTCCCAGATGATCTGTAAGCGCCTTTTTCAGAAGATAAAAATCGGTATGTTACAAAACTGGAAGAGATTAGGACTAATTTCTCTGAGAAATTTCCTTTGTTTAGAATTTAGACAGACATTTACATTAGAACTGCCTAAAATAAATTGATAACAGCTCACCAGTTCTCTCCTTTGTTTCTAAAGAAAAGGGATCAGACACCTGTTTTCGTGTATAGACACAAGACTATGACATTGTTTGTGTGTGGCTGGAGGAAGACTTGGGAATGGGTTTACCATGCAGATGAGCACACCTTACTGCTTCCCATAACATGAAAATTATATTAGACATAAGGCAGGTATTACAGAGCCCTGAGGGCATCTTTCATCTTGAAAGTGTTCTCAAAGTAGAGCCTGGATTTCAACTAGTTTTTCTGCTTTGTTCGCATAACAATTCTCTACTGAGTTCACAGGTACTTTGCTCTTGAGGAAGCTCCAGTGTAGAAAGAATAAGGAAAGTTAACCTTTCATAGCTAGTATATTGCCTCATCTGGTTGTAGCCTGAGTATCCCCAGGGCAGGTCATTTGCCCACTGCCTTTCCTACCCTAGTAAGGGAGAGATTAGTACAAGCCAAGCCTTGGACCCATTAGATGTTCCTCTAATGGGGAAGCTGCCTTTCTTGCATTAATGTGACTTTCCTTCCATCCCTCCACTGCCACTGTCCTGAGTTTCACAGCCTTGAGCCTGATTGACTTATGCTTCCATTATGTTTTACCAAGATTGCCCTTCAATACCACGCTAGTGGACCACTCTTTTCCTTTGAGATGCTATAACACCCTGATGACATATCTACAATCTCATGAAAAGCTCATACTCATTGGATCCAGGACCCATGTGCTAAGAAACTTCTTTATCTGACATTGTTCAGAGCATCTAGTACATGATAACTGGACACAATGTGTACTAAACAGAAGCAATTACACACACACATACACACACACACACACACACACACACACACAGAGAGAGAGAGAGAGAGAGAGAACCTTAAATATGTATAGAGATTCTCCATCTAACAATTCTTTAGACTGCTTAGGCTTCTTCTGTGGCTTCACTCTTCCCTGTCTCACAGGTGTAGATTTTCAGATTTATGGATCCAGCAGAGGTTAAAAGACTAATATGTTCTTATGGAATTACTAAGACTTAGAATTACCTTCTTGCTCTACCTCAAAGAACAATATAACCTTATGATTTGGTGTGCCTCGAATATAGAGCTAAGGGTGATATTTCTTCATAAAATCACCAGAGAGCCAGGATTCCCATTATTCTTTTAAGTCAAATGCTCAATTCTCGCTTTATTGAAGCTGTCGTGTAAAAGATTTAAGCCTGTGTTCATAAGTGACTCTTGAATATTTTCAGGTGATGGAAATATAGAAGTCCAAGAATTCAAAGGTTTTAGTCTAGCATTAAAATGTTGCTGTAGATAACATCTCTAAGAGAGACTCACAAAAGCCTATGCCTAAGTCAGAGGACCTTAGGATCCTTTCCACCCAGACAAACTCAAATGACATCACAGTAGAGAATAGAAGGCTATCATTTTAGGTTTGGAAAGAATAGTTATGTCAGAAAAACTATATATGTATATATACATATATATTTATGTGCTCATTTATGTAGTGTATGCATCTGCAACTGTGTATATAAACTAGTGTGTGTGTGTGTGTGTGTGTGTGTGTGTGTGTGTGTGTGTGCTTGCCTGTGCATTCACCTGTGGAGGCCAGAGTTCACCATCCAGCATCTTCCTCTATCACTTTACACCTTGTTTTTCGTTGTTTAGTTGGTTTGGTTTGGTTTTGGTTTGCAGGGAGGGACAGAGTCTTTGCTGAACCAGAAGTTTACCATTTAGGCTAGACTGGTTGGCCATTAAGCCCATGAGATTAGCCTATCTCTGCCTACCAGCTTTGGGGGTACAGACCCACAAGGTCACCCTCAGCTTTCATGGGACTGCTCATGGTGATACAGCCAGCTCTTCACCCACTGGACCATTTCTCCAGCCCTGAAAAGGGATTTTTTTTTTCAGACAGAATGAAGTAGAAAAGAAAGACCAAAATGAATGATAGCAATATGGCGAGTGCCCTGTCAGTCAAATGTGCTGAGAATGTAGCTGTGCCTCACTCTCCACAGAGAACTGCTTACATCACACCATTGATGCCAAACTTGTATGTGTACGGGCCTATTTTCAAAAATGGCAGAGTATTTACATATAACCTATACAAAGTCTCATGTACACTTGAATTTAACTCTCAAAGACTTGTGATCCCTGCCTAATGTAAAAACTGCCATCCCCTGTGGCTTAGTGAACATGGCATGGAGAGAAGTGATATATGCTTAATAAAGGTGCAACCCTCTATCCGTGGTTATTTCAATCCACAGATGCAGAACTGTTGATTCAGAAAGCCACAGTTTTAGAGACAGTTGTTATAGGAACGAATTAGGCTTCACAGCAAATAAATTTCTGAAAAGACTGACAAAGCACCATTACCATGCATACTGCCTGTCCTACAGTCCACATGTTGATGATACAGACTGTTGCTGTTTAACAACTTCTCCGTTCCCAGTGTTTACGGCCATCCACAGAGCATTTTGTTTGAGAGCTGACTGCTCCATCTTCTGGTTCTGAGCCTGGCTGCTCTTCCATCTCCCTTACTTGACCAGCTGGGTAGCTTTTGCTCTGAGTTAAGTAACTCTGATCTGTGTGCCTAAAACCAGCCCCATGGGTCTGATTGTGTCTCTTTGGAGTGTATCTGTCCCCACTATTCACTAAGAAGAAACAAGAAAGAAACGGTGTGCCCCTGTGATGTGCAGAACAGTTTGCTTTCTGAGTCCAATGGTTCTGCATCTGTGGATTGAAATAACTACAGATAGAGCTTATTCCTATATTAAATGTATCCCGTTTCTCTTCTGCAAGTGCCATGGTCACTGAGCCACAGAGGATAACAACTATTTGTACAGTGTTTGTATCAGGCAGGGATCACGGGGCTCTGAGAGAGAATGTCAAGTCTACATTTGTTTGATTGCTTATTTTTCCATCAAGAACTAACCTGCCAAGGATCCCAAAGACATTCTCCATCAGGACATCATGAGTGCTGATGAGCTCATAATAAGTTTATATGCCTGGTCAGCTTCCTTTTGGTCATAAATCAGGAACACAAGAAAAAGTAGGACACACAAGAAATGAATCATAACTATAAAGAGAAATTAGGCATCTGAGGGTAAGGGAAGGAAGATTTTAAAGCCTATGTGTTTGTTGATTTTTTTTTTTGCCATATACATTTAGTTTTTTATAACTGTATTTATTAGTGTGTGTGTGTGTGTGTGTGTGTGTGTGTGTGTGTGTGTGTGTGAACTTCTAGACTTCTTGGCCCGAGCATTTTCTCGGCTTCAGAAAGAAAATTTCAATACAGGCCCCAACATTCTAAACCTTAAGTGATCACACTAGTTGAAGTAAGCAAGTCACAAGAAGGTAAACATGACTGCATCGTTCCACTTACATATGACAATGTAGTACTCAAATTCATAAAGTCAGACAGTGGGTTGGTGGGTTTCCATGGCTGAGGGCAGGGGGAAATCATGTTTTAAGAACATTTGGGCATAAAAAGTAAAAATGTAAGACACTCCTGATCTAGGTGGCTGAAATCCAATGATGACCCTGGCCTACAAGCATGCAAATCACTAATACAAAACTCTGAGGGAACACTCTGTGTGAATGTGAATGTGTGTGTGTGTGTGTGTGTGTGTGTGTGCATGAGTGTGTGTATGAATGTGTGTGTATGAGTGTATGTGTGTATGTGTGTATGAGTGTATGTGTGAGAGAGTTTGTGCATGAGTGTGTATGTGTGTATTTGTGCATGAGTGTGTGTGTAAGATTGTGCAATGTCCCTAAAGTGTTCTTGCCTTTCCTTTCCATTAAAGAATATTAAACCACTAACTCGCTGCTTGGAAGGTGCCCTCCCCCACTCTCCTCTGGACTTTGCTCTGCCGCTTGTCCTAATCAGTCATTTGTTTGTTTCTTTTCCATCAAGGACTAATCTGTCATGAATTCCCTTAGGGCATTCTCTCTGTCAGGACATCATGAATGGTAATAAGTAAAGCCTGTCCTGCATTGTTCTGGAAGCAACATCTTTACCAGAGAGCCCCTGAGAAATGTCTGGAGCTGAGTAACTTTGCAGAGCTGAGAAATCAACCCACTTGGTGGGCTGCCCAGAATGCCTCAGGAAAGCATCAGTTAAAGGGAATAGTCGCTGAGGATTGTACGTTCCTCCACGCCTGATCTTTCTAGCTTCTCTTCTTTGGAAGAGAAATATTCCTATCAGGAAACTTCCACACAATCGTAGTATTTCCTCTGTGTGTGTTTTACGGTTTTTTTTTTCCCCTAAAATAAGCAAACCTATCTTCCAGCATGTGACTCTTTCTGCCAAGATAATATCGTTTGGAAAGGTATCTTCAGAAAGTTTCTCAGGCAACTAAAATGTTGGCAGGATATCACTGGGAATAATATGAAAATAATGAGCAGAGAGAGGGGGTGTAGAGAGCTTGTCAGTGGGAGAGTGCAGTCTGTAAGGTCTGAGGTTCTACGAGGGCCGCAAAAAGGCTGTGCCAGAGAAGTGGTTATAAACACAGGGAGATGGTGAACTACATCCTCTGCCAAACTCAGGACCTGGCTGAGGAAGGAAAACAGCAACACAGAAGACCAAGACAAGCATGGAGGAGCTCAATAGTAATTAGTGGCTGCATATTCTACAAAGACTTCATTAATATTCCCAAGTTACAAAGGGGCAATTGCAAGGCACTGCACATCAGCCTACTAATGAGCACGTATGTGTATTAGGCTCATAAAAGAATGAGAAAAATTGTTCCTGTCATTTGCTTTTAAAGCAGGTTGTCAAGCAAATTCCATATTGTCTTTTTCTTTCCTGTCTGGATCATCTCCCAGGCCTGTAAATCACATCCATCCTTTGCAATGATATCTCTGGCTGTATGGGTTATCACCAATGGGCATTTCATTTTCCATCATGTGTTCTATAAATTAGGGCATGGAGATTTGATATAGTTTGAAAGAACATGAACAAAAAAATAAAGGTTCCTTTTACAGGGGATGGGGTAAGAACCTTTTTCATGACAAGTAGCATTTATAAATAAAGCTATTTTATATTTTTATAAGTACAACAAAAGTCTAATGATCACAGCCTTCTGCCTTTGAACACAGTTACACTAGGAATGGTTCCCTTTTCTTTCATTTGCACCACATTTTAAAATATCAAGTGCAGTCCATCTTTAATGGAAGAAATGCTTGAATTATCATTTAAATGTATCATCCTTGAGACTTATTCTATTTCTAATGAGCTTATCTAAAGCATATGTTTATATTCAGTGGCAGCCAATACAATGCATATCTTTAAAACCTGAGAGAATTATTGTATTTTAATATCTGCTCAAGGCGTTTCAGATTATAAACAACAATTGCAGCAGGAAAAAAAGTAGTGAGAAACGGAAGTAGAATACACTCAGTCTCAGAATAATCTTGTCTTTTAAGTAAACATTGAATAATATTCATGTATGTATATATATATATTTTCTTCCATAGACCAACTCCCAGGTGTGGTATATATATATTCTAAATCTTTGGCTTAAATATTGCAGTCTGAGTCTTGGTAGGGATTTTGTGCTTGTACCACAAACAAATTAGTAAATTATCAAGGCAAGGGCTTCTAGGAGAAAGAAAATAAGATCTTTATAGCATGAAGCTGTTTTGAGGTTGTGTGGCAATCAGAGTAACAGCCCTCCCAACAGCTGCAACCTAACCTTAGGACATTTTGAATGCTACCTTTTGTAGCAATGGAGATCATGGAGTTGTGATTCAACTGGGATCATCAGAGAGCATCCAGGTTTATCCTGGTAAGTTCAGTGTTATCACCAGGAGGAAGACAAGATCAAATCCTGAAGGAGGAAAAAGGAGTGACCCCCCCCCCAAGGGGGTCAAAATCTGAGACCCAGAAGGTGACCTCTAAAGGTCAAAGAACACAAGGAAGCAAATTTTCCTCCCCAGCCTGCAGGATGAGCACAGCTCCACACACTCCTTGGTTTAGATGCAGAAAGACAACTGACACCAGAGTTTCCGAGTCATTAGGATATATATATATATATATATATAGTTATTTTAAACCTCTGACTGTGTGAGAATTTCACACATCTGTATAAACCCAGTGCATAAAGCCAATAAAAAGCAAGTAGGACTCATCTGTCCATCTCACTGACACTCACAGGGAAGAGCCTGTGCTCACATTGTCAAACAAGAAACATGCAGAAGGTAATCTTGGAGTTATGTTCTAATTAAAAATAATTAACAGTTTACTTTTGCTATTTTCCTGCCTATATACAAAGTTTACTTATGTAAATAAACTCCTGCCTCCACACTTGGATTATTAATGTGTACCATTGTGTGTGGCTTAAGGAAATCTCTCCTTCGTTTCTTCTTTAGACTATAGACTGTATTGAACCTTTACACATTCACGGCACTCCAAACTAGTAAGTTATATTGGGAAAACGCAGTCAAAGAAATTCAAACTGCTACTGTGATGTGTTTAATGCAGACTTGCTTTATCTTCAAAATCTCTGAGTAATGCTTGCTCTCTATTTCTCTTTTCATCCCTCCCTCCCTTCCTCCCTTCTTCATTTATTCATTTTTCCCTTGGGAATGTGTCCCATATGTCTCAAATACCTGAACTCAAATTATCCCTCTGCCCTAGTCTCTAAGTAGCTGCAACTACAGACATACACACACACACACACACACACACACACACACACACACACACCTTATTTCTTCCTTGGTATAGCTTATGTTTTAGGATCACTCTGAGAAGACTGATATAAACAATGAACTCCAGCTGTATCAGTTAGATTTGTCAATAACAAAAACAGAATGGCCCAGACCCTTGTTCCAATGATACCCGCCTTTGTTTCGAATCTCCTCTTCCCTTGGAGAAACAGCTGCTCTTACCAGAGCCACTGCCTCCTCAGGGGGTGTCTCTTCCCATTTCTTTGGTCACTTACTTCTTTTTGAGGATGCATAGCAGAAATAGCTCAGTGGGTAAATGTCAGTTATGGCCACTGCTCTTGACATGAAGGAACTGAAAACGGTGAGCTGACATTTTCATCTTAAACATTAGAAAATAGAATCTGCGTTCCACGAAGCTCCAATGGAACAAAGTAGCTGAACACAGAAAACAATCCTCAGACATTTGTCAAACCAAGCAGTTATTTACATCCACTCTGGCTCTTCAGAGTCTTGACATTTTCTTCCATAGACCAACTCCCAGGTGTGGTTGCTCTTATCTTTTATGAAGTGGAAGAGCCAGTAAGTTAAGAGTTTTAAGAAGAGGAGACAGATGAAACAAGATTGTCTGTGTGATCACTACAGCTGAAGTTGGGTGACAGGAGTTAAAGATTAATAATTCTACTTGCATATTTTATTTTTTAATTACATAAAAGAATGAAGAAGACCTTTTGTAGAGTCATTTTTACTTGGGTAGATGTTGCTTCCATCCCTTTAGAAAGCTAAAGAAATCTCAAATGTTTACAATGGAGATTTGAGGGGCTTGTCTTCACAGGTGTCAATCATGCTATTAAGCATGGGCAAGAGTGGATTTCTACAAGGTAAATGTTAATATGAGCTTGGTGGCTCCTTGTATCTGTTTTTTTTTTTTTAAGATTCATTTTATTCTATTATATGTAAGTACACTGTAGCTGTCCTCAGACACTCCAGAAGAGGGAGCCAGATCTTGTTACAGATGGTTGTGAGCCACCATGTGGTTGCTGGGATTTGAACTTATCACCTTCGGAAGAGCAGTCGGGTGCTCTTAGCCTCTGAGCCATCTCACCAGGCCCTGTTTTTTTTTTTTTTTTTTTTTTTTTTTTTTTATGATTTTAAAAGTAGAAGTAGCTTTAGCTTCTCAAGAAGTAGTTAACATATATTGGCCTTTTGTCATTTAAATAGACAGCATCAATCTCTAACATTCATTCAACATGTTTGTCTATTCATAGTAAAGCAAACAAATTAGAATGTCCTTTGATAAAAGAATATAAAAAGCCAGAGATTTTTCTTCTTTTAATTATTTTAATCTGCATTTCAAAAATACTAACAATTGGGAAACAAATTTAGATAGTCTTCAGGGGGAAATGTTTATGATTTCAAACGCTGAACATCTGTGTGCAAACACTGGTACGAGATTTCTTCTTTGCCATGCTCATTGTCTTTCCTTCTGTGAGGGTCTTCTGTCTGTCCAAGCCTACCTTGAAATGGGATAGCTTTTCCTGAAGAAACATGGGAGGTAGGTAATATGACTCAGGAATCAGCCAGTCTTTGTCTCTCCAGCAATCACCACAACTAAGTAATTGCTTTCTGATTGGATTTCAGGCCTATTGTTGTATAAATATGCACATAATTTTTGAAAGGAGAGGTCATAGTGCTATCAAAGACTGGTGTTATTCTTCAAAACTGTATTTGTGAAAGAATCGGAAGAAAGAATGTATCCAAATAAATTGCATATATAATGTCTTCTTGAAGAATTGTCAACAATCTGATTCACAAATTAGTAAATGTATGTGTGTGCGCGCACACATATAAAACCAACTACCTTGCCCCCTCCATCCTAAGGCTCTTGAGGGAGAAAGTTGTTATGGATGAGACTCCTCTTATGAGGATTTTCCTGGAGGCTCACCTGGCTTGTGCACATTGGCAGAACTGGTATAATAATGGAAGACAGGATGTGAAAAGAAGAGAGAAGAGTCAAAAAAGAGGATCTAAATTTAGTTTTAAAAGAATCTAAAGGCAAGATGACCAATAAACAAGGTCACAAAAAGAAATCCCCACCCCCAAGAATATGTGAACATCTCAAAGTCATTCAAATTGGTGGCTTATTTAAAGATAGAGAAAGGAAAAGGGAGAGAATAAGAGAGAGAGTGAGTGAATAATGGAGAGAGGAGAGGGAGAAAGAGAAAGGACATGAAGTTGCAGATAATAGAAAGGGAAAATGGATCTGGAAGGACTTAATGGGAAAAGTGGGGGTGACTATGATGAAATACATTGTATAACATTTTTAAAGTCTTTATAAAATGCTTTTTGAGCAAGAAATCTGCAGTTAATTCAAACAGGAAGAACAAAGTTGAATCCATTCCATTGAAAACAGGCAAGTCTAAGTGGCAAAGATCATGAATTCTCAACATCAGACTCCAGCATCTTCCTGCTGTGTATATCCATGAAACTGACCCAACATTATAAATGTTATATAAATATTAGTGTTAGTATCAGTGTGTACATATACAATGTGTATATGTGGATGCATGTGCAGCAGCATACGTATGGAAGTCAGAGCATAATTTTTGGAATGAGTTCTTTCCTTCCACATTTACATGAACTCCAGGACTCAAGTCACCAAAGTTTTAAGACAGTGCCTTTTTCTGCTGAGCCATCTTTTGGGCTCTTACCCAGCATTTTCAAACTCTTGCTTTCCTTACCTACGTATTTATAACATGAAAGGAAAAATGGTGCTTTCAATATATGACTTCTGATATATATATATATATATATATATATATATATATATATATATATATATATATATGACTTCTGATATATATAAAATGATTTCAAGATATGTTACCTTAAAATATATGAAATGAAATGTGTTAGAAAACAGGAAAGACTCAAGAAAGGATTTCTGCTTTATTATATTATCATGCTTTCTATCAGATGTACAGGTTTTTCTTGTCCCTTGAGTACAGACACATATCTCTATCTCTACCCTGGGACATTTGCATAGCATGCTTTCTTTGCTTGCAATTTTTCTTCCCGGGTTGTTCCTGTGGGCCATCCTCTTGGAACCCTCCCATCGTTTTTTTTCGAAACAGCATCTAGCTATGCTGTCTAAGAATGTCCCATCTTCTTTTCATTTTGATGCGTCTTTTCTAACATTTTCACCTCCAGCCATTTTCCACTTTCTGATGATCTGTGTAGCTATCTACATTATTTTCTCCCCCTCGAGAATGAAAATCCACAAAGACAAAGATTTCAACCTGATTATAGTTGATATTTGCCTAATATTTCACACAGAGCTTTGTGTGTAGAAGGGGATTAAGGTGATTAATACAGTATTATTGCGGCAGGATTTGCCTCTATCAGATAACACTGTTCAAGTGAGTAACTGTTCCACTCACTTTCGTTTTCTCTTGGTTTGTTGGTGGGGACTAATTTTCTTCAAATTTTCTCCTAACATTTGTTTGAACTTCTTTGTTTCAATATTTTCTCTGTATTGCAGCACAAGATATGGTATTTGTTATCTTCATAATGACAACCCATATACTCCCATGAGTTACCAGTTTTCAGTAATCGTTCATCCTCTTCATTGACCTGAACTGATTACTGAGAAAGAATTGATGCTTTTTTTGTGGCAAGATAATGAAGACAGACCAAGTGAACGTGGATCCACAGACCTGTTGCCATTTTCCCTTTACTATCAAAAGAACCACAACTTTCTAATCATAAAACTCAAAGCCAAAGAATGGATTGATCATAAAGGAAATTGTATTAAGTAGAAAAAGGAGAGGAACAGGAAGGACAGCACGCAATCACTGTAGGGACAACATCAGTTGTCATCAATTTTTGGATTGCTTTTTATGTCTCTGGAACCACATCTAATACTTAAAATACATTTTTTTTATTTTAAAAAAAGAACCTACAAGAGCCTTATTTTAATATATTGTTGCTATCACTGTTTCAATGATGAGAGAAGGGGAAACCTAAAATCTTCAGAAACTCCTTAGACCATACACCAGCAACAGACAGAGAAGGCTCTCTGACCTCTCAGCCTAAGCCCAACTTCCCAGGGACTCGAAACATAGATAAAATGGAAATCAATGACAGTGACTGCAGCCCAGTAAAACTTTATTTATTAAAGAAAACCAAAAAGCTGATGGCTGCATGGTGTGATTTGTTAATGATGTTGTTGCTAAAAACCTTTGGTTTGTTTTGGGAACGCTGTTCTGGAAAGTTCAGAGAAAGGAGAAGAAAGTATAGATCAAAACGTCAAGAAGACAGAGTAGTGTGACAGAAACACAGTGTGTGTATGGGTATGTGTGTGTGTGTGTGTGTGTGTGTGTGTGTGTGTGTTTGAGAGACAGAAAGGGAGAGAAAGAAATAATGATGGTACAAGAAAGGCTTTCAAGGTCATATCGTCTAATGTATTCGTCACATTAAAAATCTAAATGAGACTTGAAAGGTGAGTAGTATCTGCTATGGAGATGACTTGTGCTCCAAAAGAGATTGTGGCCGTGGTTACACAACCTGTGAATAGATGAATGACCTTGGATTGTGCACTCGGGATGAGTGAGTTCTGTGATATGTGAATGGAATCAATAGAGTTGTTTATAAAGCATTAACCGTAGCAGTCTGAGAATGAAACTTAGATGAAAATTGAAAAATAAGTTACAAAGAAAATGAAGAGGTGTTTTGTTTTGTTTTGTTTTGTTTTTTTAAGATCCACAATTGTCATTACTTGGGGGTAGTTTTCCTTTAAAAAAAACAAAAAACAAAAAACTTTTCTCTGTAAACATGAACTTATAGGCTTAAATAAAGCAAACGTGAGAATAGTCCTTGATGGACTAAATGAACATCAATTCAAAAAATAAAAGTAAATTCAGGTCCATTCCAAACCTCCTTCCTGGGACAACTACAAACTTTTTCTTTTTATTGTAGTTAAAAATGCATAACATGAAATTTACCATCTTAACCATGGAGGAGTGTACAGTGATGTGGTAGCTAGTATAGTTACATTATGGTACAACCTCCCCTAACCATGCCTCTCCAGAACTCCTCCACTCCCATGTCTAAACTTCCCACCCACTAGATAATAACTTAGAATATTCTCAATTAAAAGTTGAGGAGAGCCGGGCGTGGTGGCGCACGCCTTTAATCCCAACACTCTGGAGGCAGAGGCAGGCAGATTTCTGAGTTCGAGGCCAGCCTGGTCTACAAAGTGAGTTCCAGGACAGCCAGAGCTAAAAGAGAAACCCTGTCTCGAAAAACCAAAAAAATAAAATAAATAAAAGTTGAGGAGAGAATTTGAAGAGGGATAGCTAATATCAAAGGCCCTTTGTAAAAGTCAGATGCAGAAGAGTGTGTGTGTGTGTGTGTGTGTGTGTGTGTGTGTGTGTGTGTGTGTAACTAATGCAATGGGTAATGGCTTTTATATGAAAAACCAAACCAAAAATGCATTCACGTATCTAGGAAAATACTAGTTCAATCTGTCTCCTTTTTAGGAGCTCTGTGGATTCAGGGCCCTTGCTATCAAACAGACCACTGTCGAAAGCTTCCTTCCTGGGCTCTGCTGTTGGACGTCTTCATCCCTTAATAATTGATCTGAACAAGCTTCAGGAGAAGAGGCTGTTCAGGAAAGATTACAAATGAAGCCTCAGTTTTTCAGTCTTTTACTGCTTTCAGTGAAGCGAAGGAATGTTCACAATGTCCACATCTGGAAGTTTCTCAGCACAGATAATAATTGCTCCCCCCCCTTCCAGTTGTACAAATAATGGAATCTTTTCTCCCACTGACTATGAGTTGTCTATGCACAGAGAAAGGCCAAGACAGGTTAATGGCAGTTCCAGAAGGAACCATAGAAAAGCTCACTCAAGCAGAGACTAGTGAAGCTACTCAGAGACTTGCCAGAAGAGGCAGCAGGCTATCAGCCAGTCATCGAACTCCACCCTCTCCCACCCAGGACGTGTTCTTTCCAGGGAAGCATGCATATCAGATTAGTGTGAGGATCCACATGCACCTCGATGTTCTCATGCTATTTACAATATGTGTAGGTATCTAAATGTGTAAGTATGTAAGACACTGAGACACCAATCATGTCATTAGCATGACAAATCTCTTCTGAAAAAACATTTTCTAACTAACCCAAGGACACAAATTAACAAAAATAATTAAAGATTCAAGGCAACTCAGGTCTACTTCCATTCTGCTTTGAGGGATTCTGTCCCCGGTTTATGTTACTATGAAAAAATAAAGTTTTATTTATTCCTTCTCAGACATCACAGGCTTCAGTTCAGGCTCTGGATGAATTTGTCTGTCTATATCTGAAAAAGAGAGAAAGTAAATCCTAAAATGTGCATCAATCCATCTATTGATCTGAAAGCCCTCTAGTTACCACCTTTGTTTTCTAAATAAAAAGGTCTCCCGAAACACCCATGATTCCAACCTCTGACCCATGCTCCCTTTGCTTCAGAAGACTGCTGTCTGCTTCATTCATGCTGCCCCAGCCTTGCTCATCTGACTCTTGGTCATTACCTGCTGCTTCTCAACTCTCTATTCTTCAGTGCTGAACACCAAATCGTGTTGTTGTTGTTGTTGTTGTTGTTTTTTAAAGCCTTTCCACCTTCAAAAGTTATTCTGTCAGTTGGCTTTCTCTTGCTTCCTCCAGATTCCATCATTATTAGCATTGCTAATATTATAGTAGTATTTATCTTTCTTTAGGTAATTCAATTTTGCCGTCCAAGCTCGTGTTGGGAAATCCGGGGCTCTGGCAGGACAGGTCTATAACCAGACTGAAATCAGAACAGGCATGACTTACTGGCAGGAGACTCTCACAATCTCTGGCCTGTTTTTATTTCCTGGAATAAGGAGGGAGTTCTCATCAGATCCTCCCTCACCAGACAGTGCAGCCATCCCCCTGCCTTTTCTCCTCTACTTTTAGCCAGATGGCTAAATGAAAAGGGGATTCCAACTATGAAGAGGTCACTATCCATGTTGGGTGGGACTGTATGTTTATGCAGCTGCAGGAGTCATGCAAGTTCCTGTATATAAACCCAATAAGTTTAGTGGTTCATCAATATAGAGGTGGGTGGAATTGTTTCTAATTGTTATTGCCTCCTGTATTTGGTGACTAGAAATAGACTCCGAAGATAAAGTACCGCAATTAGCAGGGACTGACTGTGGAATATAATTTTCAAATTTAATCCTGACAAGTAATCAGATTTCTTAATATACTACAAAGCTGGGTGGTGGTGATGCACTCCTTTAATCCCAGCAACTCAGAAGGCAGAGGCAGGTAGTGTTCTGTGAGTTCAAGGCCTTCCTTGTCTACAGGCAGAGTTCCAAGACAACTAAAGCTACACAGAGAAAAGGAAGGAAAGAAGGAAGGAAAGAAGGAAGGAAGGAAGGAAGGAAGGAAGGAAGGAAGGAAGGAAGGAAGGAAGGAAGGAAGGAATTACAAATATCTGGCATGCAACAGACATGGTAGGAACACATGTACAGTGAGAACAGGGTATTTTTGGAAGCACAGTTATCACCATGTGGCTAAAGAAGAAGCTTACCGCAAAGTTTGGTATGATCTAAAAAGGTTTCGGTGTCAGAGTGGGACTTCCACATTGTTGGACTTGGGTTCAGTTAATCTCAGGATATTGTGTTGCCTTTCCTTGTTTCAAAGTCTCATCAGTGTGAAGGGAAAGGCATCTAAAACATCCCAGTATGTTCTGCTAAATCACCACCCTTTACACAGTTTATAAGCAAAGATCGAGAACCCTGGGGTGGGGTCTTTATTTGTGTGCTGTGAGTTTTGAACAAGTAATTTTAATTTTGAGAGACAAACAAGGGCTTAATTTTGAATCCTGTTATAGAAAATTTTCAAAATATATTTTGTAAGTTCTTGGTCACCAAATGTAAATATACAGATTAAATTGCCAAAGGTCTTTTTGAAATGTCTTTTCCTCGAAATCTCTACTTACAACAGCAAGTCATTTTCTGATCAGGAATGGTTGGGTATGGGGTAAACCAAAACCAAACAAAAACAGGAGGTTCTTAAAACCAAACACACTGTAGGGAAAGTCTGAGTTCCTTTAGAACTCCAGCGGAGGCGTGGGCCAGCTCAATAGAGGATGGGGAGAGACCATCATTAGAGATCTCCTCCTTCCATACTCCCTCTGTCAGAGTGCAGGACGTGAAACCTTACTGATCAGAATGAATGAGGTAGTGGTGCAGGCTCCCATCCGGCTTACAAAAGACATAAGTGGCAAGAGATTACAGCATCCTCTCTGTGTAAGCAGCACTTTGGCATACTTGTATCTTTCTCAAGGCTTTAGCATATTTGAAAGGAGAAGAGAGAAAGAGAAAGCAAAGAATGACATATGGTGGCATATGGTTGTTATCCCAGAACTCAGCAGAATGAGGCAGGAGGATCACAAGTTTTACAAATAAAATACAGTGAAATAATAGAATAATAGTGTTAAAATAATATGATGGTATACCAGTCACCATTAACATGTATTTTAATTTAATTTATAATTAACTGGAAATATGCTAGCTACCCTAACCACAAATCATGAAAAATATGAATCCATTCTCTACATGGGCTTTCCTTCCAATGACAGAATGAACAATAAAGTTCTATAATTTATCTTTGAAGCCTATCGATACCTCTATACGATACAATAACTCTATGTAATTCTGCAGTAAAACTTCACAACTAAGTCCCTTTATAAAGGACCTATCTAGGCTGATTATTTTTCTTGGCCACCCCTTCCGTCTCTCCTTGCTTTATGGCCATCTTTCAGAAGCCTAGACTAGGCTGTAGACCACTCTAGAGGAAAGACCGTGATATGGGTTGTGGGGCAAGAGGGATGAAGAGATGAGGCCAGGTACTGTGGCAGCATGGCATATGGTCCAGGTCAATGGGATGGAAGGAACAGGTTAGAGAGAGTGTCATAAAGCAGGTCATGAAGGGAGATGCCACCTAGAGGGGAGATGCTTAGAGTAGGGTTTGACCTGGTCCTGGTCCTCTGGACATGTCTGGCGACTTCTGTAGTGCTGATGGGCTGTAGAATGGTTGGGCGGCCTAAACTCTTACTTAGTTTCTTGTATTAGGGTTTAACTTCTTGAACAGACTCCAGGACCAAGGCAAGTCTCGTAAAGGTAAACCTCTAATTGGGGCTGGCTTACAGGTCCAGAGGTTCAGTCCATTGTCATCAAGGCGGGAACATGGCAGCATCCAGGCAGGAGGAGCTGAGAGGTCTACATCTTCATCTGAAGGCTGCTATCAGAATACTGACTTCCAGGCAGCTAGGATGAGGGTCTTGGAGCCCACGCCCACAGTGACACACCTACTCCAACAGGGCCACACCCACTCCAACAAGACCACACCTACTCTAACAAGGCCCCACCCACTCCAACAAGGTCACACCTACCCCAACAAGGACACACCTACTCCAACAGAGCCACACTTTCTAATAGTGCCACTCCCTGGGCCGAGCATATGCAAACCACCCCACTTTGTGCTTTATTCTCACTGTTTACTTTCTTACAGGCTTTTGTTCTCATTCTCAATGACTGTCATAGCAACACTTTCAGGAATTGTTGAAGTAAACATTATTTGGGGCAAACACGCCCAAAGAGAATGACCTTTATCTCCTTTGATTCCTTTGATCCCCATCATCAGAAGTTTTCGGCCTGATGTCTGGGACCAGGTGCTTGAATCAGCCAATTCTCATGGGGGGGGGCATGAGAAGTGGAAGAAAGGAGGAATTCTGAGCATACCAGGATGGAGGGCCAGCCTGACACGCAGCCAGGTTTCACTGCACTCCCTTAGCTCAATGCAGAGGTTGCTCGAATGGGAATGGCCTCCAGCAGAGGTGGAGAGGCCATACAGGCTCACATAGGCAAATGCACAGATCCCCTCATCAACACACTTCAAATAGGAAAATGTGCGGCAGACCTAAGACGCATGCTCATTCGGAAAACCGAGTAGTAGGAAAAGAACAGTTGCCATGGGCCAATGTTTGGGTGTCCTGTTGACAAGGGGTTAACTTATGATGGCTAACTTCCATTGTGAAACTAACTCCGTGTTGGAAACCTAGGGCATCACTAAAGTTCAGTTTACAGAGAGGTCAACTGAGGAGGGGGGAACAAACTCTGAACATAGGTGACTTCATCCTGCATGCTGAGGTCGCCTAATGAATAGAACTGGAGAGAGAGAGAGAGAGAGAGAGAGAGAGAGAGAGAGAGAGAGCCAGCAGACCATAACATTGCTTTGCCCCTGCTCACTGTGTGGCACCAAGGACCAGACTGCTCTCAATCTCATGCCACGCCTCCCCATTTTTCTGAGCTGTGAGCCAGAATACACTTCTCTGCCTTTGGGTTGCATTTGGTTACAGCAAGGAGAGTAAAGCGACTTAATACAATATAAGGCAGAAACGTCAGCACCTACAGGCATGGTGTGGGAGAAGGCTGTTGGGCAATCTAACTGAGGCATCTTCATGGCCATTTGACAGTATCTCTTTTATCTGGCTTCCCAGAATGGTACACTCTTTCGGAGAGAGACTAGAACACCGAGACCTTGCCATTCCATTCCTGAGAGATGATGCCTGTAAGGTATAAGGAAAAGAGAAAGTGCACGCTACCCTTCAGTGCCCACCGTCTGCCTCGCCAGCAGGGTTGGTTTTGTGCTTACTTCTTTGCTCTTGTCCCCACCCTAAAGAAGAGAGGAAAACCTGCACCTGGCTGGCATGGCTGTGAGAGGCCAGAGACATGTCACATCCACACTAGCCCGTGAAGGGTCTCTTTAGACAGCCTCACTTCACTGGGAGACAATTGGACAGTGGTGGATAAACAAGGTGGGGGAAGATTCCAGAAGAAACTAAGAGTCAGTGTAGATCGTAATCCAGGATAACCTAAAACAGAAAATGAAGAAATAGGTCAAACCAATACCAAATGTAAGTGCGAATGATGCAAATGAATCTACACCCTGTTTAAAAAAAAAAATTAAAGTTTGGCTTAAAGGTCCTCCAAGTACATACTGTCTGAACAACAGCAAGGTCATTATTTATTTATTTTTTAATTGGATATTTCTTTAGTTACATTTCAAATGTCATCCCCTTTCCTAGTTTCCCCTCTGAAAAACACCTTCCTCCTATCTCTTTCTTCCCTCCTCCTGCTCACCAACCCACCCACTTCTGCTTCCTGGCCCTGGCCCTGGCCCTGGCCCTGGCCCTGGCCCTGGCCCTGGCCCTGGCCCTGGCCCTGGCATTCCCCTACACTGATGCATAGAGCCTTCACAGGACTAAGGGCCTCTCCTCTCGTTGATGACCGACTAGGCCATCCTCTGCTACATATGCAGCTGGAGCCATGGATCCCTCCATGTGTACTATTTGGTTGATGGTTTAGTCCCTGAGAGCTCTGGGGGTACTGATTGGTTCATATTGTTGTTCCTCCTATGGAGCTGCAAACTCCTTCATCTCCTTAGGTCCTTTCTCTAGCTCCTTCATTAGGGATCCTACGCTCAGTCTGATGGATGGCTGTGAGCATCCACTTCTGTATTTGTCAGGCACTAGCAGAGCCTCTCAGGGGACAGCTACATCAGGCTGCAAGGTTATTTTTGCAGAGAACATCACAGAAGAGTTGGTTTCAGTGTTTCCCAGGGAGTTCCCAACAGTGACATTTCTCCTTCTGGGTCATTTCAGGATGCTGACATCTATGCCTGACCCCAGGCAGCAGTGTGTGTGGGGGGGTGGGGGGAGGCTTTCAGCGGGCTTCTGCCCGTGGGTCTACTTACATCTAACTAAAATGAAGGCCAAGTTCAATGCTAGTAAAGTCTTTAATTCTCTAGGATGATGTTTTGTTTCATAAGAACACACTCTTAAAGACCTTTGCTTCATATTAACCAATCTTCTACCAAGCCATGGATTTATCTCTGTCAAGCCACCAAAGGCTTTCCACTATTTTTAAGTCACTGGATTCTAAAGACCGTTGTAGACCAAGCGTAGGAAGGAAGCCTTCTCACTGTGCTCTCGTTGCTACAGATAGCCAAGCTTGTGCATCCTATTTCCCTAAAAATATTTTTCAATAACTATTTTCTAGTTTTTCTCCTAGTGTCTCTATTGGATGCCTTTAGGAGGAGCACATGTGTACCTGTGAGACTTTACCAAGGACTCCCTCCACCCAGTAGCACCCTAGGATGGAGTCCCAAGTCCTGGCTTCAGCTAGGGTAACTCTTCACGCCACTGTTGCATGTCCAGCCCACAGTCCCTATTTTTGGAGACTGCAAAATGAGGATCGTATTAACTCCTACTACACAGCACTGCGTCAGATAAAGATGGGTGCGGAAGGAAGGGCCAAGACTGACTATCTGCCTGGAAGAGTTCTGTAGTTCGCGGAGACTGAAGCCCAACCCAACGATAACCTGTGAAGCTTACTAATAGTGCTAAATATCCCACCTGTTTCCCAAATATCCTCACACTGTTGGGAAAATGAGTGATGAGCAAGTCATTTTCTGAGCATGCTCTGTCCCTGGGAGCGTGCAAAACAGAACAAAACAAGTCAAAAACACAAAACGAAACAAAAACCAACCAAATCAACTAGCCAACCCTGAAGGTCAACATATAAAAACTATGGCCTTCAGGGGGCATGTTTTTCACATCTATGCCCATTTTGCTAGGAGGTGAATGCACTTAAGTAGCGGAAGGTGGGTGCACACCAACTGAGGCCACAGTACAGATGCATTTGAGAGCAGATCACAGCTTAAGTGTCCTCCATACACTGCCCAAACTTTCAGGCCTTTATTGTTACCTGGGTCTAGGTTTAATTTTCCCGTGACTTAGGACCCATAGAGATGTACTATTTTTTTTTTTTTAATTTCTCCCAGACTAGCACCTGTTAACTCACTTCAATTGCCACAGGGTTGGTGTTCAAAGGAACAAACTTGAATTGGCCAATAGGGGTTGGGGGTGGGGGGGCGGGGGGGTGTGACACAATAAAAGCACAGAGACATCTATGTGGATTGCACAATTTCTTTCAAAGCCCTTTACTCCAGGTGGATCTTTCTTCAGTCCTTCCCTTTGGTGCACTGGATACCCTCACTGTGAAGTGTGCTGGTTAGGAAAGAGTTAAAAATTGGGGGCATGAGCCGGGCGTGGTGGCGCACGCCTTTAATCCCAGCACTCGGGAGCAGAGGCAGGCGGATTTCTGAGTTCGAGGCCAGCCTGGTCTACAAAGTGAGTTCCAGGACAGCCAGGGCTATACAGAGAAACCCCCGTCTCGAAACCCCCCCCCCAAAAAAAAATTGAGGGCAGGGTTTTCTTCTTCCCTTTTGCTAACAGCTGAGCCAAGGAGTGTGGCGGCTGCTCCAGGTCCTAGAATCATTTCACAGATTTGGTATTAAGCTTGTCAAGTCCCCTGCCAGCTCCTGTTAAGTCTGGACCTCTGTTTGAGCTCTGCTTATCCTGTGTTCCAAACGCAGTTTTCCTTACTGCATTTCTATAGCTGCTCAACAACGCGCTTGCTTTATTTTTAAATGCCACCAGGTGATGCCTAAACAGACACCAGAGTCCAAATTCATTTTGGGTAAATTATAGTGAGTTTATTGAATATGCTTGCTTTCATTATAAGTACAAAAACTATACCCTTGAAATATGAGTGTTTAACTACATTGTGGTCATTACATTTTGTAGTACCACAGCTAATATTTGTACTTGGCTGTACCCTGTGCCAGAGGTATACACATTGTTTCTTTCTTCAAAACTGACATGGGGGTGGGGGTGGTTGTGTGGGGTCACATGTGTGGAGGTCAGAGGACAGCTTGTGGACTCAGGTTCTTTCCTTCCTCGGTGCAGATCCCAGGGATTTAACTCAGGTCACCAGTCTTGGTGGCAAGTGTTGTCCCATCTCCTTGGCCTCATATCGTTCTGCTTCGAAGTCCAGTCCGTAGGGTAAGTGATTTCATTTATTCCTCTTCATAGGACTAGACCAGATGGCTGAGGTCACACGAGTGCTGGGAAATGAAGAAGGGCTTCAAGGCTGCTCCTCCAATTTTCAAGCCAAGCAGTGTGCCTCGTGCTGTGCTGCTGTGACTAGGTGAATGGAAGAAACACCTCAGTTCCCATCCTGTAAACCCTGGTCTAAAGCCACAGGACTGCTGCCGTTGCCCACTAGCTACATGGATCTCACGGTGCTGTGCAAGCTCTGTCCTAAGTGTGACAGCTGCATTTTCCCTGTTCTGTGGCTGAGGCCGACATGGCATTCACCTGCCTACTTGGAGCTTCTGTCTGCCTTCGTTGCTCTTTCTGGGTTGTTTTGTTTTGTAATGAGAAGCTGATCTGGCCTTTGCTTTACCCCCCTTGAACGGAAGCCCTTAAAACATGACAGACAACTAAATTGACGTGGAAATACATGATTGCTTCTTTCTCGGTATAGGAAAGAAAAACAAGACATTTCCCTGGTAACCAGGTTGCTATACTCTCACAGGAAGCTCAGCTGTTATTATTAAAAGCTAAAATCTGTCTTTTTCTTCTTAAGGAAGCCAGACAATGACCTTCCCCCAGAGCAATTAAAAGATGTTTTCAAAGTTGTTTTCTAAACCATTCAAATGTGGTTTATCTCACGCCTCTCTTTTCATGGACGAACATGTGCCAAGCCAGTGACATTGTAAGTGTATATGGAAGGGAAAAGCGGTGACAGTTGTTAAGGACCTCCTGCAATATGTATTCTTCTAATGGTTTAAAATGTTATGACCTCTCATTTTAACCTTTACAAGAACCTTACATGGTGAGAGCAAACTGAGCAATGGAGCAAAGATTCAAGCCTGAAGGTGCTGGGACATGGGCTTTGTGTTCCATTGGCCTTAAGGCTTCCTATGTTTTGGGGAAAGTCTATGCCTTGCGTCCTGTGGAAGTAGATTCTAACGCACTTGTGCTCATCATGTTAGGGTGGTTTGAAAGGAAGTTTGAAATGTCAGGAATTTATCCTGCCTGTTCCTCTAATGTTAAGACATATGTAAGAAAAAGGCCTTGGGGAGCAGGGACATTTAAGTTCGTTGGTCTCTAACGCATACCTTTGGGGTTGTATGCTAAAGACTTGGAAAGGTCATTGTAACTATCTTAGCTGCTTCTCTAGTGTAAGTTTCATCAGACAGTCACTGACTACTGACTGTGAGCCAAAGCCTCTGCTGGGAGCAACGGCCAGGAAATGGTACCGGAAACAAGGACACGGCCACCAACGTCTATTCAATGCACATGCAGTACATGGGCTATTTATGGGCTAGTTATTGTATTTGGTATTAGGAGCATACAATTACACTGGGTCTTTCTTATTTTAAAATATTTTCCAGATGGGAGAGGAAGAGAACACACGTCTCAATAAAATATGGTAGTGCTGAAACAGAAGTGTATTTTAGGTATTCTGGCTTTAGAGGATGCCTTAGGGCAGCGCCTCTCAACCTGTGGGTCATGACCTCTTTCACAGGGTTTATGCTACCTCCAGTGGACATCCCTGGGAGATCTCTCTTTTCTGAAGAGAAACAGAGAGAGAATGTGGGGGAGGGGACACTGGGAGGAGGGAAGGGAGGGGAGCCTGTGGTCAGGATGTATTGTATGAGAGAAGAATAAATCTTTTAAAAAGAACCGAGACCATAGGAAAACAGATGTTTACATTGATTTATAACTGTAGTAAAATTAACAACAAAATAATTTTATGGTTGGGGGAGGAGTCACCACAACATGAGGAACTGGATTAAAGGGTGACAGCATTAGGGGGGTTGAGAAAGGGAGGGTTTAAAAATTTCCTCAGTCTTGAATAACGAAGACAGGTCTCAGTGTTTAAATGAAGATCAGTTGAAAAGGGCTTTAGTGATGCCCAGGCTGGAATATTCCTAGGTTAGTGATGAATTGGCCTGTGGTGAGATTCACCCCTGCCTTTAGTTTTTGGCCTCTCAAGGGTCTCCACACTGGCGAACTTGGAGCCCCAGCCCTGCACTGGTCCTTCCTGTCAACAGTCTAGCTCTCATTACTTCCTGGTTCTAGCTCTGGTTACTTCTCCTCCTGCCTATTCCTCCACACACCGCTGCTCACACCGCACCAGGATTCTCATCCCTTAAGGCCTGATCACATCTAACTTCAGGTCTGAAGTCTTCAAGCCCACGCCGCTGCCGCCTCCTCCTCCTCCTCCTCCTCCTCCTCTTCCTCCTCCTCCTCCCCTCCTCCTCCTCCCCCTCCTCAGAGTGAGGAGGCTGCTCCCTGACCCCACCATGCTTTGCTTCTGTGGGAAGATCTAGCCAGGTCCTCTCTGCCCCTATCTTTCCATTCAGGCTGATCAAGATCAGGGACTTAACCTAGGCTGGAATGAGGCAGAGCCTGCCTCCCTCCTGCTGTGCAAGCTGAAGGTGTCTGGCTTTTCTCTGCTTCCCTGAGAACAGAGGTTGGGAAAGACACAAGAGCAGGGCTGTACCAATCATGTGTGTTTACAAACTGCCATCTTTACATTTCTCCTTTCCAATACAATTAGGGACTGATATTCCATTAAGAAAGGGGTAGGGGGAAATTACTTGAATTTCATCTCAGGAGGGTCCTGGTGGCAGTCTAAACTAATTGGCATTGAGAGACCCACAGCTAAACATGAGGAGGAGCTTGGGGAATCCTGTTTGGGGTGGGGTGGGGGTGAATTGAGGAGCCAGTGGGATAAAAGACACCAGGAGAACGGGCCCGCGGGACTAACTAAGTAGGGCTCATAGGGGCTCACAGAGGCTGAAGTAGCAATCACGGAGCACATATGCTGTGGTTGTTTAGCTTGGAGGGCTTTGTTGGATTTCTAACAGTGGGAGAGTGTCTCAATTCCTTTGCCTGATCTTAGGACTCTTTTCCTCCTACTAGTTTGCCTAGCCCAGGCATGATAGGTTTGTTCCTCCTGGTCTCATTGCATCTTGATATATCATGTCCTGTTGATATCCACGAGAGGTTCTCTTTTCTAAAGAGAAATGAAGTAGTGTGTGTGTGTGTGTGTGTGTGTGTGTGTGTGTGTGTGTGTGATATGCACTGGGAGGAGGGGAGGGAGGGAGGAGAGTCCATGGTCAGGATATATTGTCACTTTCAATAAATACACAATGACTGTGTATTTGTGGGGTACAGCGTGACAGTTGACTTCACTCATCTTGTGTGACAATAAAACTATGGGCTCAGCATATTCGTCACCCTTAGCATTGATATGGATATGGATATTGATATGATATGTGATATGGATATTCAGTTTTCAGTTCTGTGCTCTTGACTATACACTGCACTGTTGTCGCCCGTGGAACTCACAGGAAAAACACACATGCTGCTTATTATATTTCACACGTGGCCTTTGATGGTGGCTGTCTTAGCACTAGGTGTTTCTGCTGGAGGCTCAATAGGGCTGCAGCATGTCTTTCAAAATGTAGAACCACCAGCTGAGGGTATTTGGTACACACTTAAATTTTTTTTTTAAGGGAGATTTAAATTTTTTTAAAGATTATTTATTTTTATTTTTATGTGGATGAGTGTCCTGCCTACATGTACAACAGGTGTGCCTGTTGCCTACAGAGACTAGAAGAGGATGTCTAATCTCCTGGAACTAGGGTTACAGGTGGTTAAGGGCTATCTTGTGAGTGGGTGCTAGGGACTGAACCCCCATTCTCTGCAAGAGTAGCAAATGCTCTTAATTAACCATTGAGGCAACCTCTAACCCTAGAAGCCTCACTTTTCTTTTTACTTTAAAAATTGGATATTTTCTTTATTTACATTTCAAATGTTGTCCCCTTTCTAAGTTTCCCCTCTGTAAATCCCCTATCCCATCCCCCCTTACCCTGCTTCTATGAGGGTGCTCCCCCACCCACCTGCCCACTCCTGCCTCACTAACCTAGCATTCCTCTACACTGGGGCATCAAGCTTCACAGGACCAAGGGCCTCCCCTCCCATTGATGCCAGATAAGGCCTCTTCAGCTCCTTCAGTCCTTCTCCTAGCTCCTCCATTGGGATCCCTGTGCTCAGTCCAATGGTTGGCTGCAAACATCTGCATTTGTATTGGTCAGGATCTGGCAGAGTCTCTCAGGAAAACAGCTGTATCAGGCTCCTATCAGAAAGCACTTCTTAGCATCTGCAATAGTGTCTGGGTTTGGTGTCTACAAATGGGATAAATGCCTAGGTGGGGCAGTCTCTGGATGGCCTTTCCTTCAGTCTCTGCATGGCCTTTCCTTCAGTCTCTGCTCCA
Organism: Mus minutoides; assembly: GCA_902729485.2. Lineage (NCBI taxonomy): Eukaryota > Metazoa > Chordata > Mammalia > Rodentia > Muridae > Mus > Mus minutoides. The sequence goes on from LR750095.1 coordinate 729,286, forward strand.
ATCTTTGTCCCTGTATTTCCTTTAGACAGGAGCAATTCTGTGTTAAAATTTTGAAAATGGGTGGGTGGTCCCATCCCTCAACCAGGGGGTCATGCCTAACCTCTGGATATGGTCGCTACAGGTTCTCCCTCCCCTTTGTGGAGTATTTTAGCTAATGTCATCCCTGTGGGGTCCTGGGAGCCTCTTGATTTCCTGGCATCTGGAACTTTCTGGTTGCTACCCCCAGTACCCCATCCCCCATTGCTACACACCTCTGTTCAATTTCCTGACCTTCTGTACATTTCCTCCATCTCCTTCCATACCTGATTCTTCCCCCTCTTTTTAACCTCCTCCTCTTCTCTTCCTCCCAAGTCCCTCCCACCCTCTACTTCCCTTAATTATTTTGTTCCCCTCTTCTAAGTAGGACTGAAGCATCCACTCTTTGGTCTTCCTTCCTCATGAGCTTCATGTGGTCCATGAGTTGTGTCATGGGTATTCCATGCTCTTTGCCTAATATCCACTTATCAGTGAGTACAAACCATGTGTGTTCTTTTGTGACTCAGTTACCTCATCAAGATGATATCCTCCAGATACATCCATTTAACCAAGAATTTCATAAATTTATTGTTTTTAATAGCTGAGTAGTACTCCATTGTGTAAATGTACCACAATTTCTGTATCCATTCCTCTCTGAGGGACATCTGGGTTCTTTCCAGCTTCTGGCTATTATAAATAAGGCTGCTATGAACATAGTGGAACATGTGTCCTTATTACATGTTGGAGCATCTTCTGGGTATGTCCAGGAATGGAACAGCTGGGTCCTCAGGTAATACTATGTCCAATTTACTGAGGAACCGCCAGACTGATTTCCAGTGCTTGTACCAGCTTGCAATCCCTCCAGCAATGGAGGAGTGTTCTTCTTTCTCCACATCCTCACCAGCATCTGCTGTCACCTGAATTTTTGATCTTAGCCATTCTGACTGGTGTGAGGTAGAATCTCAGGGTTGTTTTGATTTGCATTTCCCTGATGACTAAGGATGTTGAACATTTCTTTAGGTGCTTCTCAGCCATTCAAGTTTCCTCAGTTGAGAATTCTCTGTTTAGCTCTGTTCCCCATTTTTAATAGGGTTATTTGGTTCTCTGGTGCCTAACTTCTTGTGTTCTTTGAATACTGGATATTAGCCCTCTATCAGATGTAGGATTGGTAAAGATCTTTTCCCAATCTGTTGGTTGCCGTTTTGTCCTATTGACAGTGTCTTTTGCCCTACAGAAGCTTTGCAATTTTATGAGGTCCCATTTGTCGATTCTTGATCTTAGAGCATAAGCCCTTAGTGTTCTGTTCAGGACCTTTTCCCCTGTGCTCATGCATTCNCCTCCTCCTCCTCCTCCTCCTCCTCCACCTTCTCCTCCTCCTCCCCACCTCCTCCTCCCCCTCCTCGGAGTGAGGAGGCTGCTCCCTGACCCTACCATGCTTTGCTTCTGTGGGAAGATCTAGCCAGGTCCTCTCTGCCCCTATCTTTCCATTCAGGCTGATCAAGATCAGGGACTTAACCTAGGCTGGAATGAGGCAGAGCCTGCCTCCCTCCTGCTGTGCAAGCTGAAGGTGTCTGGCTTTTCTCTGCTTCCCTGAAAACAGAGGTTGGGAAAGACACAAGAGCAGGGCTGTACCAATCATGTGTGTTTACAAACTGCCATCTTTACATTTCTCCTTTCCAATACAATTAGGGACTGATATTTCATTAAGAAAGGGGTGGGGGGAAATTACTTGAATTTCATCTCAGGAGGGTTCTGGTGGCAGTCTAAACTAATTGGCATTGAAAGACCCACAGTTAAACATGAGGAGGAGCTTGGGGAATCCTGTTTGGGGTGGGGTGGGGGTGAATTGAGGAGCCAGTGGGATAAAAGACACCAGGAGAACGGGCCCGCGGAACTAACTAAGTAGGGCTCATAGGGGCTCACAGAGGCTCACAGAGGCTGAAGTAGCAATCATGGAGCACATATGCTGTGGTTGTTTAGCTTGGAGGACTTTGTTGGACTTCTAACAGTGGGAGAATGTCTCAATTCCTTTGCCTGATCTTAGGACTCTTTTCCTCCTACTAGTTTGCCTAGCCCAGGCATGATAGGTTTGTTCCTCCTGGTCTCATTGCATCTTGATATATCATGTCCTGTTGATATCCAGGAGAGGTTCTCTTTTCTAAAGAGAAATGAAGTAGTGTGTGTGTGTGTGTGTGTGTGTGTGTGTGTGTGTGTGTGTGTGTGTGTGATATGCACTGGGAGGAGGGGAGGGAGGGAGGAGAGTCCATGGTCAGGATACATTGTCACTTTCAATAAATACACAATGACTGTGTATTTGTGGGGTACAGCGTGACAGTTGACTTCACTCATCTTGTGTGACAATAAAACTATGGGCTCAGCACATTCGTCACCCTTAGCATTGATATGGATATAGATATTGATATGATATGTGATATGGATATTCAGTTTTTAGTTCTGTGCTCTTGACTATACACTGCACTGTTGTCGCCCGTGGAACTCACAGGAAAAACACACATGCTGCTTATTGTATTTCACACGTGGCCTTTGATGGTGGCTGTCTTAGCACTAGGTGTTTCTGCTGGAGGCTCAATAGGGCTGCAGCATGTCTTTCAAAATGTAGAACCACCAGCTGAGGGTATTTGGTACACACTTAAAATTTTTTTTAAGGGAGATTTAATTTTTTTTAAAGATTATTTATTTTTATTTTTATGTGGATGAGTGTCCTGCCTACATGTACAACAGGTGTGCCTGGTGCCTACAGAGACTAGAAGAGGATGTCTAATCTCCTGGAACTAGGGTTACAGGTGGTTATGGGCTATCTTGTGAGTGAGTGCTAGGGACTGAACCCCCATTCTCTGCAAGAGTAGCAAATGCTCTTAATTAACCATTGAGCCAACCTCTAACCCTAGAAGCCTCACTTTTCTTTTTACTTTAAAAATTGGATATTTTCTTTATTTACATTTCAAATGTTGTCCCCTTTCTAAATTCCCCTCTGTAAATCCCCTATCCCATCCCCCCCTTACCCTGCTTCTATGAGGGTGCTCCCCCACCCACCTGCCCACTCCTGCCTCACTAACCTAGCATTCCTCTACACTGGGGCATCAAGCTTCACAGGACCAAGGGCCTCCCCTCCCATTGATGCCAGATAAGGCCTCTTCAGCTCCTTCAGTCCTTCTCCTAGCTCCTCCATTGGGATCCCTGTGCTCAGTCCAAAGGTTGGCTGCAAACATCTGCATTTGTATTGGTCAGGATCTGGCAGAGTCTCTCAGGAAACAGCTGTATCAGGCTCCTATCAGAAAGCACTTCTTTGCATCTGCAATAGTGTCTGGGTTTGGTGTCTACAAATGGGATGAATGCCTAGGTGGGGCAGTCTCTGGATGGCCTTTCCTTCAGTCTCTGCATGGCCTTTCCTTCAGTCTCTGCTCCAATCTTTGTCCCTGTATTTCCTTTAGACAGGAGCAATTCTGTGTTAAAATTTTGAAAATGGGTGGGTGGTCCCATCCCTCAACCAGGGGGTCATGCCTAACCTCTGGATATGGTCGCTACAGGTTCTCCCTCCCCTTTGTGGAGTATTTTAGCTAATGTCATCCCTGTGGGGTCCTGGGAGCCTCTTGATTTCCTGGCATCTGGAACTTTCTGGTTGCTACCCCCAGTACCCCATCCCCCATTGCTACACACCTCTGTTCAATTTCCTGACGTTCTGTACATTTCCTCCATCTCCTTCCATACCTGATTCTTCCCCCTCTTTTTAACCTCCTCCTCTTCTCTTCCTCCCAAGTCCCTCCCACCCTCTACTTCCCTTAATTATTTTGTTCCCCTCTTCTAAGTAGGATTGAAGCATCCACTCTTTGGTCTTCCTTCCTCATGAGCTTCATGTGGTCCATGAGTTGTGTCATGGGTATTCCATGCTCTTTGCCTAATATCCACTTATCAGTGAGTACATACCATGTGTGTTCTTTTGTGACTGAGTTACCTCATCAGGATGATATCCTCCAGATACATCCATTTTCCCAAGAATTTCATAAATTTATTGTTTTTAATAGCTGAGTAGTACTCCATTGTGTAAATGTACCACAATTTCTGTATCCATTCCTCTCTGAGGGACATCTGGGTTCTTTCCAGCTTCTGGCTATTATAAATAAGGCTGCTATGAACATAGTGGAACATGTGTCCTTATTACATGTTGGAGCATCTTCTGGGTATGTCCAGGAATGGAACAGCTGGGTCCTCAGGTAATACTATGTCCAATTTACTGAGGTACCGCCAGACTGATTTCCAGTGCTTGTACCAGCTTGCAATCCCTCCAGCAATGGAGGAATATTCTTCTTTCTCCACATCCTCACCAGCATCTGCTGTCACCTGAATTTTTGATCTTAGCCATTCTGACTGGTGTGAGGTAGAATCTCAGGGTTGTTTTGATTTGCATTTCCCTGATGACTAAGGATGTTGAACATTTCTTTAGGTGCTTCTCAGCCATTCAAGTTTCCTCAGTTGAGAATTCTCTGTTTAGCTCTGTTCCCCATTTTTTAATAGGGTTATTTGGTTCTCTGGTGTCTAACTTCTTGTGTTCTTTGAATATTGGATATTAGCCCTCTATCAGATGTAGGATTGGTAAAGATCTTTTCCCAATCTGTTGGTTGCCGTTTTGTCCTATTGACAGTGTCTTTTGCCCTACAGAAGCTTTGCAATTTTATGAGGTCCCATTTGTCGATTCTTGATCTTAGAGCATAAGCCCTTAGTGTTCTGTTCAGGACCTTTTCCCCTGTGCTCATGCATTCAAGGCTTTTCCCCACTTTCTCTTCTATTAGATTCAGTGTATCTGGTTTTATGTAGAGGTCCTTGATCAAGCTTGGACTTGATCTCTGTACAGGGAGATAAGAATGAATCAGTTTGCATTCTTCTACATGTTGACCACCAGTTGAACCAGCTCCATTTGTTGAAAATAGAAGCCTCCGGGGCTGGAGAGATGGCTCAGTGGTTAAGATCACTGACTGCTCTTCCAGAGGTTCTGAGTTCAATTCCCAGCAACCACATGGAGGCTCATAACCATCTGTATTGGGATCTGATGCCCTCTTCTGGTGTGTCTGAAGACAGCTACAGTGTACCAACATAAATAAGATAAATAAATATATCTTTTATAAAAAGAAAATAGAAGCCTCACTTTTAATCACTTTTAAATTGTGTGGATAACATAATTTTTAAATGTTGGCATTGTGAGATTTTGACTTTATCAAGTTGGGAATCTTTGATAAAAGATCTTTAAAATGACATAAAATATCCTGGAAATTTTAATTGAGATGAAATAACATAGATGAGAGTCAAGTCTAAATGTTTTATCTGTTTTAAAATGCCAGTAAATAATTATTATACATTTTCAAACCAACAAACAATATATATAAATGAAACTAATATATATGTATATTATATGTACATGTATATTGAAGTATATATAGTCTCATATGTTACTAATTATACATCCTGGAAAGAAAAAAGGGGAAAAAAGCAGGCAGTTTTTCAGAATGTTAGTTAGAAACTGTCCGATTACCTATCTGTAATTATTAGGTGGTGTGTGTTCAGTGTATATGCAACAGGTTTTGTTATGAATTTTGTACGTGCATGTAATGTGCTTTCCTCGCATTCATCACTAGCAGTCCCCTCCCCCTGATTTTTTTTTTAAATGAAATTTCATCTGTTTGATTCTGATTTAAGTAGCTACAACCTGAACAACCGGAGAGAAGACTGCTGTTCAAATCTGCCTCCTGTATTGTGTTAGAGATACTTGTTCAAGGTGTGAGTCAGGTATGCGAGTCACCGAGGAGCTCTAAAGAGTCCTTCTAGGACTCACGTGTCCATCGTTATTCTTTTCCTCAGACAGTTGAGTCACTTGGTAGTCTATCTAAGTCATCCCTTGCACTTCTTAACATCCCATCCAGAAAACTCCCTGGTGCTTGCCCTCCCTCCCTCCCTCCCTCCCTCCCTCCTTGTTTAGGCAGGTTCCTATCACTTGGTACTCCCTTTTTTCCCCTCTTTTTTGTCTTTGCTGGTTTCATGACTTTGACCCCAGGATTTTTCTCAGCATTTAAAACAACTCCCAGTTTTTATGACTGCCGCTATGCTGAGGTGGATTTACACCCTCTGAGGACCACAGCGCCTTGACGTGGTATGGGCTGAGTGTGCTAACTTGGTCTGTCTGTCTTTCTTTTCTTTTTTCCTCCCTTCCTTTCTTTTGCTTTTCTTTCTTTCTTCCTTCCTTTCTTTTTGTCTCTTTCTTTCTGTCTGTAAGTCTTTCTTCCTTCCTTCCTTCCTTCCTTCCTTCCTTCCTTCCTTCCTTATTTACACACTGACTCAAACAAGTATTATGCATGGTATTCTGGGAATGCTAGAAAACACCAAGACAGTCTGCCCAACTCTCTGACCTTAAGAAACGCATACTGTGTGACGTATGAGAGTGGATTGGTTACCTTCTGGATGCTGTCATAAAGCATCTGATGTGAGCATCTTAAGGAAAGAGTTTATTGTGTGGTTCACGGTTTTAGGGAGAACATTCCACTCTGGTCTAGAGAGCAGGACAGTAGGTGCTTCCTGCGCATCTTGGTGGATCAGAAAGAGACATAGATACTAGCCTCAAAGCCCATCCTCAGAAACCCACTTCTGCTAGCCATTAGGGACCACTGAAGTGTTCAAATCCACAAGCTCTTATAGTGCCATGCAGTGAGCAAGGTGTTTGGATGTCAGGTCACTTTTTTTTTTTTTTTTTTTTTTTTGGTTTTTCGAGACAGGGTTTCTCTGTATGGCCTTGGCTGTCCTGGAACTCACTTTGTAGACCAGGCTGGCCTTGAACTCAGAAATCCGCCTGCCTCTGCCTCCCGAGTGCTGGGATTAAAGGCATGTGTCACCACGCCCGACGCCACTTTTTTCTTAAGTCAGTAAAGTGTTTAAAACAAAGTAAAGCACCTTGTATGTGGTATCTGATTTTGATTGTGTATGGAATATGATGCAAGTTGACCTAAAGGAGCAGCATTGAACAGACAATTTCTCTTGTTTCTGTGCTTGGCAATGCCACCTTTAGGTCTTATGTCTCACACTCATGCTTACAAAGAAATTGCTTAAAATAATATCAACTGACAAGCTCTATACTACATCCACTCAGAATCAGAAGACATGAGTGTTTCTCTTCTTTCACCATTCTTATTCTTCAACTGACTTTACCAGGTTTTATGACAAGAGAAATACTTGGCTATAAAAATGATCCTTTCCTTTCCCTGTTGTAGGGGTATTATTATTATTAGTAGTAGTAGTATTACTGAAACCCCTAAAAACATTCTATGGCTCATGTCTCTCCACATTAAAATTCTAGACGCTTCTGGTAACTGAAGATAATGGACTTGCAATTTCTCTATGGTACAGTACAGGCTTGGCATTACCCCAAGTTCCCATTAAGCAGTTTGGCTTCCCAAAAGGTCTCTTTGACTTCTGATACTCAATTGAAATATTCCCCCAAACCAATATTAGATCAGCATGTGATGGATTACCTGGCGGGTAGCTCATAAGAGAAGCAATTTGATTTCCTACTGAAGCTAGCTTCTGTTAGAGATGGTAGGTTAAAGGTTGTGAGGGTCCCAGGCATGGCTGAAATCCCAACAAGTATCTTATATCTCTCCTGGTACACTTCAGCCTTCAGCATTTTAGGTTGAACTTATATTAGAGAAGAAAAAAAAATGAAATCTACTTATAAAATCTAATTCAAGCACAAAATTAAAGCCCTCTGGTTTCTAATGTGGTTCCTCGTGTACTTGGGTTTCTCTACACCTGGATGCCTTCCTGTTAAGAGAACCAAAAAAGAGTGAGGCCTCACTCACCTTAAAGGTTCGCTTGGTAATGGCTTTTTTGGCTTCTATATTCAAATAGCTATCATAAGTAAAAAGCATTACGTCTTTTCTTCCCATCCTCATACTGTCACCATGCATTGGCTATGATTACTAATTGTGTATGGTTGTGAAGAAATTACCAAAAGCTTAAAGGCTCACAAGGACAATCAGCCAATCAGCTGTTACTTCCTCTGGTTTCTGTAGCTCAGGATTTAGACAGAACATAGCATATTCATGTCTGCACTAAGAGCTTTGGAGACTGGACTCTACAATTGTCAGAAGGCAGTGGCTGCTGCTGCCAGCTGGAAGCCGCACCGCTGTGGCCTCTCTGTGTGGTATATGAGTCCTCACAACATGGTGACTAGGTTCCTAAGTCACCTTCTGGGAAAGTGCACATTTCAGTGTCTATTGTCCCATGATTTTGCTGCAATCAGCACTACTTCTGGCATATTCATATGGTTTGAGAACATTTCAAAATTCAGTCCAAATCCAACTGAGAAGTAGAGAGACCCAATTCTTTGCCCAAGGAACAGCAAGTCTCTTCATAAGGACAGCATATGAAATGGCATTTGTACTGACACAGCCTGTTTTTGAAAATACATGTTGCGTGAATTTTTAAATTTTTTTCTGAGTAGCAGTGTATGCGTGTGTGTGTGTGTGTGTGTGTGTGTGTGTTCAGATGCACAGGTGTGTGTGTGTGTACACCAAAAATCAATACGAGATGTCTTCTGTTATTTCTCTCCAATTTATTTTTTGAGACAGTTTGTCACTTGCCCTATAGCTGCCCTATAGCTGCCCTATAGCTGAACAATTGGAATACACCAGTTGACAGGAAAAAACAACAACCCAGGATCCTACTATTTCTGACTCCTAGCACTGGGACTGCACCAGTTACACCAGGCCTTTCATGTGGGTTCCAGCTATCCACTTTGTAGCAGGAATGTTGGGGCCACCACTATGTAAATGCTGGGAACTTCGCAGCCACAAAAGCATCTGCTACAAGTGGACCTAATTGAGGATTGCTTGAGAGACCAGGGATTACTGGTGCAGACAATGCCAGCCAATCAGGAACTGCTGTTTAGAAGAGATGCTTTCTTGGTACAAATGGAGCCTGGGTGGAGGGTATTAAAGGAGCTTGCAGCAGTGTTCAGAGAGCTTGCTACTGAATTTCTAACCTGCTCCGGGAGTCTGTGTCATTGACTGTGGCCACCTCACCTCCAACCCCCAAGGACAGGTAAGGTCAGGCGACAAGTAAGCCAGGGCACAGGTAACACCTCTTGAAGTCCTTGATCTTGTACAGAGAGCACTTTGCCTACTGAGCCATCATCCCAGCCCTTACACACCTGTAGCTTACAAATAATGCTTAGTGCGAATAAATAAATAGCTTGTGGTCTTGCAAAATAGAAAGAAAATCAAAGACGTTTGCTGCTTTCCTGTATTGGTTGTTATTCTCTGGCTGTGATAAATCACCAAGACAGAGGCAAACTCTAGATGAAGGGTTTATTTGGAATTATAGTTCCAGAGAGGTAAGAGTCCATCACTGGCAACAGGGAAGTGTGACAGCATGCAGGTATGGCGGATGGAGCTGGTTCACATCTTCATCCATCAACAGGAAGCAAAGAGAGTGAACTTGAAGTGGAACAAATCAGTAAGTTCTCAAAACACACCCTTGGCAGCAAGGCCACGCTTTGCAAGCCTCTCCAAACAGGATTATCGAAAGCATCCAAATGCCAGAGAGTATGGAAGGACATCTTTCATTCAAACTACATATTTCCAAAACCCATTCTTTGGAAAAGAAAGAAGGAAGTCACTATATAAGGCTACCTTTCCAGCTTTAAGCTTTCCATTGAAATAATCAATTGAAAATAATCTATTTAAATTTCTATCATGAAAAAGTCTGCCAGAGATGGCTCATTGAGTAAGAAAACTGGCTCCTCTTCCCAGAGGGCTATGCCTCTTATGTCCACAGAGTCCTTAGCTTTTCCTATAATGACAGCCATGTCTTTGTTTCCTGAGCAGTCAGTTTGTGAGAACACCATAAGGGCCTGTGATTTCTCCTTCAACAGCACAGACGTGAGGGCAATGGCCCATATCTTACTTCTGGGACACACTATGTCTTGTCACCTATGCAGAGGAGTAGCCCCCTCTCTCCCAAGAATGACAATGCCCATGAAAAATGACCCTTCAACTTCATCCTTTATCATCCCATCACTGATAACATTAAAACCCAGCAAAATAATCCGTCCCATTCAACCAATGTGCTATCTTAGTATAAGCCAGAATTTAGCTGCCTCTCCAAAGTTAACTTTGCAAGACTTATGAACATTTATGATTTCCCTTCTCAACAAAGTGTAGTGACTAAGTGCCTGTCTGATGGCCTCGACTGTGGGACTGTACAGGAAGAAGCACAGGTCAAAAAGACATGAATTTCCATGCCATGGCTAGGGAGAAGGCTCCGTTTGAAAAGTGCTGGCTAACCTGTGTGTGGATCCCCAGAACCCGTAGAAAACGTCCGACACAGCAGTGTGATTCCTGGGATGCTATCCTTGAGAAGAGAGTGGCCTGTGGACACACAGATTCTTGACGCGTACTGGCCAGGCAGCAGAGCAGAACCCATGAGCTTCCTGTTCAATATGAAACCCTGTCTCAAAAACAAAGGTGTAGACCAGTTGAGGGAGACACCTTGAACGCCTGGGTCCACACACACAAAACATAAGCTCTGAATTCTGAAATTAAACCCACATCATAGATTATTGATGACCTCACAGTTTCTGTCAACACAGTGGGAAGACGTTCACTAATCTAGCTCAAAGAAGAGTAACTTAGTTTGCCCAGAATAAGAGGACTAGCCCAAAGAGAAAACTTTTGGCCACAGCTCTACGCTGTAAAGAAAATTTCCCGCCTCCTCTAACTCTGCATCAAAGCCACACTTGGCTTTTCTTTCAGAACTATTTGCAAGCAGAAACATTTCCTACTGTGGGAAACATACTCTACTGTTTTGTTTTGTTGTCTTTTTTCCTATGAAAGGGTTAAAATGAATCAGAAGAAGTTGAATAGAGGTTTCGGCATCAGCTACACTCTACATCTCCTTTATATTAGGCTTGGGTTTGTACGTTTGACCCCAAGACTGACTGTGACTTTACTTTTCCCACCTCTAAGAGTGAGCCTGGCCCCGTGCTTCAGGCTGTGAGCTCCAGGTTTAAAGGGACAGGCTTTAGGACATCTGTAAAGATGCCATGCAACAAAGGCTTAAAGTAAGTTTTCCTCAGAAGTCACACTCTGCTTATCAACTGCTCAGTTATACTTGGTGGCTTATAAGCCTTATAAATACTAACAACTTGCTTACATGTCTCTGAGCCACAAACTCACCTATAAAATGCAGTGTTAGTACCTAGCACAGATATATGATGTACCTGCAAAACTAAATATTTTTGCTCTGCCAAAATGCTTCCAATTATGTGATCATTTTCCTGAGACGCCACACCCATAATTTCTAACATAATCTGGCCCACATATGAAAACCGGCCAGACAAGAGGTAAGCAATGGCTTCCCATCCCACCACTAGTTGTTCCTGTAGGGTGTTGGCATGGTAACAGGCATAGGAGGAGAATAAGTCGTGGACTGAGATGGAGGAGGGAAGAAGAGTACCAAAGGAAAAGCACAGGAGATGAGCAGCAGAGCCTTAGATTCTCAGGGAGGCTGGGGGCTGTGCTCAATGCTTTCATCTAGGTCTCCCAACTGGGGAGTGAAGGAGATAAAGGCTATGCAAGTATGCAAAAATACTCAGAGAAGGAACTTCAAGTTTAAACATGTGAAGTTGTCCTAGGTCACATGGCTCCCAAGTAATTGGTGAAACTATGCTTTCTGCTCAAGCACTCTTACACCGTGTTATGATGTAGATTCTCTGTGCCTCAGAAAACCCCTATGCAGAAGAAGCTATGGGACTTTTTCTAAGTGAGGCTAATAGAAAGAAGTTGCACTACTGGGGTCATGCCCTTGAAGAGGATATGGGGCACACTTCTCTTGTTATATTACTTTCTCTTGGGTGTGACTGTAGGAAGTGATGACATAACCTCTCCATGGTATGGTTAGGAAGAAGGTTTTTATTGTAGAAATGAGAGGCATGTTTAAGAGTCCAGAGGAGAGAAAATAGACTGAATATGACCAGCAGACTGGACATAGTCAGGGCTATTCTGAGAGAGGAAGAAGAGCAGAGGATAAAGAATAGAAAACCCAAAGTGAGAATAGCAGGGTTATAAGGAGAAGGAGTATGGGGAGCTAGAGGGAGTTCAGGGTAGGGGAGGAGGCAAGAGGAGCTAAGATGCTAGCAATGGACTTCAAAATGTAGATATAACAGGTACTTGTGATATTGAAGGAGCCTGCCCCCACAGGTAGTCATAGGTTTCTTCTTCCAGAGAAATGACTCTTTTGGGTAGAGGGAAACCAGTTTCACAAGTTCCTAAAAAATGATAGCTTTTATCTAACCATCAGAATTCCTCATATAATCTAGTGTGCTGGCTAGTCTTATGTCAACTTGATGCAAGCTAGAATTATCTGAAATGAGGGGAACTCAACTGTCAAAATGGCTTCTCAAGAGCCAGTGGTAGAACCTTTTCTCATTAGTGATTGATGGCGGAGGCCGCAGCCCATTGTGGGTGGTGCCATCCCCTGGGCTGGTGGTTCTCAGTTCCTAAGAAAGTAGGCTGAGCAAGCCATGAGGAGCCAGCCAGTAAGCATCATCTGTCTGTGGCCTCTCCATCAGCTCCTGCCTGCATGTTTCTGTCCTGTCTGCATTCCTGTTCTGACTTCCTTTGGTGATGAACAGTGACGTGGAAGTATAAGGTGAATAAACTCTTTTCTCCCCAACTTGCTTTTTGGTCATGGTATTTTATTGCAGCAATAGAAACCCTAACTATATGGGAGAGATATATAACTGACCAGTTTATGAAGAATGGGGTTCATCGCTGTAATGAAAGTCAGATCACAACGGGAGGAAGCACCACAAGATTTCAAGCAAAGGAAAGCATTACTAGACTTGCTTTCTGCTTTGTCACGTTTAAGTGCCTCACAAAGGCCCAGGCATAAAGGCTTAGACACAGTCCGTGGTGCCACCAGGAAATGAGCTAGTGGGATAAGCTAAGGGTATTGAAAGAAAGCTCTGGAAGATGTGGGAAACCAGGCCACACCTTCCTGTCTCTCTTGTTTTCTGGCTGCCACAAGGTGAGTAACTTATATCACTATACACACCTTCCTCAACATACTGCCTTGCTCTAGACAATCATACATTGACTAGAAAATATGAGCCTAAACCAACACCTCCTTCTTATACGTTGGTTTGACTCAGGTATTTTGTTATAGTAAACAGAAAACTAATAAACTTGAAGATCTTTGGGACAATAGTACATATCTATTTCTCTGGTAGGTATTGGTTGCTGTTTCTGAAGACACACACACACACACACACACACACACACACAAAGAGACAGACAGAGACAGACAGAGAGACAGAGACACTATCGGGAAATGAACCCAGAGCTTTGCATGTGTGAGGGAAGCACTCAACACTCTCTATCCCTATCTTCTTTCTACTCCTGATGTTAAGATAGCTCTTACCAAATTGCCCAGGCTGGCTTGAACTTGCAAGCTTCTTGCCTTAAGCTACTTGAGTCATAGGCATTACATGACTGTGCCGCCAAGGTCAGATATATCCCTCCATTTCCTGTTATCTCCTGCCTCTGAGTTCCTGCCCTGTTTGAGTTCCCGACCCGACTTCCATCAGGGTTGAACAGCAATGTGGAAGTGTAAGCCAAATAAACCCTTCCCTCCCCAACTTGCTTTTTCGTCACAGTGTTTCATGACAGCAATAGAAATCCTAACTAAGACAGTCCCTGTTAAGCCCCTTTCTGGATATTTGGAGTATCTTTTGGAATTTGGGGAATTGGAGTTTCCTTTGGAACCTACAGTGACAAAATGACTTACAAAATGAAACAAATGTGAGACAATGTATTTTTGCTTCTAGTTTGAGTGGGTATAGTTCATCATGGTGTACACACACACACACACACACACACAGAGAGAGAGAGAGAGAGAGAGAGAGAGAGAGAGAGAGAGATCTAATTTCTGGAGTTCAGCTTGTTTTCTCCTGTTTATTCAGTCTGAGACTCTCAGGCCCTGGGCTGGTACACACAGCCTACATTCAGTGTGGATATTTTCTTACTTGAAGCTTTCTAGAAGATTTCCTATTGTCATACCCAGAGGGATGATGATCCTAAATCCAGATGAGTTGAGAATGGGGATGAACCATTACAACTCCAGTCTTTGTCAACTTTACATCCAAATATTACTTTCCATCACAACACTTCACTCTGGACCAACTAAAGTCTCATTTACATCTCATGATTTGGTCCATCTCTAATTGTATTTAATCATCCTACCACTGTTCAAAAGGCCAAAGTCTCTTCTGAGACTTCAGACAAGTTCTTAACTGTGATCCTTTAGAAAATAAGAAAACAGGCTACATACTTCTAACATTCGATGACATAGAATAAACAGGCCTATTAAAAGTGACAGTCAGCCGGGCGTGGTGGTGCACGCCTTTAATCACAGCACTCGGGAGGCAGAGGCAAGCGGATTTCTGAGTTCGAGGCCAGCCTGGTCTACAAAGTGAGTTCCAGGACAGCCAGGGCTACATAGAGAAACCCCGTTTCAAATAACCAAAAAAAAAAAAAGTGACAGTCACGAGCTGGGAGATGGTGGTGAATGTCTTTAATCCCAGCACTTGGGAGTCAGAGGCAGAAGGATCTCTGTGAGTTCAAGGCCAGCCTGATCTACAGAGTGAGTTCCAGGACAGCCAGGGTTATACAGATAAACCCTGTCTTGAAAAAACAAAACAAACAAAACAACAACAACAACAGAACAAACAAAAAGGAAAAGAAAAAAGAATGAAAGCAAAGTGAAGATCATGAAGGTAGCAAGGAAGGACAGGACCAGAGCAAACCCCAGCTGGGCTAATACCAAACCCTATAACCCTTTCTCTGGAGTCTGAGGTTCCAGATAAGAGTGAATGTGCTTGAAAGGACTTAGGTGACCCTGCCCCTTGGCTTTGTTGCCAAGAGCACATAGAGCTTGGCCTTAAGCTCCTCCATTTTGCACTTGCAGTTTTGCTCAGGTTTTGGCACCTCCAGTGTCTTGGAGTCCCCCTTGGAACTTAGGTGTCACCTTCCTAACTTCATGTAATGGCGTCTTGAGGCCAAATCTGCAGTATATACCTGGCCTCTGCAGGTGTCTGCAATCTTAAGCATAGCCCTGTGTGAGCCGTTCACGCTTGCATTTTTGCAAGCTTGTGAAGTCTGCACCACAGAGTAAATAGCGCTGAGTTCCACTGTCATCTTGAGATGGGCTTCCATCTAGATGGGCTAGAGTGAATTCTTTGTGCTTTGGTGGTTGAATCTTAGAAGACATATGCATCGGGGGGTTGTTTTTGAGCAGGGGATGCCTTTGGCAGCTTTTTTAGTTCAGACAGCCTCCTTTCAAGCAAATTTGCTTTTTTATGAAGTGGAGCCTTTGAAGGGTGGGATCTTGCCACCATTCTAGCTCAGAGCCTGTGGTTGTCTTTAACGTTGCAGCCTTCTCTGCACCTGGCCTATCTGCAACTTTAAATGTGTTTATAGTCCTTTCAGACCAGACTACACATGATCTTTCTGATCATTGTTGCTCTCTCTCTCTATGGAGACCTGCATGAGAACAGTGAGCAGAGACAATGGCACTGTGAGTTCTATCTTGTCTTAAAGATCCATCTCCAAACCAATTAGGCTATTGCTTTTGAATTAAGGCTTGCCCAAGTTCCCGGGACTTAAGAAGAATGCCTCTGATTCTTTGCCAGAGTGCAGCATGAATGGCCTCCAGCCCAGATCCCATTAGACCCCATGCTCACCTCTGAAACTTCACAAGCCAGGCTCCCATTGTCCACACTTTTCTCAGAATCCCAGTCTCCCAAAGCTCTGCTTACCTGGTTCTAAGGCTCATCTAGCTCACACCTCCAAACTTGTCTATTTTCCTTTCATACACCAGCTCGGTAGACCTACAATCCATAGAGTCAGGCTTGTTCCAGTCACAGCCACATTTCCCAATGCCAATTTTCTGTCCTAGTTGTTTTTCTCTGGTGGTGACAAATTACATGACAAGAAGCAACTTAAGTGCAGACAGGTTCATCTTGGTGACGTCATGGCACGGAAACCATGGCAGCTGGAGTGTGAGGCATGGCCACATTGTGTTTGTGGTCACAAAGCAGGGGGAGAGAGAGGAATGCTGGTGTTTTCTTCTTTTTACCCAGACTTTGTCCCCAGGTCCAGGTGTCACTTACAGTCAAGTGAGCCTTTCCTGATCAGCAAATTCTTCCTATATATGCTCTTAAAACATGCTCAGAGAATTTCTACGATGAGTCTAAGTCTAACTGAATTGGCTTTGAAGATTAAACACCACACCTGTCTTGTTACATATTGGCCATCATGCACTGAGCAACTTCGATCTCTACCATGATGCTTTCTTACATCAGCCAACTGACCATGGACTGAAACCTCTAAAATCATGGACCAAAATAAATAAACCTTTCCTCCTTATAAGCTGATTATCTCAGGTATTTTGTACCAGTGATGGAAAATGTACATACACAACACTGAACTTCTTCACAGTTCTTGAGACGGTCTCCTGCTGTTAGCTGCTATTTCCCAAAGAAAAGTCAGTACAACTAAGCCTTTTTGGCTACTCAATATGTATACAAATCCTAGTGAGGCTCTTGGATAACAGAAATTAAATAAGAACTAGTCTTTGCTTGGAGATAGTCAAATTTAACAGACAATATTCCCCAATAGAAAGGTTCTTCATGGTAACCCCAAATTGAGAGGGATTTGTTTCTAATTCTGCTATGACGGGGGGAGGGGGGGGAGTCCCAGCAAGTAATTTTGAGATTTAAATTAATTTACTGTTGTAATTATGATCAGTGGAGACTAAAAGGAGGAGAGACAATCTATAAGGAGGAAGTAGTAAGAAGAAATCAAGGCTTGCTAGAGTACATGATGGGGAGAGGAGAAATGGATTATGGGAGAGGAGAAATGGATTATGGGAAAAGGGAGCTGAGAGGCACACAGTTTGGGAAGCAGCTTAAGGAAATGAATCAGGAGAGGGGAGGGAGGGACATACACAACACACAAACACACACAGTGTGTGTGTGGGGGAATTGTCCTCTTGGAAGGAAGAGACAGATGCACAAAGTACAGCCAAATTACGCTACAGGTGTTTCATATACCAGGCAGCACACACACACACACACACACACACACACACACACACACACATCAGCCTTCTCCGCCTATCTTCCATTGTTCCAAGTTATTTGGGCTGCCCCAAGATCACTGAGCAAAACCCCACAGGAACCTCATCTATCATATCCAGGGTTCTAGTACGATCATTTAAGTTAGATTTTATAGTATTTGTCTTTTAGAGAGTTTAATGTTGCTTATTTTCCCATAGTGTAGTGGAAGGAAGAAACAAGAGAAGAGAATGGAAGAGAAGAAGGGAGGGAGAAGGGGAATATAACCAAGAGGGGGGGAGAGAAGAGAGAGGACAGGAAGGGAGGAGAGGAGAGGAGAGGACAGGAAGGGAGGAGAGGAGAGAGAGGACAGGAAGGGAGGAGAGGAGAGGAGAGGACAGGAAGGGAGGAGAGGAAAGAGAGGACAGGAAGGGAGGAGAGGATTTATACCTAAATTCTAAACCTGAGGTCAAATGACTCTTGACAGTCATTTCTAGGGAGGGCAAAGGTGCCCACGGGTGAAAACTGTATATGGAGGAGGGTGAGTATGCCTCTGGCTTTAGGGTAGCCTGGAAAAGGGATGTGTATATGGGTACGTCCTGCTTATAACCCTCCCCCTACCAGCAACCACTTGATGACATCAACTCATCATTTTTAAAATATGGTCATTTGTTGTCTGTTTTGTTATGTTGCAAGGGTTGGAGTCGAACCCAGATCCTGAAGCATCCTGCCCTTGGCTGTACCCTAGAGCCAACTGTTCCCCTAATTTTTAAAATCGTTAACCTTGAACATTTGACAGGCATTTCCCTGACTTAACACATGAAGTTCTCTAAATGACTTGGTGTTCATCTTTGCTACTACAGAGAAGTAGTCTTCATGACTGACATTTATGAAGACTTCGTGTGTATCTGCTTGGCATTTCCAGGAAAGGTCTGGAAGCCAGGAAACCAGCATGTTTGTTGTCTGTGTGGTCCCTTTATCTTGGCCAGCCTTGGGAAGCCGGAGCAGATGCTGCTGCTTGATAGAGGGAAAGAGGATGCAGATCTTACAAGAAGATACAGCAGTAACTTTGTTCAAAATAAAATTTCTCCCATCAAAGTGACTAATTTATAAATGAACTCCTTCTAGAACAGCCATGGCTTTCCCTTGAGTATTGAAAAGCCCTTAAAAGTAGCTAGAAAGTGTATTATAATGATGTAAGAGGCATAGATCCCACATTTCTATGTTTAAGAAGGTTAAAATTAGCCGGGCATGGTGGCACACGCCTTTAATCCCAGCACTCGGGAGGCAGAGGCAGAGGCAGGCGGATTTCTGAGTTTCGAGGCCAGCCTGGTCTACAAAGTGAGTTCCAGGACAGCCAGGGCTACACAGAGAAACCCTGTCTCAAAAAAAAAAAAAAAAAAAAAAAGGTTAAAATTAGCCAGTGGTATCATGCACATAAGCATTCTTAGCCAAATCATTCTCTCTATAGCTCAAGTAAAACCAACAGGATTGCAGAATCTGTAGCTCAGAACATGGGATTTCTAGAACAAGGAGGATTCTAGTTTGTGGGATCAAGTCTCCCTAACTTCACCACATGCCAGAATGTAGGCTTTGTGTTTTTTGAACTAGATCAAAATGTGATCCATCCTAGAGGTATATAGCTAGCTATACAAAGAGAAAGCATTACACATTAGCCTTAAGCATATGTATGTACTACACCAGCTAGCCACTGTGGTATTAATTTTAGGCTTTCCACATAGATTGTCTAGTGTGAAGGATTATATTGCATTGTACCAGTCAGGCTAATTTGGAAAGTTTTTGACATGGCCAGTTTCCAATACTTTAGAGTCATTTCTGAATCATTGTTAGTAATTTTACCACACTGTGAGCCTCTAAGAATTGGTGTGATTCTTCCCTTGGCCTAGGTATGGAAAACCTTAAGGGATTCCTCAGCTTCAGGTATCAAAGAGGACACTTGCAAGTTTGAAAGCTACAGAGGCCAAGCCCGGCCTTTCAAATGTTGTGGTCAGCACCGCCCTGAGTTCTTCCTGAAGAACATGCTGTTAACAGGCAGGACTAACCTTTGGAAATTTCAACTCAGGCTTTCCTCTTCAAAGTTCACACTTAAGAACAGCATACTCAAGTGATTAAAATATATCCCCCCCCAAAAAAAAAGTCGGGCGTGGTGGTGCACACCTTTAATCACAGCACTCGGGAGGCAGAGGCAGGCGGATTTCTGAGTTCGAGGCCAGCCTGGTCTACAAAGTGAGTTCCAGGACAGCCAAGGCTACACAGAGAAACCCTGTCTCGAAAAAACAAACAAACAAACAAACAAAATTATATATATATATATATATATATATATATATATATATATATATATTCACACACAAAAAAGAACCAGATTCCCCCGTTTTAAGTACATTTACAATTCTGTGTTGGGCCACATTCTTTGCTATTTGAGGACATACAACAAAGACCACAGTCCACACAGACTGGATACACCTACAACACTTTGCAGGTGCTAGACTGTTGAAAGGGTGGCTTTTGAGCACTGGGTAAACACGTCAAGTGTGAGAGGCTACAGGTCCCCATGGAGAGACAGCACCAGGCAAGAAGCTGTGGCCTCTGAACCTCAGGGAAGTGGGTACGGTAGCGTGTACGTTTCAGGAACTGATCCTGCCAAGGGCTCCATTCGGATTCCACAGTGACTGATCGCGGCCAAACAAATCTGAGACAGATATTTCAGTCCGCAGGCTTCTGCGAGTGCATGCGGTTTCAGATCCACGGTGATTCTGATTAAATACCCGAGCCCTTCGTTGCCTGCCCTAGATAAGCAGCTACCTTTTTGAGCTTCACTGGCAGAAAAATACCTGCTGTGGGTTTTGTTTGAAATATTGTTAGAGAGAGGTAAGTTCGGTGTGAAAACAATCTGCACTTCATTCTTTCAACAATGATTTACAGAATAGCTACGGCGTGCCAAGTGTTGCCCAAGCCATGCGGTAGAAAAGTGATCAAGACACCTGTGCTCTGCCCAACTATGCTCCTGGTAGGGTCAAGGTTGCACTTAAGTAAATAAGTAAACCTAGAGAGAGTCCAGATGGCCATGAGTGATATGAAGAAGATATGCAGGAGATAAACGGGGTAATCGGATAGAGTCATTAGGTAGCATATTTAGTTTGTAGGGTCACCGCCACCTCTAGTGGAAGCGGTATTTGATTTCAAGATGTACCTCTCTCAGAGCTTTCTGTCGGGTTCTGTAGTTACGTGAAGCTACCTGGCTAAAGTAAAATTCAAGAAAAAAAAAGTCATTCAGACAATACTTGTTATTAAAATAAACAGCAATGTGTCAAAATTAATATTACTCAGTTTAACTGGTATCTCCTGAAGACAACTCTTGTTTCTGTGTTAAGAGAAGGCTGCTAACCCGTAAGGAAGGTGTCAGGGTTATTTGGTCTTTCTGCACAGTCCGGGCATATGGGATCGGGACCTTTTCCCTTCTGTCCCTTCTGTTTGTTTCTCAGAGTTGGGAGATCAAACCCAGATCTTCGTGGCTTCCAGTCAAGCCAGGTTCCACTCAGATGTGTCTCTAGCCCATTCCCTATATATATTTCTAATGCAAATAAGTTAGCTATGCTTCCATTGCTATAAGGAATGAACATCTGAGATATTTGACTTACAACAAGAAAAGGGCGTTGGTTTTATTTTTGGTTTTGGTTTTGGTTTCGAATTCATAAAATCAATTGGTGTTTGCTTTAGATCAGACATTGTATTGGAATGAAACAGTTTTCCTCATGGCCAAGAAATTAAAGAAGATAGCAGGGCTAGGTGTGTGTGTGTGTGTGTGTGTGTGTGTGTGTGTGTGTGTGTCTTTCCCACTTAACAGACAGCCTCAGTGATCTAAAGATTTCCCATTAGACCCCACTTTTTATAAGTCCCACCACCTCCTAATAGTGCCAAACTAAAGACCAAGCCATTGTATGGGCCTCTGTGGGGCATTCAGCACTGTAGCATCTATAAAGAATTTTTTAAAAGAAATATTATTGTGTTTGTGGGGGGACAGTGGGTGGGTGGGTGTGTCTGCATGAACTGATTGTATCATGTACATGAAAATGATATCTGTGGGAGCTGAGGGAGGTCACCAGATGCCTTGGGGAGGGGCCACCTAATGTTGGTGCTGGGTTTGAACATAGGTCCCTTAGAGAGCAGTCTGTCATCTTAACTGCTGAGCCATCTCCCCAGCCCATTTTTATGGACAGCCCTTTTATTTGAGGTATAATGACATCAAGGAAACTGCTATTGCAAACCACATTGATACTCTATCTTACTATTTTACTGTGACATCTAAGACATCTAAAGTCTTTCCGTCTTTAGCTTCCATGTTATAGCCTGTGAGTCCAGAAACATTCCAAAATACTGAATGTAGAGCAGCAATTGCTATTTTGTGATGAGAAAGCATTCCCACACTTTCTATAAGGAGACAATAAAACTGTAACAGGTAACAAATAATTAAATCTGAAAGATGTTAAGCACCATTAATTAGTTTTTTCTGGATTTTTGTTTCCCAACAGGAAGAATATTCCTATGGCAATTTACCACATCAAAACTTCTAACCTTTCTCTTAAACTTATATCTGACCACAGTCTCACAGCACGCAAGAACACTGAAAAAGTCTCTTAAGCAAATACTTTATAAATATTTAAGAAAATCTAAATAATTAAGAAATCCTCTGGATTTTATTATGAATTTTGCAACAATTACTGGGGCAGTCTTCTGATAAGATATATGGCAGGTGAATTCAGAATGCTTAAATCTTCTAATTACATATGTCTGAACAGATTTTTTAAATCTTACTGATTTCTAAATCTTATAGCTGTATTCTCCCAGTGTTGCAAAGTTTGAGTGACTTTAGCCATTATAAACATTCAAGACAAATAAAACACCTCATTCTGACACATCTGATATACAAAATTCACCTGCTGTAGACTGTCATATGTGTCAAGGCAGCAGATGATCTTACAGTGTCTCATAGCCATCGAGATAATTCAGAACAGTTTACAGTGCAATGTTCCTATGTGAACACCTATGCTGGGGTGAACTTAATTTAACAATAAAAGACATTTTCCTTTTTTATTTATTTTTTGATCACTCTTCTAATTTGTATGAATATTTTTCATTTTAGGAGAATGACTTTCATGTATGATGAGATAAACATATACTAATATTCGTTAGATAATAGCTATTTCACAATCGGACATGAACATCTGACTTAGGTGTACTTCTGAAGGCAAAATCGATGATTTCCAAGTGCAGGGGAAGTTACCTTGGAGTGTCTTCTTTCTGGGATCCACACATGAACACAAACTCGTCACAACTGATGATGAAGCAACTGTTGACAGAAAATAATACCACTGTCCTTTGACTGAATGTCAGGTCTCAGATAGCACAGAATGGCTTCTGATGTGTAACTTCTCACTAATCAAAGGAGCAGAGTTATTTTCAAAATTCTAGGGAAGAGAGCTGGTAACTCCCTGCGTAATGGTCTATATGCTAGGAGAGCAGAGAGAACACATCCACCACGCATGCTGTCCACCACCCTTTGAAGATTTTCCCCTTTGGACCTTGCAGGAAGCTAGACGCATATTCTCTCTGAAGATGTCAGTACTTGGTAAAGGCAGAGCAATTTAGGCCTTGGATTTTCACGTGCCCTTTTTACATCCTGAGTGTACTTTTCTCTGATAATAGGTATCCCCTACTCGCCCATGCCTCCATTTTTTTTTTTTTTTTTGGCTTTATCCCTTTGCCCTCCGCCCTCTACGAAGGAGAAATTTAGAGTATTATAGTTCCTAAAGAATGAGTGTATAGCCTGTCGTTCAAACACTGTACTTTTTGTTAAATGCTCACCAGTAGGTGAGCAATACTGCGTGCTTTACATCCATGATGTTATTGGAAAGCAACAGCTATCCTGTGAAGTGTTTTCTCTGTACTCGGGGCACAGAGTCATTATTTACAATAGTCATGTAACGAATACACTGGTTCTTACTTTGAATTTAGAAATTTGACTTGTTTCAACTCTTACCCTATGGTGTTCTGGGCCAGAACTGACCCTCTGCAAGAACAAGTACTCAGAACTGCTGAGTCATCTCTTCAGACCCTCATTACATATTATGCAGACTAAAATGACCTCCTCTTTCCCATGATTGGAGACACAGGGTTTGAATGACAGGGCTACTGATTTGTTTGGGGAGGCCGACTTCAAACGTTTCTTTTAGGAAGATAAAATTAGACTTCCAAGTGTATTAGTCAATTGTCCTTGGTTCAGGTCTCTGGATCGACACAGATTGTATCTCCTTAATGTCCTTCTCTAGGGGAGCCCATGTGTCACATCGCCCCACCGTGTTGTGTCTCCAGTTCCTGGCCTACTTCTGGGAACTGCCTGGAGCACAGCTGCTCTTTACTGACTGCACCTGTTCCTGGAGCTCCTGAGTTTAAAATACAGGATTTTGGAATCATAATGCCTTCATTTCTCTTCTGCATATGTCTTCCGGAGTTATTTGTATAGTTTAAGCTACCTGAATCAAAACTCAGCTCCTTCACATGTTTCTGCCAAGCATCAGTAGTGTTTAAGCTTGATGGCAGCTCTGGGGTGAAAGGTCACGGGCAACCACAAGCAGGTGCAGAGGCCCTGGAGTCAACCTCCTCCCCATGTTCCCCACCCGTCCTCACTGTGCCCTTAGTGTGCTAAGTGAAAGCCATCTTTGAAGTAAAGGCCCATCCTGCTGTGAGGGCAGACTCTCTCCACAAAATCTGAATCTTCCTTCCCTGGAGGAAGAAAATCTTTGTGAAACTATGAAGTCCATAACAGTAACAACAATAAATGCCTCCATGTTTATAGTAAAGTCTACACAACCTCCCTGAAACCCTGCTTTCATCCCACATGGTAGGCACTGTTATCCCCAATGTACAGGTAAAGCCCTGAAGTTTCAAGAGGTTGAATCTTTAGGAATAAAAATTTTCAAGGAAATACTGATCATTGTTGATAAAGTTAGTCTCTCTCTCTCTCTCTCTCTCTCTCTCTCAATTTGGAAATTTAACATACATTAAATGACTTCTTGAGAGTTCCATGCTCATCAATAAATTGACTTATTTTCCAGATTGATTACTTGCTTTACAAATAAAAATATTTCTTTTAGAATATGACCTCCTATATAAATATAGTCTGTCAAGTGTGAAGACAAAGAGGTAACCCAAGCCAACAGATATGATTGACTTGCCTAAAGCCATTGTGTTGTCAGTGAAGAGGGAAAGACAAAGAGGGAAAGAAGCGGACAGATGCATACTTTGACTCATTGTTCTTAGTGTCATTCACTTTGTTCCCTGCTTGGCCCCTGAAGTCATTTGGGTTGGCAATGTTAGCTGCTTCTCCAAACATGGCACTTACTTGGCATCTTTGGATTTGATAGTAGTAGCTGTAATTCTCTTCAAGCCTATGGCTCATTGCAGCTTTACTATGGAGTGAGTGGGAATTTTCAAGTCTCTAAAGCTATTACTTGGCATGAAGTAATTTAGCTAGTGTAGTCAATTAGGAGATAGCCAAGCAATTCTCAACTTGAATGTGGTCACTTGGTTCTTTTCCTATCTTTACTGACAAGACAGACAGACAAACAGACAGACAGTCAGACACACACACACACACACACACACACACACACACACACACCAGACCAATACAGGGGACAGATGATTCTTATGGTACCCAGCTGTAAATTTTTTTCAGAGAATTTTGAGCCTCTCTACGTTTAATTTGAAAGGAGTACTGAATTATCCATGAATTACTAGTTAAATGATTGATCATTCTTCTGGCAAGTTCTTTTTTTGCTATAGACATCATAGATGCAACTAACACTGGGTAACATGTTAACTCAGTGATTATTACTTTAACATAGAAGTAATTAGTAAAAATAAAAAATTAAGCAAACATCATGTAAGCTGATGTGACTAGAGCTCCAAGCTTATTTAGACAATATAAATACACTATCCACTTTTACATATGTTAAAACTAACAAGAATTTGCTGGGCTTTTCATTATAATGTATTTATTAACTATTTTCTAGTAGTCTGAATTGAATGTCATGTCAAAATTGAATGATCACTTTGTTAGGCAAAGAGTTTCTTATTGTTAGAGTTGCTTAACAAATTAGATCTCTTCCAGTCCTGAATAACTATACTTTTATATAAAGCCAGTGCTTTAAAGCAGAATTTCAGGCCATTGACTCCTCCTACTAATGATCCAGGTGGAGTGCAGAGCTTCCTTTTTCTCTTTGCTTTGAATGGTGAGAAAGAGAACTAGTCAAAGAAATCAGATGGCCTGCCTTCCAAATGCTGTTTGTGTAAGTAAGTATAAAAAGTTGACATCATGGTTGACTATATCTATTAGCTGGGGTAAAGTGTATGTATGAGTTTTTATGCACATAACATGTGATTTTAATCCCTAACTGAATAGCCCATAGTCAAATGATCTGGCCACATCATGCTTTCCCATGGTTGTTTTGCAACATCATGACATACTTAAGTTCTACTGGATTCTGAAGTCACAGTAGTAGGTTTAAATTTCAGGAGGAAAATTAACACTTAAGCAGACATATTAAAAACACACACAAAAGAATCCACCCACTGGTTTGATTTATTTCCGAATACCAGTGTCACTGACAGGTCTCATGAGAGGTTTTCAGAGACAGGAACTATCAGGAAAAAAAAAACGTCTTCAACAATATTTGACATGGTTTTATGAAAACCAAGAGCCAGCAGGTTCTGATTGTAACTCACGGGATTTATAGCTGGATGTGATTGACAATTAGTTTTCTCTTCTAGTATGGTACATAGATAGCATCTTCCAACACTAGGAATGTTAGCCAGCAGGGATGAAGCCTAAAATTGAGATCTAGACGACTTCTCCATCTTCTATTACATAAGTGTGCGGTGTCTTCAGCAATTGGATCTTCTTGTCAAATTCAGGAGGATAACCCATAACATTGGTCATAGCCTACAACATTTCAGGGAGGTCATCTATGAACCTCACTGACCAACAATTCAAGAAGAAGTAACCCATTCCTGGCCTGGTACTGGGTGAGGACTTTGCTTAAATTATATCTAGTTGGAGTATTGTCCCCATTAAAGGGTGTCTAGTTAGGTTTTTACTGCTGTGAACAGACACCATGACCAAAGCAACTCCTATAAAGACAACATTTAATTGGGGCTGGCTTACAGGTTCAGAGGTTCAGTCCATTATTATCAAGGCAGGAGCATGGCAGCATCCAGGCAGGCATGGTAGAAGAGGAGTTGAGACTTCTACATCTTCATCTGAAGGCTGCTAGCAGAATACTGACTTCAAGGCAGCTAGGACTAGGGTGTAAAGGCTCATGCCCATAGTAGCACACCTACTCCAACAAGGCCACACCTCCAAATAGTTCCACTCCCTGGGCCAAGCATATTCAAACCATGACACAGGGTAACCCTATGTAAGTTATTTTTTATATATGTGTACTTTAGAAAGCTTCCAAAACAGTAGGTTTCCATATGGCTTTTTCAAAAGGCCTTTATTGTTAGTTATCTCGTGCTATATTCCCTTCTCTACCCTGCCCTCCCATACCCCTTCCCACTTAATCTTCCTATTCTAATTTTCCTCTCCATGCTTTATAAAGATATATTCTATTGACCCTTTTTTGGGAAATCCCCTCTCCCTCCAGGCTCACCTACCAGCTATCTTACTACCCTCTGTGGGTATTTTGAATGAAGCACACATATTGAAAGGTTAAAAGAAGCTAACATCCACATATAAGAGAAAATATGCAATCTTTGTTTTTGAGGATCTGGGCTACTTAATTCAGGATTATGGTTTCTAGTTCTATATATTTATTGGTAATTTTTTTTATTTCTTTTTTTTTTTTTGGTTTTTCGAGACAGGGTTTCTCTGTGTAGCCCTGGCTGTCCTGGAACTCACTCTGTAGACCAGGCTGGCCTCGAACTCAGAAATTCGTCTGCCTCTGCCTCCCCAAGTGCTGGTTATTTCATGTTTTTAACAGCTGAATGAAATTCAGTTGTGTCAATGTGCCACATTCTTATTAGCCATTTATTCGTTGATGGATATATAGGCTACTTCCATTGTCTAATAAATAGTGGCACCAATACTACATGACTTACCAACTAACTTTACAAAGATGGATTTAAGGCCAGCTCCATGGGAGGACACTCATGTCTGACACATCAGCGAGGCCAACAATCTGTAGCTAAATATGTCAAACGTATTATTCTTGTGAATTGACAAATAAATAGGCCCTGAAGGCCACATTGCTATATTCATTACGCAACCCTCATCAGAAAAAAACTTCTTGCAGCAGATGGTAATTGACATAGAAACTCACAACTGTTCAAGATACATAGGATAAAAGACCTTGGGAAGCTCAGACCTAAATGGGATTTCTATACTGCACTTCCTCCCCTCAAAGCTCAGGGTTCTATGCAGAAGAAGGGGACAGAAAGATTGTAAAAGCCATAGTTGTTGGGTGACATCAAGGAAACGTTGTTTTCCAGACAAAACAGGGCAGATATATGTATGAACTCACAGACATTGTGATGGAGTGCAGAAGAGCTGTGAAAACTCAAGCCAGAAAAAGTCCTGGCCCTCAGAATGAGGGAGGTGATCACCAAGTTCCACCCCCACCAAAGGACTTACTGGCATTTGATCGCTACTGGGAAAAAAAACTAGTTTTCTTTGGTGTAGTAACAATTGGCATTTCAGCCATACTCCAGGGTGGGCCCTACACCGGGAGTAGTTGGCCAACACACACTGGACTCCATTGGGGTTTGCGCTTTATGTAAAATGTCATTAGATTTATTCATTATTATTTTATGTGTTTTGTTTGTGTAATGTATGCATGTACACATTGTGTTGCTTTGTGTCCACAGACGACAGAGGAGGGGATCAGACCATCTGTAACTGGAGTTAGAGTTGTAAACCAACATGTGGTGCTGGAAATAGAACATGGGTCCTCTGCAAGAGCAGCCAGTGCTCCGAAGTTCTGAGCCATCTCTCCAGCTCCACACTTTATTTCTGAGAACGTGCATGTATGTTAGGTAGGTAGAAAGATGGGGAAGCATCTGGAGGTGTTGGAAGATCCTGCTATTTAAAGGTCATAGTCTGTGATCCACATGGACTTGAGTTTCATTCAGGCTGATAAGCATAAATCTATATTTATTCTTCTGCATGTAGACATCCTGTTAGTCCAGCACCATTTTTCAAAGATGCTTTTGTTTTTCCATTGTATGGTTTTGGCTTCTTTATTTAAAAAAAAAAAAAAGTGCTCATAGGTGTGTGGGTTTATTTTTGGGTCTTTGATTCAATTTGATTCCTTTGATCAAAGTGTCCATTTCTGTACCTGTTGGGGTCTACCGCCTGCAGTTGGCCCTGTCATCACAGACTGGGTTCCCTGGGAGATGGTCCGGGGCTGAAACAGAACTAGGGTGGGGAGAGAAATGAACGCCAAGTCAACACACGCATTCCAATCAAAGCGAATACTTTATTTTTTGGGTTGTTTCTTAGGAAAAAGGGGGAAGGCCCCGCCCCCAGTCGGTTCTGCTGCCTGAAGCATTGTGGGATGTTCCAGGTATAGGCAGGTGAGCTGGGCGGAGCCAGGGTCCAGGGAGATGCAGAGGCAGGCAGCAGGACACCAGGGTAGCTCAGGGTAGCTACTTAACAAAACAATGGATGACATACCACATGTGGCTTTCCATAGCTGGTCAGTGTATCAGCCTGCTTCAGGCTGGGGGAGGGACACTACATGTACCAATACCATGCAGTTTTGTTTTTTGTTTTTTTTGTTTGTTTGTTTTTGGTTTTTTTCCCCCCGAGACAAGGGTTTCTCTGTGTAACCCTGGCTGTCCTGGAACTCACTCTGTAGACCAGGTCTGTAGACCTCGAACTCAGAAATCCACCTGCCTCTGCCTCCTGAGTGCTGGGATTAAAGGCATGCGCCATGGCTCTGTAGTACAATTTGAGGTCAGAGATGGTGATTCCTCCAGAAGTTCTTTTATTGTTCAGGATTGTTTTGGTTATCCTGGGCTTTCTGTTTTTCCATATGAAGTTGAGAATTGCTCTTTCGAGGTCTACAAAAAAAAAAATTGTGTTGGAATTTTGATGGGAACTGCATTGAATCTGTAGATTGATTTTGGTGAGATGTCCATTTTCACAATGGTAATACTACCTATCCATGAACATGGGAGATATTTCCATCTTGCAGATGTGCAGCTTGGTCTTTATGTGTATCCCCAACAACTGGAGAGAAGACTATCCCAAAAGCTGTTGTCTGTATGTGATATATGTTCTACTATCTGGGCTGCCTGTCTGGACTCAATGGGAGAGGAAGCGCCTAACCTCACAGAGACTTAAAGTGATAGGGTTGGGAGATAGCCAGGGAGCCCCACCCTCTCAGAGGAGAAGGGGAAGAGGGATGGGGGGAAGGATTGTGGTAGGGGGTGGCCGGGAAGGGGCAGTGAGTAGGATGTAAAAATAAATAAATAAATAGATAGATAAATAAATAGATAGATAGATAAATAAATAAATAAATAAATAAATAAATAAATAAATAAATAAATAAATCATACTGAGGAATGTCACACAATCCTTGTGAAATTACAGGTCCTGCTGACCTACCCTTTCCAGACTTCACTTCATCCAGAACCACAGGAGTTAAGAGGAGAGGAATGAATATGATAAAAATGCATTCCCTAAAACTCTCAAACAATAACTAAAAAGTATTAAAAAATAAATAAAAGAAAAAGACTAAACGTAGGCAGGGACACAGAAAGTGTTGTGTTCTAGATATTCCTCTTCAGGTTTGACACCTTAGCTTAGCATCCATCCAATGCTGGTAGTTAAGTAACACTCATTTCTTCTTTCCAAGTTGTTGGGAGAAGCTGAATTTCTTTTTCTTTAAAAAGATTTATTTATTTATTTTATGCATACTACGAGTACACTGTAGCTGTCTTCAGACACACCAGAAGAGATCATCAGATCCTATTACAGATGGTTGTGAACCACCATGTGGTTGCTGGGAATTGAATTCAGGACCTCTGTAATAGCAGTCAGTGCTCTTAACTGCTGAGCCATCTCTCCAACCCAGAAGCTGAATTTCTTGAATTCTTACTGTTGGTCTGCATACTGCCTACCTGTTACTGAATCACTTACAAGGGCACACACCACATGTAGTGTGAGTGAAAACCCCACAGACGGGCAACTGGTTAAAAACAAACAAACAAACAACTGCCACCGACAACAATAGTGTACTCATATGGTGACTTTGCCAACTGTAGCAAGTAAGTTTTGTCTTCACGAGGAAACCACAGAAATACACACTGTGTAATATTCCCCATCATCCCCCGTTCCTTGGTTGGCTGAGTAGTTAAGGGTGTTTGTTGCTCTGGCAGAAAACTGGAGTTCAGTTTCCAGCTTCCAAGTCAGGCAGCATAAAATCCTTGTAACTATAGTTCACTTGTACGCACACCCACAAACACAAAATAAGTATTTACAATCAACAAAGTTAGTGTTTAAAAAAAAACAAAGTTAGTGTTTAAAATGAAAGCTTACTTTTAGCACTATATATGTATATATGTATGTATATAGATAGATATGTATATGTATGTATATATACATATACATACATACACACGCATATATATGTGTGTATATTTTGATGTGTGTGATCCAAATGTGTTTCTATATGCTACTATAAAATAGCTCCGATAAAACTCAGGCTCATTAAGATTCACAGGTGCATCCCTTTGCTCCATACTAAAGGCTATCTGTAATCTGGTGTATCAGCAATGTTTTATTTATTGCTTTTATCAGATTTAACTCACCTTTCTCCCAAGCTCATGCTTGTTAAAAATCCTACTCACTCTTCATCATC
The DNA here is from genome assembly GCA_902729485.2 of Mus minutoides. Classification (NCBI taxonomy): domain Eukaryota; kingdom Metazoa; phylum Chordata; class Mammalia; order Rodentia; family Muridae; genus Mus; species Mus minutoides. The sequence continues at coordinate 760,423 of LR750095.1, forward strand.
TAACTCCATTGCTACCTCTTGAGACTGGAGTTCCTGTCACCTCTTCAAAACAGACCGTCTCTTCTTTCTCTGAGTCCTTGGTATCTGCAATACTTGGGCCCTATCCTCTGAGGTCTGGTGCACCTTGACTGAGTGCGCTGGTGTGTGCTGCTACTTAGCTTTCCACGTGTGCACATCCTGCTACCCAAGTAGATCTGTGCGTGTTAGTGTGTGTGTGTGTGTGTGCACGCGCGTGCATGCAAATGCACACACGAGTGTTTGTAGAATAAGTACTACAGGCTTGTGACATGCAAATTCATAGCAGAAGATCATAGAAACTTCTGGCTGTTCTCCTTATATGTTTCAAGAAATAGAAATTCCTTATACTTGAACTCTAACGTATGTGGAACTAAGGTGTGGGGGTGCACTCAAAGATGAAAAAACTGACATAACTTTATTGATAGTTTCCGGTTGCCTGTAAAACCAGGTGTGTTCTCATATTGTCCTTCATATTCACATGACAGCGCTGTTTCCCATCTGTAGTGCAGGCAATGTATACTCCTGTCCCTCAACCAAGGTTACTTTTCTAACTTTTCTTTTTTCTCGTTGCTTCTGCTTACCAGCCATTCATTTTCTCATTGAGCGATACATTTGCTTGCTTTCCTACAGCAACAAGTACAAGTCTTTATTGTACAGGTGGAAGCTGGCATCCTTGGAAGTTGCTATCTCTTCTGTGACAAACTGTCCTTTGCGTCTAAGAGCTTGAGATGTGCTCTCAGTGTAATGCCTTGGATATTAGGACTCCTGGAGTCCTAATTAAAGTTACAATAATATAACCAGATAGGGAAAGCTCCCACAAAGTTAAACTGCTTCTTGGAATTTCAAGTTGAGAAGGCAAACAGCACTCATGAACTATGTATGGCCTGCAGCTAAAAGCAGGCAGAACTCTCTGTGTCTTTGATTTTTACTTAACTTGTTGGGTCTGACTTAGGCTTTCTGTAGTAAACTGCTCTTACTTTTTCCAGCTCCACAATGAAATATGGGGGGCAGTATTCTCTGAGTTTAAAATCCTTGAATCCAAGTGTTTACAAAATAGGCTGCTGACCAAACCTCCATTATCTGAAGAAGGACCTTCACTCCGATCTGAGTCTATCCGTGGATTAACACGGTCAGATAAGAAATGATGTCTCATTCTCTTATATTTTCAGACTAATTATTTGGGTAAGGGGTGGTAGGATGAAGCCACTGCTCCAGACAGATATGGTGGACATGCAAATGAGGTGTGTGCTTTCCAATTTGTGAGCACAGAGGGGAAGAATTTCCACAGGCTCTTTTTCAGATCTAATCTCCTGCTAGCTTCATGATAGTGAGGTAAGACAGATGCCATCTTTAGGCACCACACCCACGAGGACGTGTGCATGCCTTTAGAACCCAAACAACTCATCCAAGATTCTGACAAGTAGTAAATCCTCTTTCTAGAATGGCCTGACAAAAATCCATCTTCTATAATATTCTTTAAATCCCACCATATCCCCAACGGGAGAATGGTGCGGGATGAGGGAGAAGCACTGCCTTTGGTCCTCTTATTGGTTTCTCCTCTGTAGAAATGCAGTTTCAGAGAAGCAGGAAAAGGGCAAGTTACAAAGCTGCTCACCCAAGTTCTGAACTAGAGATTGTGATCTCTACTCTCCAAAAAAAATTCACGTCCATGACATCTCTCTTCTACTACACAGAAATGAACAATCCCTTCCTGGTGCCCATTTTATGCTTCCCAAGAACCTAACATGGGACTCTGAACTTAGTTACTCAAATAGTGTCTCCACCTAGGGTGTTTCCTTTAGGGGAGGAAGAGTGTAAGAGTAATGTTGACTTAATATGTCAATAGTTTATGTACCTGGTACAGAAGAACAGAGATGAAGCAGGTTTAAGAACTGGAATTGTATGACAAAAATTTCAACCCTTTAACTATGTACTAGGCACGCTCTTTAACATTTGAAGGTACAATGTTTAATAAAATAGGTATGATTGTGTATATATATGCACACACACACACATATATGTGTGTGTGTATATATATATATATATATATATATATATATATATATATATATATATATATATATCCCACACACACATATGGGTTTCTGTGGTTTGTTTTGTTGTTTAGTTTAGTTTAGTTTTTGTTTTTAGAACAGGGTTTCTCTGTGTAGATCTGGCTGACCCTGAACTCATTGATCTATAGACCAGGCTGGCCTCAAACACAGTCATCTGCCTGCCTCCTGAGTGCTGGGATTAAAGGTGTGTGCCACCACACCTGGCTGATCTCTCTCTCTCTCTCTCTCTCTCTCTCTCTCTCTCTATATATATATATATATATATATATATATATATATATATATATATATATAAAATTTTTTGAGGCTTACATTTTAGAGACAAAGTGCCAATAATGGTGTATGTTGTACTAATGGTGGTGATGGCTTTGGGGAGGAATAGTTGTACATTAACTTGAATGATAAAGGGAAGGCTTTATCCTGAGTAAAATGAAGGAAAGAGAAAAAAGATATTTTAGTAACGATGTTCCAAGGACAGAGGAAAACACACACACACAAAGACTGTGTGGGTATGGGGTATGTTTTGTAAAGAGCAGGGAGCCATGAGGGAAGAGAACACATGAGATCAGAGAGATAATACGGAGCCAAATGTCTTAAGACATTATAATGGCTTTGACTTCTGCTTGGGGGAGAACAGAGATGAAGCGGGTTTAAGTACTGGAATTATGTGACAAAAATTTCAACCTGATCACTACGGCCAAGAGAAGACAGTAACAGAACACAGACAGAACTGGGGTTTGGGTGGTATGAAATGTTACAGCTGTTTAGATCAGCTGGTAGCCAAACAGGTGGCGGAGGGTGTAAGGTTATGGTTTATAAAATGACTTTGGGAGAATTTGTGATGTTAGAAAGGAGGTATGCAAGCAAGAGGAAAGGGGAAAGTGACTGCTTCCTTTTGGACTGAGCTATGACCACAGGAAAGGAAAGGAGGAGAGAGTAGTCATTTGACCATCCAAAGAGAACTGCTAGGGACTCAATGTGTTCTCCCCAAATTCAGTGCACTGGCATTTGGAGGCTAAGCCCTTCGGATGTAATTAGCTTATGAGAATGAAACCTTGGACTGTAATTAGCTTATGAGGGGGAAGCCTTGGTTTGTGCCCTAGTCAGATGACACGCGGGTGCATTCTCTCTGTCTCTGCAACAAGAAATTATCTGCGGAGACAATCACGTGTCAGGAAGAGCCCGGGAAGGCGTGTCTTTGCCACCCGTTAGATTGTCTAGAACTTTAGCTTTGGACTTGGCCTCTGGAAGTATGAGAAACACATCTTCATTGATTGAGCCATATATCAAGCAGTCTGAATTAAGGCAGGAACTGACCTTTGCAATCACAGCTGACCTTGAGTGACTTCATTGGGTGGGGAAGGCATGAATGGAAGCTCAATAAAGAACAGGAGGTGAGAATCAGGAGGCCCTTAGAGTTTGGTTTAAAGAGGAGGAATAAATACCCCCGCCCCCATTTCTACCAAGTCAAAATGTGGTTCCCACAGTATTTTCAGAGGTCACTGGAGCAGCTTCCCATAATGCTGCTGTTACTAGCTGCTATCACCATTAGACTCCATCATCAAGCAATTCATTAATCCATCATAAATGCCTAATTTCTTGTGCTACTTCATAAATCAAATTTAGGAGCCCTGTTCCTTGGGGAGCCAGCTCAAAGGGAAGCAGTAGTGTAAAACGTGGCAGGAAGGTCAAGGAGCGGGGTGAGGTGCGGGTCCGAGGCAGAAGTCTCTTGCCAAATCATCCAGCCCCAGTTCCTGATTTTCATTTAGCACTGGAGAGGACGATCCTTCCCCTCCCACTCCTTCCTCCTTTGCCTTTGCGCCCCCTACTTCTTCTTCTGAGGTTCTTTTTCAGCACAGGGCTCTCTGGAAGCTCGGCCCCTGCCAAGCTCCTTTTCGCCTCCCTGTGCTCAGGAAGAGGACAAGAGCGCAGACACTCCAGTGGGGCAGGAGCTGGCGTTCTGACCAGGTGCGACCCAACTTAGGGCTGGGACAGAGGTGCGGGACGCGCTCCAGGTGCGGGTCCAGAGCCAGAGCGCGGCCCGCAGCTCCCAGGGCGTGGGCGAGCCGGCCGCGTGTGCCTCGGTGCTTGACGGGAACACTAGCCAATCAGGGCGTGCGGCCAGGCTGCCACGTGACAGGGGAGGCGGCCCTTTCCCCAGCGCGGCCAGAGGGAGGAGTGGAGCGGATCGCGGAGCCTGAGAGTGCAGCGGCCACGGAGGAGGCGGCGGCCGGCGGAGCGGCAGCGGCAAAGGCTCCCGGCCAACCCAGCGCGCATCCCCAGTGCCCTGCGCTTCAGAGAGCTCCGAGGAGCGCGGGAGCAGCGACACCGGAGTGGACAAAGCAAGATGGCAGGGATCTTAGCCTGGTTCTGGAACGAGCGGTTTTGGCTTCCGCACAATGTCACCTGGGCAGACCTGAAGAACACGGAGGAAGCCACTTTCCCGCAGGCGGAGGACCTCTACCTCGCCTTCCCCTTGGCCTTCTGCATCTTCATGGTGCGGCTCATCTTCGAGAGGTAAGAAGGGCCGGAGTGCCTGCTCTCCCGCACACACGCACACGCGTGCACACTCGCCTGCTCCGTGGCGCACGCCCCCGCGCTTGGGCTCACACCTCCCAACCTTTGTGTTCACTGTGGGGGTCCCCGATCCCTCAGCCGGGCTGACTTCTAGGGAGCTAGAGAGGGTCCAACTCGACCGCGGATTTCCTCCCAGGCGCCACGAAGGGGTGGCGGGGCGCTTGGTCACCGCCCGCGCTCCTCCTTTCCCGGCTTCCTCCTCCTAGAGAGGGCCGGCGAACAAAGGTGAGCGGAGGCTGGCCGCGGGGAACCGCTGTGCCGGGGGCTCGGCCGGCTCCCTCCGAGCCGGCACTAGGCGCTTCCAGACTGGGCTTCTCCTCCGAGGCTCGCCGCCACCCACCTGACAGCCTGGAACGATGGGGACGCGCGGCCCAGAGGGAGGAGGAGCGCACACACTTCCAGCCCTTCCACTCCTGCACGCACGCGGGCCGCGCTGCAGAAGAATTTGCTCGGACCTTTGGCTTTAGCTTGCTCCCTGGCTTCCATCCGTGACACCGGGTTTTAGGCCCTGGGTCCTGGGAAATAGGTGACGACAGCACTCCGGATCGTTACTGGTTTCTTTAAAAGAGGGCAGAACAGGACCGGTGCCCCCTCGAAATAGTCATTTGAATCGATAGTAGAACCCCGTGACTAATCATAAGCGTCTTTCTGGTACCGGAAGACACTTGAAACGTTAAAAGAATTGTCACATAATTCTTGGTATGAGTCCTCGATTTGGTTAGATCTCGCCATTGTAACCGCACACAAACTTGTGTTACTCTCATTGAGTCAGCCTTAAGTCACAGATCTAGATCTTGCCTGCACAGCAACACTCACTCGTGAAACAAAATCAGCACCGCACACTTCTTTCTTTTAACTGAAAAAAAGAAAGAAAGAAAGAAAAAAGTCGCCTTCCTCTTTCCTCCTCCCAGCTCCATTCATCAGCGAATAAGGCTGATTTCTTAGATCACAAATATCCATTTCTACTCCAACCTCCCTTCCCTGCCTCCAGCTCACCTTGGCTACTGCTATCTTGTTTACTGTTGGTTTGCCTAAATCTATTATTGAGAATGTCAGAATGTATCTTTTGTGTCTTTTGTTGCCTGAAATAGCAACTAAGCTTCCTGGGAACAACAACAACAACAAAAAGTATGTTTTGTTCTAAGGAAGGTGTGTTTTTCAATGGGCAGTGTTGTTGATTGTGAAGTAAGTCAGCTGTTGCCATGCTGAAATTGACTCGCACAAAGGGATAGCCTCTATTTTAAAAGGATTGGAATCCGGTGCAAATATGTCATTGATCCAGCGCCGAGTCTTACTGTGACAAAGCTGGTGTGTTTGAAGGCTGCAAGTACTTACCTACAGAAAATAGGAACTTGGGTCCAACCTTGCCATTTCTGCAAAGACAAGCTGACTTTTAGGAATAATAGCCAGCACAGTATGAGGGGGGATCTCCACACATAGCTGCTGGATGATACCCGATGAAATCTGTCTGCAATCACTTTTGGGTACCCACTTTAAAGGAAATCTTTAGTTGTAGATCTTATAGAACAAACATCAAGGCAGCTCATGAACCATATGTGAAAGCTACATTTCCTCAACATTCTCTCTCAGTCTGCTTCTGGGCTCTTAAGTAAGTTAGAAAATATTGAAGATAGCTTGGTTTGTGCTTGGCTTTCTTTGTCTTTCACACGCGCACACATACCACTGATGTAATATCAGACTGAAGGTTCAGTTTTCTTTTTTCAGAAATATTTTTCTTCCTAGCATAGCCTAATGACTTTTAGAATTTATACAAAAGGATCAGCAAGCAGCCTTCAACTACCAGTAGTGACGACCTGTGTGTGTGTGTGTGTGTGTGTGTGTGTACGACCTGTGTGTGTGTGCATGTGTGTGTGAGGCTATCGATGAGAGTAGAAGACATTTAATGGGCTGTCTAGTAAGTGAATAATGACTCTTTGTTACCCTTGTGCAGTGGGATGCTGCTGACTTTGTGGAGGGTAACTACTTTGTTTCTTCCTTCTATGGTCCTGACAGATGTAACTTTAACCATTCAGACCCAGGTCTCTAAAAGTCAGAGAGTAATTACATCTGGAGTGAGAGGTTCTACATTTTTGGGTTTTTATCAAACCCAAGGTACACACTCTGCTATTCAACCTATGGTGTACATCTGCCAGTGTCAGTGTAGCTGAGCCAGACTGGATTGTTGTCAAAGATACAGCTCATGCTAGGTACCCTTTTGATATGATGCACGTGGAGTTTGTTTCTTTGTAGTGTTCTGTATTGGCTAACATTAAAGAATCCCATCATAAAATGAATGCTTTTGTAATAGAGACACCTCCTCCAAGAGTCTGTGCTTTGATTATCATTTACTTCAAACTTGAGAGCATACTAGGAGATCCTTGATTATCCAAGATCTTTATATCTCCCATTAAGAAAAGTCAGTAATGTTTTTGCAGAATTACACACTTGAGTGTGTCTTGAGTATAACACATTTCTCCTCACACAGGAAAGCACTAATGAACTGACTGAGTCGGGTCTTACCAATTGATGAGTTGGGTCTTATCAATTGACTAGCTGTATCTTTTTTTTTTTTTTTCTGCCACTGTTGGTGTGTGACCAAGGAGGCAGTAGTGGCCAGAGCATGTCATTTTGCAACAGCATATGGAGAACAATATGGTGTCCCAGCATGGCTGATTAAAAATAGAGCAGTCTAAGGTCACTGACTTGAGCCTGTGAAACACCCAGACCTCCCTGGCTGTTAGTAGCAGCCTTATACAACCCTTAGCCCTGGAGAGAAGTGGAATGAGCCAGTGTACTTACTATCTGATTAGCAGAGTAAAACTGTTCTTCATGCCTTTAATCCCAGCACTGGGGAGGCAGATTCAGGTGAAATCTCTGAGTTTTAGGCCAACCTGTTCTACAGAGCAAGTTCCAAGATAGCCAGGACTATACAGAGAAACCCTGTCTCAAAAAAACAAAACAAAACAAATCAAAAGAATGAAAATTATAGTGTCTTCCATTATATTATGTTGGTGACTTGATGACAGAAAATAAAAAAAAATACAAAATTGATAGTGAAGAATTATCATCCATTCCGTGTCTTGATTTAACACCCTACTCTTCAGACTGTCCCTGGGAATCATAACAAACGCCTCTTCCAACTTCACTTAAAAAAAAATAATGTCTCGTACATGAGAAATTAAAGTGTGGTTGAGTTCCTGATTGGAAATAGAACTTGTGGGAATTATACTTATGAAAGGCAACTTTACTGTATTATCTTCTTGATGGATTTAAGAGAGATGCAGACAGTTCTGACCATGATCAGAATAGTCAGTCTCTAGTGAGCATGCATTGCAAGCTTGGAGCAGATCCTGCCAGAGGCATGTTTATTCCTCAAAACCAAGTGGCCATTGAAAGACATTCTTTAGTTGTTGTCACTTAACGCCATCAAAACTTTCTTATTTTTATTTTCTCTGCATGAACTGACTAAAGGTTTGTTTGTGGGGTAAAGTGTACTGCAGTGTGCAATGATAATTTCTTCCCATGAACAAACGTACCTGTCACCTGAGAAATTTATTTCTTCTCATGTGAGTATTTATTCTTGGGAGTTCTTAAATGGTGTACACAATTTTATTTGACACAGTTGCCTTCCTAAGTAATAGATCTTAAAAAGACATTCCTCCTAACTAAAGCTTGACCCCTGTCTCTATTCTCTTGTACTCTGGAGCCTCTAGTAACCTCCAGTTTACTTTCCGCTTGTATGATAGTGATTGTGTAAGGTCGGAAGACATGTGAGTGTATGTGTATATATGGATATGAAGATTTATATCTACTTACATGAATATGTGTGTATATGTATATATGTGTGTATATATACATACAAGTGTGTCTGCATATGTGTGTATACACACACACATATATATGTGTGTGTGTGTGTGTGTGTATATATATATATATATATATATGAACATATGGTATTTGTTCTCTAAAGATCTGGCTTATTTTACCTCATATATGTTGCAAATGAAAGACATTCTTTTTTTAAGGTCAATGAGTGCTCCATTTTGTGTATATAACTCATTTCTCCATCCATCTGTTGGCAGCTACTGAGCTGAATGAATTTGGCTGTTACCAATCATGATGCTATGGTGGTACAGCTAGCTCTTCACAGCTTTCAAGTCTTCTGGATAGGAAAAGATGGGAGTGGGTGGTGGCTGGGGTGTGGGGTCCGTACTTTACCTTACCTTCCAAATCTCTGACTCAGGTGGATCCCCTGTATTTGAAGATTGGTAGTTATTATCTCGTGGGACTCTTGAGGGACTTAGCCATCATGCTTTGGGAAGCAGAAATAAGCCTTCTCAGAATAAAGTGGATTTCGTTTGTTTACTTCTTTGTTTATTTTTTGCAAGAATATTCTAGTCAATCATTCTAAAGGTGTATTTCTATTGTGTTTAGAAGAAAAGACTTATTTGGGGTATTATCACTTGTGTTCCTAAAAGTTCACAACGTTCCTGCCTAGCCAAAAGGAAACGTCTACAGAGAAAACAATTGTTTGATCGCTTTCAGAACTCTTTTTGTTGGAATCCAGAGTTGAGCTGGCATCTGACTGGGTGAGAGAGCAGTAGTTCACTCCTGACAGGGTGACTCTCAGTGCCACAGCACATGAGGGGTATCATTATTCAGGAGTTGCCCCCCCCCCCCAGCCCAGAGAGCAGTGCTCAGATCCAAAAGGATGGGGAAGAGGATGGAGTGTTTTGTGGATGGGGAAGAGATGGAGTGAGGTAGTGTGTTTGGGTCGGGGGAGTTAGAGAAGGAGTACCATGGAAATGTGCTGAAGCCGATTTACATCCAGTACTAACAGGTGTTACTATACAGAAATGCAGCTACTCTCAGACCCAGGTCAGAAGAGAGGGAGAACCTTCACAGGAGCTGTTTTCTCTGCATGAACTCAGGGTTAGATATTAAATGCTATAAATGCACCTTACTTAGCTTATTAGAGGAATGGTGTTACAGAGATTAAAACTGTAGACACCTGCAGTGTCACACACAGATATAAGAGCTAAAAGCAGGGTTCTCACACAAAGAGATTCTTGATTATGCTTTTAACCTAGGTTGGGAGAAAATTATTACCAAGGATTTTTTTTTTTGTGTGTGTGTGGGTAAACCAATAAAATGGACAGTGTTATTTGAAGAAGTTTAGCAAGAGATTTTCATTCGGCAAAATAAAAGACTTTTGCATTATAATGGTGTGATGATTCAGTTGTTTGTAACAGGCTGAGCAGGGGGTAAAAGGTGTGATTCTGTTCTGTTGGCAGTCCATTGGAATGGTAGGGGAAGTCTGTGCGAAAACCTGACCCTACCACAAATGACTTACAGACGCTACATGTTATGAAACCAGTGTCCAGGCACCACTTGGGGCTTTTCTGTGAGCCTCTCTGTTCCCCACGGGGGCCGGGTAAGGGCTGCATAGTTCCTCTCTGGAATTCCTAGCTTGGAGGGTATTCCAGAAGTAATTGTTTGTGGAGATGGGCTTTTGGGTGAATCTCTTCTGTGGCTTTGACAGGCATTGCCTTGTCTGTCTGTCTGTCTTGTCTGTCTGTCTGTCTTAAGGTACCTGACTAAGCCTTATTGACAAATGCTGGAGCCCAAGCACTCACGACATGTGGAAAGCTTCGAATTTGTTAAGTTTCCACTTCTCTGCCAGGGTGAGGGGATACCCAGGGGATCCTCACCTGCTCAGAGAAGGGGAGGGGGGAGGGAAGAAAGGTTGTGGGAAGGGGTGACCAGGCAGGGGGGGGGGGGGGGGGGCAGGGGGGGGGGGGGGGGGGCAGTGAGCAAGATGTAAAGTGACTAAGTAAAAAATACAGTCCAAAGCCGGGTGTGGTGGCGCACGCCTTTAATCCCAGCACTTGGGAGGCAGAGGTAGGCGGATTTCTGAGTTCGAGGCCAGCCTTGTCTACAGAGTGAGTTCCAGGACAGCCAGGGCTACTCAGAGAAACCCTGTCTCGAAAAACAAACAAACAAAAAAATACAGTCCAATACAATAAAAGATTTTCATTTCTCTCCCTGTCACCAGACAAAACCAGATTTCTAAAGCAAAATTTTATATTTTTCCCTCTTTCATCTTCTTTTGACCACTTCTCAGATACCTTTGAGTCAGGGTATTGGGGTGACCAATTTGACTTGATGGTATGGTTGGATTGCCCTTTATCTTTTTTTCTTTTTGTTGTTTAAACACACTGGCCTCTTAAAGCTTATCTGCCATTTCATATTAGTGGTACCTCAATAATCATAATCCTTAAGATATTATTTTTCCCCTCATTGTTCTGCTGGGTGTACAGGCTGTCTTCTAGTTTTTGTAGATTAATCTTTCAGTTCCATTGATTTCTTAACAGCATGTGTTCTAGAAGTAGCATTTCTAAGTCCTAAGGAATAACTACTCCAGTGTTCCTGATGGATACAGGTTGCCAGATAGTTGTCTAGCAGGACACCAATCCTTGGCAGTCCTTGAGAGAGCGCAGATTTCCTAGGAGACTTGAAGATAGTTTTCTGTTGAAATGTGAATTGTGTGTGTCGACGCTGGAAATAACTCATTTCAAAATCAACCAGTAGCTTACATTTTGCTTTCTCTGAAGTCATGGATATTTTCTTACTGATTTGAAGAGATGGGGTTTTATGTTTATTTTTGTCAGAAAAGAGATCTTCTTCTTCCTCTTCTTCCTCCTCTCCCTCCTCCTCGTCTTGTTCTGTTTATCTGGTCATGTTTACACTCTTGTATTTCTTTCTGCCTCCTGCCTCTCCCTACAAGCATTTTTCTCATCAGGGAGGTTTCTGAGTACACAGAAGAGAGATGCTGTCAGGAGGAAGTAGTCCATACTTGAGTCTGTGGTGGAGAGTGAGATGGAGAGGCAGGGCTGGGATGAGGGCAGAGCCAGGAAGAGTGAATAGTTTTTCCAGGTAGAGACTCTTGGAGACAGTGTCTAAAGTCATTGCTATAATTCTGAACTTTTGATTAAAAGAGGACGTAAGTGCCAGTGAGATGGCCAGGTTGTGAAGAACATACACTACTATGGGGGAGGACCTGAGTTTGGTTAGCACTCGTGTGTGTGTGTGTGTGTGTGTGTGTGTGTGTGTGTGTGAGAGAGAGAGAGAGAGAGAGAGTGTGTGTGTGTGTAAGGGAGTGTCTTAGACTAGCCTTTAACTCCATATCCTCTGGCCTCCACAGGCACCTGCACTCACATCTGTGTACATCATTAAAACTACTAAAAGTAAATCTATTAAAAAAAAAATAACTAACTAACCCACAGAAAAATACATACCCTCTATCCCACCGAATGCCACCATATCGTTAATTCGGTTTCATCATATCAAACTGGAGAAGAAGGGAGCCAGGAACATTCAGACGGCAGCAGTAAAAATAAAGTTGTACACTTAAAAAATGGTTAAGATCCGACCTTTTGTATCAAATGCATTTTACTACAACAAAAGAGAGAAAAAATAGACATTTCAGTGAGTTAAAAAATGTTACTCCCTAGACATAACTGTCTTCGTGCCCTAGGTCTGGCACCTTTGTAGATGAAACAGATGTGTTACTCCTCTTGGTGTTGGTTCCCTCAAGCAGTAAACTGAATAACTATCTTCAGATGGATGATTGGTCCTCTTCTGTCTGGAATTATGTGGTGGGGGTATGTGGAAGGGGAGGGAAGACACGTTGAGATCAGAAATCCGTAAGCACCTGAGCTCACTGAGCGTTTGTGAAAGACACTTGCATAGAAGAGCTTGTCTCGCTATTTTATTCATTTGTTTTGTTTTATTATTATTTTTTATTTTATTTGGAGACAGTTTCTCATTGTGTAGCCTTGGCTGTCCTGTAGCTTACTGTGTAGCCCTGGCTAGCCTTGAACTCCTGGGGATCTGCTGACCTCTGCCTCCCCTAGGGCTGGAATTAAAGGCATGTACCACCAAGGCTGGCAAACCAGTTTGTTAATCGGCATGGCAGAGGGCGTACAGGGCTCTGGAAAAGCACAGTGCCTGGTTTCCCAAGGGGGTATGCAGGGTTCTAGAAGAACTCAGTGTGTGGTTCTCCTGCATTTCAGGATTACAGTAAATGTATCCCAGTTGTTACAGGATACATTTACAAGCAGGGACAGTGACAGTGTGGTAATTTCCTCCTGAGCCGTGTGACACCGGCCACTGATGGTTCTGAGGAGATTTGGGAGAGGTGAGTTCAGGTTTGGTTCTCTTGCCTCCTTCCATTTTCTGTCACATGCTGTTTGGAAGCAAGTGATTAGAACATCTGAATATTTGAATATAGCTTTCTGATAGCTGCATAGTGCGTTGGCTCGGGCATGTCAACAGATACATGCAGAACACTTGTTTTGAAAATTGATTAAACGCGTCTAGTCCTTGTATAAATCTTGCTTTCTTTAAATCATCTGTGAGAATATTTGGGGCATTTTTCTAAAAGGATTTTTTTTCCTGGTGTCTTTCAGGGTGCTAGTGTTTCCTGTCCAGGCCTTTGCATTTATTATCTCAGAATTGGATTGTGGGTGTGGTGGAAATAGCAGCATTGTATTTAATTACGGGAGAGAGAGAGAGAGAGAGAGAGAGAGAGAGAGAGAGAGAGAGAGAGAGGTGGGAGGAGACATTCCTTTACCAGGTAATCTCTTTGCAGTGACCTAGGACTAACATTTTCTGGGACTTGCCATTGTCTGCATAAATGTCACATCTTATCTGGGAGGTGTTCAGGTTACAAGATATTCCTGCTTCCCTGGAGCTGCCTGAAAGCACAGCTCCTTTATTTTCTGTGCTTTCCTCCCTCCCTCCCTCTCTCTCCTCTCTCTATATTAGTGAAGACTCTTTAGAGGCACTAGGGGCACCAGGAAGTCTCAAGAGAGGGAGAGGACATGGAAAACCATCTAAAATCTTGTATGGGACTGATTTGGCCAGTTCCAGAGAGAGTTGCCAACTGGTCTGAGTGGCCCTGCAAGTCTTGTCTTAGAAGATCACCGTTTCAAAGCAGGATGAAGTGACTTGACCATGTAAGCAGAGCGGTAATGCGGACACAGTGCCTTGAGTGTGGGAAAACGGAGAAGGAAAGTGGCAATCAGTCACTTTGGTGTTGTAGAGAGTAATGGTGTCGTGTGCCAGTGGGCGTGTCTTCAGGAGCATCAGAAGGCGTGACAAGGATGGTGCACTGAAATCATAGTCTTGTATGTTTCCTGCACTTAATTAGACACGTACAGCTGTAACCAGAGTTAACAGGTGCACAGAGAGATAGCAGAAAGATTATGCAACTTGGGTTAAAGTCTGGATTTTCTTTTACCAGCCATGTAGCAGTGGACTGAATTCTCTGGAGTCAGTTGTCCTCAACTGAAAAATGGGGGTAGAGGTGCCTGCTTTGTAGTTCTGAAAGGGGACCCAATTAAAACTATACATTGTGTCATTCGGATATGGCAGTGTAGTGTTTAGCACCTCCTGGGAAGTTACGTTCAGTTATGGAATTTAGCCTGTTAGTGTGGGGGGCATGGGAGGGCACTGTGATGCAGGCTACGAGGCCCAGTTATGTACTTGACCCTGGGACTGGAAGATTGAATTGGTGAGTAAATATTTAGTGTTGGGACTTGAAGCACTATCTTCAGCAGTGTGCCTGGGGTTAGGGAGGAGGACGCAGGCACACCGCCTCAACTATCCATAATGAGTATTATGCACCAGAAACTGCTTGTTTGGTTACACAAAAGTGATCTGTTTTGAAGAGGTGACTACCAGTGACAAGCCACCTCAAATCTGGATCCCTGGATCCCTAGATCCTGCACCTTTGATGGGGCGCTCTTGGGAGAAGTCTTTCTTTAGGGTTTTCTAAGGAAACTCCTTTCCTGTCCTACCTTGTAGGGACACAGCTCATCTCCCACTCCTGGTCTCATTCATCTCTGTCTTATTGCCTGCAGTCTCAAGGGAAATGGGTTCCTTTGCTATTACCACTGGTAATAAAACATAAAAATTGGCACTCATATTGACTAAGGATCAGAACCTTATTCTGGCTCGGCTACTTACAAACCACAGGCCTGGAAGCAGGTTAAACCCCTCCAGATACTAGTTTCTCCGTAAAGCATACAGAGTTAGTGTGAGGTTGAGGTGAGAATGGTTGGAGGAGTGGCTGCTCTTCCTGCAGGTTTATTCTAGCCATTCACAGGTGTCTCCTCGCAGTCACTTTCTGGGATGTGGGCAGAACTCTGACGTCCAGATACCACATCTAGCTGACCCCATTGCACATGATGAACACACACACACACACACACACACACACACACACACACACACACACACTTCCTGTACAGAGCCAGTCTTATCTAGGCAGGGCATCTCCACTGGTTGGAAGTGTGTGTTCCCTTTCCTCTTCTTTCTTAGGTTTGTCTCCTGGGAAGACTGATTGTTCTAGTGGTATCTGTCAGAACAACCCTAGCAGCTTCATGAAGAATGGGGTCTTGGCTACTCCATCCACATGTAATACATTTGATGGGCTTGGGCATTAATAACAAGATGGCCCAGAGCTCCTTTTCTCCCACTAATAGCTTCCCAACATGGGAAAGTATCAAGACTGACACTGGCTGATCCCTTTCAGAATTTGAGGTCCTGTGGATTACTTCCTTTTGATGCTAAAGAAGAAAAGAAGTAGGGCTGGAGAAACAGCTCAGCAGTTAAGACTATGTACTACTCTTACACGGAGGAAGGAAGCTCTGTTTCCAGCACCTAAGTCAGGAGGCTCATAGCT
>LR750095.1:775942-967282 GCA_902729485.2 Mus minutoides
TATTTTAGAGTGATTTAGTACAGTATTTGTGGTGGGTTGTCCTTTAAATGAGGAAGTGAGGCAGAGATAAATAAAACCACAATTTTTACAGTGGCAAGTCCAAAAATTGTCTTAGCCATAGTTTAGCAGAATCATGAACTTTCCTGCTTTGAAGGAAGTTGAAACTTACTTATTCCAACCTAGTTCTGTTTCCCTTGGGTCAGCCAGTAGTCGGGTACTGACGTGAGAGTAGGGATGGTGATCGCCCGCCTCCAGTAAAGGGAGTGTATTACTTGTAGGTGATGTTTAAAAAAAAAAAAAAACCTGACTGAAAGTTGTTACACATCCAGAAAAACTAATTCTAAACCCAAATATGTTAAATCGATAAAATACACACCAAGAGCTGGGTGACCTGTAACACTGTCAAACATTGTATGGGACACCCATAATCTGAAGCCACATTGAGAAATAATGGCCAAGATGCAAAGCTCTAGCTCTCTTTAGAGGGACAGGGAAAGCTAGTAAGCCTTAGTGCCTCAGAGGGACTGTGGCACTCAGGTCCTGGCAGAGCCTGGAATCTGCAGACAGTGCCCTTGTGGAAGGACCCTCAGTGCAGGGAGAGCTAGACTCCCCGTCCTTCCCCACTAAGCACTTGTGTGTCACAGCCAGGGTCATCCACACCCTACAGAGGCCAAGAGTGACTGTAGGAAGGAGACTCCATGGAGACAGGAGTTGCAGGAGCTGCCTGCCCCGTTGTCCAGATGCCAAGATTTGTGACTTAATTTTTTTTTATTATTATTTTTATTTTAATGATGGGTATCAAAAGTGTGGGTTGTGGCTCTCAGGTGCCCAGGGCCAGTTCTCTGTGTACTGGCTCCTTCCTGCCCACATGTTGACCCTGTGTATCACTGAAGCCACGTCCTCGCCTCCCCACCCCGCCCCCGCCTTTGCCACCACTGTGTGTGCTCCGTTCTAGCTTGAGCTGATTGTTAGTCAGCCACACTCAACAGGCTGCTTGTGGCTTGTAAAGGGAACGAGACAGCGCTCAAAAATAGACACCCAGGTGGTGGTTGGCCACCAGCTGTTATTTCTGAGGCGCGGGTGGATCAGCAAGCACTTTGTTGCCTGTGTATCTTGTGAGTCTGATTGTGTCGAGCTTTACAGTGTTTGACTCTTGCTTTTCCTTACAGTTAGGTACCTGTGTTTATTTGAAAAAAAAAAAAAACCAACAAAAAAAAAACCAGACTCCGAAAACAAACAGGTCACCTGACTATGGCTTAGCGTTTGAGGATCAATGGACTTGGAGATTCCAGGCATTCTGAGGGTTGCCTCCCTCAGAGATAGCCTTAGCTGTAGCTCTCTGAGAGCTGGGTTCATGGTAGTCAGCCCGCCCTCCTGGCCCACCTCAGCTATCTTCATCTGGCACAGTGAAGCCACGTAAGACTGGAGGGCAGCTAGCGGCAAGCTGGGACTTGCTCCCGCCTTTTGGCCACTGGATCCAACTTCCTTGCTATTCTGTATCTTAGTTCCCCTCTTGCTTGAAATAGGCTACGTCATCAAATCCAAAGTGTATGATGTGCATGGAAGCAGTTTGAGGGGACTCGCATTGATCTCTGGCCCTCAGCTGTTGCAAGCTGTTCTGTTATCACTTGCATTTGCTAGAGCCACGATGCCTGGGACCAGTCTACGTACAGGGCAAGTTCCTGGGAGCTCTCAGCAGGATGTTTGCTAACCTCAACATTAAAATTCTTTTATGTTTTGAAACTGTAATAAATAACACGGAATAAAATGTTCACACTGTTTTCAGATGTGACTTCATGGTACAGGGCTAAAGTTTTTTCTGATTTTTAAAAAAAAGGATATGCAGATGGTTATTACTGTCCATGATGTTGAGATGATAGATTTTTTTTTTTTGCTTGACAGTTTTCTCTCTCTCCAAAGCTGAAGATGATGAGACAAAGAAATGTTGCATTGAAATAGAAGCGAGCTTGCAAGCCTTCTTTCCTATCAGTAACCATTCCACTGTTAGCCAGTGTCTAAACCTTTACCCAACATTCAGATAATCCAAGGAATTTTAAGCCTTTCATGTTGTCTAAAGTGTTCCTAAAGTCGATGCGCTTGGTCCTGGGGACGTTTAATTTGGCCTGTTTTAAAAGTCCATCTACGAGTGAGGGTGCTACTCTGGGAACTCAGAAGAAGTAACAGGAGATGTGCTGGCCTTTGCAAGTGGAGTTAAGTATGTTATTTCTTGTCCTGAGGCCAGTGCTCAGATTTGAAGAAAGTGAGACCCAGAAAAAGAAAGGAAGTGAGAGAGGTGACATTGATTTTGTTGATTTTCAGTGTGTGCCACAGCCAGAAAGACCTAGAACTCTGATTTGGACCAAAAATTGGTAAACCTGGTTCAATCACATATTCACAGTAATTGTAAACCCTAGCTCTCAAATGTGTAGTTACCACTTACCCAACAAACACCTGTATGTTTTTTTTTTTTTTTTTTTTTTTTTTATTGTGGTCAACAGGACATATAGTGAAGAGTTCACTGAATCACCACAACAAAGTGAACCCACTAAAGATGTTTTTTGTTAATTAATACTTTAAAGCTTTTTGACATTGAGACCTGTCAGCTCCTGGCAGTACCCCATTCAACTAGGAAGAAGATCGTGGACATCAAAGGACCTCCATTTGGAGATGGCTTCATTTGTGGCAAGCCAGCCATCCCACAAAGAAAATGTCCTAACTCATGTGTTTAACTAGTTAGACAGATTAAGAGACCATTGTTAACTTCCTTTCTCATAGACTTCCTCTTGTTAGTATTGACCTAGTTTTATAAATTAAGTAAAATTAAATTTCAGAGTGAAGATACAAAACCTAGTACTGGCAACAAAGCTCATGTTTCTACTCAAAACCATTGGTTTCCTGTGAAGGACGATGTTGTCTGGTGTTTGTCACAACCAAAAACTGAATGCTTTTTCTTTTCAGGGGGAGGGAGTGGAGAGAATGCACACACACACACACACACACATGCTTGCGCTTCTGTTTTGGCTGTCAAATTTAATGTTATGGCTGGGAATGTAGCCCAGTGTACAGTGCTCTCACGAAGACCTAGATTCCACTCCTAATAACACCACTGGTAGGAAAAAAAGCAAATAAAGAAAGTATTTTAGAGAAAAATGGGAAGAGGATGTGAGACTGTAAGCAAGAGAAGGAACCAGTTAAAATAACCATTTTTTTCTTTCTTAAATTTATTTTACTATATATATTTTTGAAACTCCCCTACATATGCACTAAATTTAGGTCACGGTCTCCCTTTTCTTTCCCATTTTAGTTCCTCCCATTGCCTCCCCCCATCAAATCCAAGACCTTTCCATCTTTATTGTTCACACACACACACACACACACACACACACACACACACAGCACATGTATATATAAGTACAGCCTGCTGAGTCCATTTCCTGCTGCTCTTGAGTATTTGTGTTTAGGGCTGACCACTTGGGATCAGATTAACTCTCAGGGGTCTCATCCCTGGAGAAGACCCAGTCTCCCTCTCTCAGCAGCCATTAGTTGCCTGTATTCTTTGGCTGGGATGGGGTTTTATGGTGCTGTCCTTGTGCCTTGTGCCCTTCCTGCTTAGGTGACCATATTGCTGAGTTTTTTTTTTTTCCACATATAGAAGACAGTATCTCACAGCAGACATCCTGGTTCTTAAACCTTACATTGTTATTCTAGACATGTTGACACATTATTGTTATTCTGAGCATGCTGAAACATTATACTGTTTTACATTTAAGACTTAACACTCCACTTAAAAAACATGTTTTTCTGAGTTCTTCTTATCTAAGAAAGTTGTCTATTCTATGTTTGGCTATATCTTCAATTCAGATAATAACCGATTTTTATAATGATCAATACTGCTTCCCTATATTAATACTGGAAATGTTTTAAATATTTGAAATTACCAAACCTTTAAACATTGTTTAAAATATTACTTTATATGTGTCCAATCTCACTGAGAAACTCAATACAGAAAGAAAACAAAACCAAGTTCTGATTTTCATACTGATTACTCAATGCTTGCCTTTGATGTGACCAGCATGCAAAGTGAATATGTTTATATCCTTCTTGAATCCTTTTGGTTCATTACTTTGGGTATAAGACAGATAGATTGGAATTAAATATATATAAAACGGAATGATCGACTCTGAGTTCTGCCATAGAACTTAGCCTCTCTCCAGTTTAGCAGCCTGTCTTGAGTAGTTTTCCAGGGCTGGCAAGTGTAGAGCAGCGGTTTTCTTTTTAGTCTGATACAGTATTGCAAGGTGAGCCAGAGTCATAGTTCATTTAGATACTCTATAAATGCTTTCAGAAACAATGTTACAACTTCATTATTATATAGAGACTGAGGTGTCAACTCCAAACTAACACACAGAGGTAAAAGTGCTGGCTCAGAGGATGTGCATAGCTAAAATTGCTAATGTTGCCAGAACCTTTCAGGAAACCCTGTGGCAATTTATGCTCCCTCTCAGCACTGTATGGGGAAACCCATTCCTCATAAGCCTTCTACCTTGCTGGATTTGCTCTATAAGGAAAGTGGCCTTCCAGTCCTTTTGTAGCATCATGCCTCTCTGCTTAGGTAAACATTTGGTTCTTATGCTGTGTATTATGGTTTTTACACTTGTAAGAAATTGTTAAAATATGGAGAAAAGCCAAAATCTAACATCAGGAACATTCATTTCCATACCTCTTAAATTTAGTGATTTTTACTATTTTATCATCTTCCCAGATAACATGCAAAGTAAATTGTAGCTATCATGACACATTTCCCTTGCGTCTTTGAACATATATTTATCTGTAATGATAAAGATATCCCAGAGTGGCTTATTAAAAGTAAATGTTTGAAGAGATATTTTATATTGTAGAATATTTTTATTTTTATTCTATTGGGAATGGATGGATAGTGTTAAAGCTCTAGAAAATTTACTTGGTGCTTATGGATTTGGTAAAACTATTATGGAAAGAAGACTGTGCATTAAGCTCAATGATTCAATTTTATTGCTGTATAAAATCTAAGGCTAGAAGTGAGAGTTTTATGACAAATGGTTGATAAGATGAAGTGTTTTCCTGAATGTTTTATGGAAATTATGGTGAAGGGTTTGAACTAGGAAACCAACATAAGTACTATCTACACGATTGTTTGACTCACTATTCCTGTTAGCTAGGTAAACCCAAGACAACAGCGTAGAATGACCTTAAGTCTATGATAGTTTGTTAAATAAATGGTTGTTGGTGAAGTGTCAGGGTTCAGATTACACACTAAAGCCAAGTTGTGCTATTATTATTATTATTATTATTATTATTATTATTATTATTATTATTTCTATTCCTTATATAGAAAGAATAAGTAGTTAAGATATAAGCTATAACTTGCTTAAGCCAATTATTGGTCAGAAAAAGAAATTAGAGCATGGCAGTTTTGAACAAGAATGGCACCTATAGGTTCATATATTTGAAAACTTGGTCCCTAGTTGGTGGAAATGTTTAGGAAGAATTAGAAAGTTCATGCCTGTGGGCAGCTTTGAAGGTTCATACCATTCCTAATTAGTGTTCACATGAGTTCTCTCTCTCTCTCTTCCTCCCTCCCTCTCTCACTCCCTCTTCCCTTTCCCTCCTGCCTAGTTGTTGTGGATCAAGATGTGAACTCTCATCTCTTCCTTCTCTCCAACATCATAGACTCTAATCTTCTGAAAATCTTAAGTCAACTTACTCTTGGCTGTGGTGTTTTCTTCTGTGGACCATGGCCATAGAAAGATTACTAAGAGCACAGGGTCTGACTGTTACATGAGCTGACATCTACCTCAGAGCCTTCTTTCTTTTCCTGGGACATTGCCTAGCTCTGTGCACTTCTGCAGAAGGTAGCTGATAAAGGAATAACTCATGTGTATCATTCTTCTTGTGGTTGTGACAAAACGCCGGATAAGCAACTTCAGAAGCCTGGGTTTATTTTGCCTCATAGTTGAGAGTGTGGTTCATCCCTGCAGGGAAGAAATAGCAGAAGGAGATAGAGATAGCTGGTCACATGGTATCCACAGCCAGGACCAAAGGCCAGCGAGTGCTCATACTCAGCCTTCTTCCTCTTTATCATTCAAGGCTGGCACTCTAGCCTGTGTAATGTGTTACTCACATGTAGGGTGTGTCTGCCCATCTCAATTTTAATCCAGTCTGGAAATTCCCTCAGACATTTGCCCAGAAGTTTATCTCCAAGGTTGTTCTAGACCCTATCAAGTGGACAATACTACCCATCACAGCATATGTCTAATTTTTTAAAAAAGTGCCCATCAGTAAAATAGGAGGGTGGGCAAATGATTGACATGAAGCACCCTCCTCAGAGACAGCTGTAGAATTTTTTTTGTACATAATCAAGCATATTTGTCAGTTTAAGATGCTGTGATAAGATACGATAACAGAATGGATGATCCAAACAATATTTATTTATTTTTCACAGTTCTGAGACTGGGAAATGCAAGGTCAGAATATCGGCAGATCTGGTGTACAGTAAAAGGCTCTTGTTTGTACATAGCCATATAGCCATATTCTTGCTAATAGGGAAAGAGAAAGGGAAGTGTGTGTGTGGGGTGTGTGTGTGTGTGTGGGTGGTGTGTAAGAGATACAGAAGGGGAAGACTATCTCTTATGTCTTTAAGAGCACTTTCACTTGTCCCATCCTGTCATCTTAATCAGTATCCCCACCTCCTAATATCTTTACAGTGGAAATCAAGTTGAATGAGCTGTGGTCTTTGTGTTCCTCCCTGTCTGGCCAGATTTAGATTCCATGTAGCTAACTGGTTCCTGCTCACAACTGTGCTTTCCAACTCAGACTCGAGGTGCCACTTCTTGTCTGCTTTTATGTTTTGTTTTGTTTTGTTTTTTTTTAAGAGTTGTCCCTTGCTTTGTGCTCTATAGTGATTTGATTCACCATGTATAATGAAAATGCTCTCTTCTAGGATTGCGTCGTGTGGCTCATCCATTTCACAATCCTTGATCTAAGTTGAATTAATCTTACTGTAAGAAAGGAGAACATCAATTTTAATGTCAGGAAGGAGAACTCTCCATTTAGTTTTCTTCTAGTTGACTAGACAGTTGTCTTAACAATTTATTAAATCATGTTTCCCCTTACTTTTGAAGTTCTACTTTTTATCATACTCAAGTCTCTGCTGCTTACTTTTTAAAGTAACCATGTCAGACAGTATATCTTACTCTCTGGTAATGTTAATTGCTTTTAACATTAAACACAGAGTTTTAAAACTCTGAGTTAAATAGGGTTGTATTCCCCATTTAATTAATCTTCAATTTTCATTTACTCCATTTAAAAATTTTCCTACACCAAATGATAGTCACAAATAAAGTTTTATTTCTGGTTACAATTTTGGATGTTCTGAGTACGTATGCTTCCATGCCATTTTAAGTGGTGGGCTTCCACAGCATCAGTGCCTTGGACGTCACATTCCATCTAACTCAGGAAAAGCTCTACCTGGTGTCATCAGTGGTCTCTTCAGGATGCCAGCATAGGCCAAGAATGGACAGCAGTTGTGTTTTGACCCTGCTAAGCATTGGCGGTGCATGAGTGTGCATTGACCCATGAGTGTGCATTGACCCAGTAGCTAGTGTGTCAGTTCTGCACACTTGGTACTAATACCAGGACCAGTTCCCATGGGGATAAATCTCCCCTTCCTGAAATTTCAACAAAGAAAACATGAACTTGAAGGCAAGCCTATGGGAGTCATTTCTTACTAGTCTCAAGGAGTGGTAGGACATAACCATGGCTCATTACAATAGAACATTCTAGAATACTCTAGGGGTCTGCATATGGCTTAGGCGATAGCTTGAATGTTATGATTCCTGTACGCAAACTGAGGTAGACAGTGTTCCCACTAAACCTACTTAAAGAGCCAGAGAAGAGTAGGGTTCCTGTGTTCAAAACCTGACACTCACTGCTGTGAACTGGAACAGATGAACGAAGTCCTCTGACTGTGTGAGGTAGAGTTCACGCTGACTGAAGAGAGTGGGGATGAGGGAGAGGAGAGGGAGGGAGACAGAAAGAGAGATGAGGTGGAGAAGGGAGGGAGGGGGAAGAGGAGGAGGACAAGAAGAAGAAGAACAACAACAACAGGAGGAAGAGGAGGAGGAGGAGAGGAGGGAGGGGGAGGGGGGAGAGGAGAGGACTCTCTGGTCAATAGTAGGTACTCAGTTGAAGGGTTCTGCTTTCCTAAACTTGAAGGTGCTTATATGCCTGACTCTTCAGAATGATTTTATTAGCCATCAACAGGGACTCTAAATTACTTTCCATGCATGTTGGCGTATAAGTCTATGGGCTCTTCTGTGGTTTCACCATCGAGTCTGTAATTTCAACTATTGATTCTAATGGAAAGGAGAAGTGCCATAAGTAACACTGGGTGATATTCTAAGCTTTTGAATGTACCTGGGCACTCATTTCACAGCTCTCCAGACTGTAGTAATAGAATTTCAGTGGTGGAGGAGGACTTGGAAATTACTGAATTGTTTAGTTTTACAGACAAGGAAAAAGATCTTGAGGGTTATTGGATCAACCAAGACCACACAGCTGTGTGATACTAAGAGCCAAGATCAGAAACATCTACCTGATTCCAGTGCGTCTCCTTTATTTACCTTTTCATATCTTATTTGCTAAGGCAGGCTACCCAGAGTCACCATGGTGCCTGAAGACTGATATCTGCATAGGATAAGGGATGTGTGAGCTTAAGGAAAATAAATGCTTTTGATCTTTTGCTTTCTGAGGTCCTGTGCCCCTGCCTCCAGACAGTCTCTTCTTGACTCACCAGCACAACTTCCAACTGTGTTATAAACCACTAAATTCAGGGCAAGAGCTGGGAGTTGTCTTGCCAAACAGAGTAAACATACATTCAAATCAGAGGTGTAGAAATGCCAAGACCCTGGGCAAGCTGGGGGAGCTGGAAATTGCAGCTAGAAGTCTGAGAGAGGGAGAGAGGGAGAGAGAGAGAGAGAGAAAGAGAGAGAGAGAGAGAGAGAGAGAGAGAGAGAGAGAGAGAGAGAGAGAGAGAGAGGAGGGAGGGGAGGGGGAGTGTATTATGAAGACAGGAATAATGGATAGCACATGCCACGTCAGAAGTACACACCATATCAAAAGCCCGTGTCATATCAAAAGCACATGTCACTTAAGCAAATGCAGAGCACTGATTGGGACAGAACTGCCACAACGATACCTGTCTTGAGGATCTTGGAAAATCTGTTGAGATAGCTCAGTGAGGAAGCTGCCTTCACTAGTGTGACTACCACAGTTCACACCTGAAAAGCTGGACAGGGTCACTCAAGCCGGTTAGCCCATCGTTGCAGAGGCAGACTGGAGAATCTCTGAGACTTGCTGGCCTAGCTCGGGGAAAAGGATATGAGGGCCCTAGGTTTCCTGAGACACTGTCTCAAGACACTAAGATGGACACGGCCTCCTCTCGTATATCACACGCATGCATGCACACATGTGCTCACACATGCATGCACACATAGACACACACACATGCACACGCACATCCACAATAAAAGAGTGGTGCTTCTAGTTCAGGGGCAGCCAGTTGACTTTGCGCCTGGCTTTTTCGCCCAGGATTTTAATTTCTGGTCAGATCCCATCGGCTGCTGTTTATTGTTTTGAGGTGTGACCCTTGTGTGAAGTGAATTCAGCAATTTCTGGGTGAATGCTCACCCGTCTTCATTGGGTCCATTGGTGTCTGAACATGGTCTTTAGAAAGTCACTGGACTCTCTGGCTTCTATAGTTTTATCTTCTGATCCTACAACTCATTTTGGTTTTGGGTTTAGTGAAGAAAGAAAGCCTTAAAACTGTCATGTGTCTTCAGAAGGAGTAACGTTGAAGCTGTGGCCAAGTTAACGATCCATGTGTTTCCTTCAAGTATAGGTTTATTTATTGGCCCAATAATATTAAGTCATTTATGCATCAATACAAACATCTTTTTGGATCTTGATGAATGTGAAACAGTATCTGTTTTGACGAGTTTTATATCACCTTGATAACAAGCTGAATTTTCCAGAGACGAGGGAGCCTCAATTGAAAAGATGTCTCCTAAAGCTAGGGCTATAGGCAAGCTAATGGTGCATTTCCCTCCTAGCCCGTTATGAGTGGGGCCACTGCAACCAGTGTCTGGCTTCTAAACGAAAGCAGACTGAGCAAGCCATGGGGAACAAGCCACTAAGCATCATCCTTCATAGCCTCTGCGTCAGCTCCTGCCTCCAGAATTCTGTCCCATCCATGTCCTGACTTCTTCAATGATGAACAGTGATGCGGAAGTGTAAACCAAATAAACGCTTCCCTCTACAACTTGGCTTTGGTCATAGTATTTCATCACAGTAATAGTAACCCTAGTGAAGACGGTAGTACTCACACCAATTTTGACTTGTGAGTTATTTCCCTTTAGAAAAATGAGATGATGTTGTAAGCTTAGGCTGATGTTTTAAGTAAGTGTAGAGAAACCTTCACGAACACTGTTTAGAGACCTCCAAGTTATTTTCATTAGATATGATTTTAGTCTGTCTTCCAAAGTTTAATATGTTGAAATTTAATCTTCAGAGTAAGGCAATCAAGAGTTATGGAGACGGGATTTGAACATGGTATCATTTGGCAGAGCTGCTGTATGAGTGATTTCAGTTGGATAAGGTCATCAGAATAGAACTGCAGTGATTGAATCTTTGTGGTTTTACAAAAGGGAGAGAAACGAAGAGGCATACCATGAATCCTACTCTGTCTATTCTTTGTGCTGCAATGTACTGCTTTGAGACTTGCTGCAGATTGATCATCAACAGATAGGAGCCCTTGACTGTATTTATGAGCCAAAAATAAATGTGTTTTGTTTATAAGTTACCCAGCTCCAAGCATTTCACTGAAGTAACAGAAAATGGAATAGGATAGAAGTCTCAGAAACTCGGGTCGCATGAATAATTTTTATTGGTAGACTTCTTGGTTAAAGTACAAGGGTAGAAATAAATTACAGCTTTCAACCTTGAATCATAATGTTACAAATGCATATTTGAATGAGGTTTGACATTTAGATGTGGAGACTATCAAGTGGTGATTGTTGTTAGAGTTCACTGAGAAACTAAAACAGCTTATTTTGGATTGATCCTGACTTGAGACGAATTAAGACGGACTTTAGTTTCTCATTTGCTCACCGGATCTAAGCAGTCAGTTGCGATGGACTAAATGGATGGATTTGGATGTCAGCGTTATGGGGACCACCTACAAACATACGTGAGCAAGTCAGAGGAATCGATGGAGCCATTAGCTCCTGTGGGTTGCCCTGATGTATCCGCACAGGCTCAGAACCCCTGTGGGTTCCCCTGATGTATCTGCACAGGCTCAGAACCCCTGTGGGTTCCCCTGATGTATCCGCACAGGCTCAGAACCCCTGTGGGTTCCCCTGATGTATCCGCACAGGCTCAGAACCCCTGTGGGTTCCCCTGATGTATCCGCACAGGCTCAGAACCCCTGTGGGTTCCCCTGATGTATCCACACAGGCTCAGAACCCCCCCTATGGGCAGCACCTTCCTCAGGGTACCAGCCTTCTTGCATACGCACGGTACAAGTTGTGCCTTTCACTCTTCAAACGGTGAGTCATACCGTGAGTGGTCCTCCTTCTGTTCTCAAGTCGTACATAATTCATGCAAAAATATGATCTCAGCTGTGTCAACTTCAAAGGGAGGCAGCCAGGCATGTGTCTGGAAGGATTTGCTCAGGGACCAGTTCTGTCTCTCATTTTACAACTGGAGACTCTATCTTTGATCATGTCAGTAGCAAGGAGCTGAAGGCAGCTTTTCAGTTTCCAGCCTTATACGGCCTTCTGCTTCCCCTTCCTCCTTGAATTTAAGGAGGTTCTTCAGGATAAAGGCTGAGAACATTTGACATAACTATCTGGCTAATATTTGTAAGATAATCTTCAAAAAAAGTAATATGTGTGAAGATTAAGATAGCTGCTAATGAAAGATCCACCACCTACTAAGTCTGATGGTGTTTTACTTGGTGGTAAGTTTGGTCCTAACTTAATAGAGAATGGAGTTGTGTCTGCTGCATGAATAGTCTGTACAGTGTGAAACACCACAAGGTGGGGGCGTTCAAAAAGCAGCGTTAAAAAGTGTCCAGCACACCTAGAACCCTTCCAGTGGTAGTGGGGGTGACTGTGTCATGACCGTGGCCAGCATCTATTCCAGTTTGGCATTCATAGAAAATGTTGTGGATTGCCACATGGAAACTCGTGAAGTACGCCCTGCTTTTCCTTGTGATTGAGAGATGTGGATATTACACATACAGAAGTACAGTAGTCCAACCAAGATCTTTTTCTGAAGACCACTCAGGGCACAAGTTTGGTGCAAAGAGGAGAAACCTACTTACTGGGTGATGGACTCTAGGGCTGGGTGCTGGCACTACGTTTTCAGAATTCATCTTCCTCCTGTGTAAAGTGGGGATGCTGAGAGACAGATTCTCCTAAGAGGAAGACTTGTTTTAAACTGGGAAAGCAGACTGGGATTGGTATTGGCACTGAACTTGACTCTTTTCCTCTGGCTCAGAGGGACTCTTGGAGGTCTGACCCCTTACGCTGTAGGGAGACAGAATCAAAAGAGAATTCTGTGCTCCTCTTCATCTGAGCATAGAAGATGCGGGGTCTTTTATCTTTGAGAAAGGAAGTTTTCATATTTATGAACCTCTAGCATAGTGACTTTCCAGCTGTTTTGGCCATCAAAATTGCCTGAAGGGACTTTAGAAGAGGGCCTACACCCACCTCAGGAATTCCTGATTCAGCTTGGATCAGGGATGCATTCCTAACGAGTTCTCTGGGAATACGGATGCTTCTGGCCCGGGATCAACTTCGGGATTCATTATATTCAAAATACTGTATAATACATTCAGAGCTAAAAGGGAGGCGATAAGCTATTTCTCCGCTGGTAAAATGAGCCAGTTCAAGTGAGATTAGATCATACTAAATGCAGGTTTAATGGGAAGCGGCTCTTGGGCAAGTTCACTGGCCCCAAGGACGGAGGCCAGGGAAGTCAGTCACCATGGAGAGAGGCGGGGGAAGAGTAGAGAGAAGAGAAAGAGAAAAGTCAGGGCGCATGCACAGAGAGAGAGAGAAGAGAAGGAGAAGGGGAGAGAGAGGGTGAGAGACCAAACATCTGGATTAAATAGGGAGCCTCTGGGGGAAGGGCAGCCCAGGCCCTGGGTTAAAAAGTTCAGTTTGGGAGGCAGGGTATGCCAGGCAGGGACTGAGGGATCCTGGGAGAACCTGGAGGCAGGTCTGCTTTGGCATGGAAAGTTCAGCGCCTTGTCCTGGGCTCTGAAACCAAACAGGAGGCCTGCCTACCTCTTAGCTTATGAGAAGAAAGTGCCACATATTAATGTCAAGAGCTAAGTACTCCTAGGAAAGAGGTATCATTCACTAAAACCACAGAGGAAGAAGCAGCTGTCACAGTTGACAAAGGACCATGTATCTTCTGGACCTGAGGCTCTTCTCCACAGTTTCTGGATATGTCTAACTACTTCTTGATGGCTGCGCTCGTTAGTTTTTTGTTGTTGTTTGTTTTGTTTTGTCAACTTAATGCAAGCTAGAGTCCTAGGGGAAGAGGGAACCGCAAATGAGAAAAATGCTCCTATCAGATTGGCTTGTTGCAAGTCTATGAGGAGGGTGTTTTCTTGACTAATGGTTGGCGGAGAAGGATGAACCTCACTGTGGATGATGTCACACCGGGCAGATGGTCCTGGGATATGTAAGAAAGCTGGGTGAGCAAGCCAGTAAGCAGCACTCCGTCATGGTCTCTGCAGGCATTCCTGCCTCTAGGTTCCTGTGGTACTTGAGCTCCTGCCTTGCTTCCTCTATAATGACTGCAAGCTCTAGACTGAAATAAACCCACTCAAGGTGCTTGCCATCATGGTGTTTTACCACCACAATAGAAAAACAAGCCAGAGCACTGGTATTGAAAGGGAGAATGAATTGAGTTATTCTCAAGTCTGCAGGATGGCTGAGCAGGTAACAGTGCTGAGCTTAGGCGTGTGTGCTCTGTCTTAAGTACCCACAGACACACAGTGTGCTCATACACACAGCAATAATTTTAAAAGAATGTGTATAATCATAATTAATGTTCGAGATAATTATGTATATTCTTTGAGATAAGAACGGTTACTTAAGCATCTACTTAAATTTCTCATATTAGAGGTATTTAAGTCTTGATATACTGGTATTTCTAACCCTATGAACAGTCATCCAAGTTTGAAGGGTGTGGGAGGAGGGCTATTTCTAGAGTTAAACCTTTGGGGCCGGAGTCACATTTCCTTGTCTCACAAGGACTAGAGTTCACCTTTGCTTTTTATTTGAAGGTTTGTTTTTGTTTTTTGTTTTTTGTCTTGTCTATTGTGGTGATTGATTTATTTATTCATTTTCCGAATCATTGGCTGGCCTGGAACTGGATATGACTTCCAGGTTGATCTTGAGTTTGTGACAATCCTCCTGCCTCAGACTTGGGGCTGAGAGTTGGGGTTATATATAGATAGGCACAGCCACACATACATACTCTTAATTTTTGTTTATTATTATTTATTTTGAGAGTTTCTCTCTGTATAGTCCAGGTTGGTCTTGAACTTGTGATTCTTCTGCCTCAGCCTTAACAGTAGTTATAGCTATTCCAGAACATCCAGCTGGAGTAATGCACTTTAGTTATGAAAGAAATAAAACAAAAGAAAACAAGTAGTGAGGGCACTGCAGGTTACTGAGGAGGGCGGCTGTGAGGAGAGTAAGTGGGCTGAGGAGGGCGGCTGTGGGGAGAGGGAGAGTAAATGGTCTGTCTGCCACTGAGTGGAGTTGGATGTCAGCTGTTTTTCTTCATAACACAGTTTAGGCTTATGCAATTTGAGGAAATAAAAATATCTTGCATTGCTGTTTTAAAAATTTGACCCTTTGACCCTTAAGCAAGATAAGCAATGGGCATACAAGGTATCACACCGCCTTGCTTTCTAAAGAGTAAATGGTCTGGTATTCTGGGTTACGGGGAAGAGAATGAACGCATACAGTTCCCAAGGGATCCCATTTTTCCTTCTTATTCACATGTTTTATTAATGTAATTCTTTTACTGCAGCTGATGGGACAGCCAAGATAGATTATAAACTGAAGGCCATGGTTGATACTGCTTCTCACTTTCAGGGGTGTAACTTCCTTACATTTTGATGAATGGGCCATGCCGTTTGGTTAGATTTTCAGTCATACATGGGAATATAGTTGCTGAATCAATGCTAATAAGAAACCGGAGGACCAACTGACTAAAATGTTTGTATTGTTTTGCACCCCACCAGCAATAGATGACAGTGTCTGTTGATCCACATCTCACCGGTAGGGTGTGAGTGTGGGAGGGTGGGGTGATGGGGGTGATTCTTTGTTTTTGTCAGTCTAAACTGTAGGTTGACTAGCTCTAGTTTTGGCCATGATAATAGGTTAGAGTCTGCATATTTAAATTATATATGGCAGTCTAGTTTTGTATGCTAATTTTTCATTTGCAAGTCTCGGAGGTCAAAATTCCTTTGCTGTCTTTTGTCCACTGGAAGGTTTCCTTCTGTTATGTTGTACATCTTTGTGTCCCAGACATGTTTTACTGAGGGTTTCCAGTTTGTGGCTGTTGCTCTCTGTCTCCTAAATGTATCTTTTCCAGAGGGTAAGTTTTTAACCTGGGTCTTAAGACTTTTTCTATACTTGATTGAACTTTTCTCTATGTGAAAACAACTCTGGTCATAAGTTTGTCTGAACTCATTTTGGACTTTTTCTTCTAGGAGTTTTGTTCTTTTAATGCTGGGTCTATGGACAAAAGTGTCTAGATTCTATCTTTTCTCAGTTTTGCATATCTGGTTGTTATGGACACTTGTATTGATAAGATATCCTTGCTGGAATTTCCTTTGCTGCCCTTTCAGAAATCCTTTGGATGTGTTCATGTGAATCTCTAAAACAGCAGTTCTCAACCAGTGGGCTGTGTCACAGGAGTCACATAAGACCATTAGAAAACACAGAAATTTATATTACGGTTCATAACAGTAGTAACATTACTGTTAGGAAGCAGCAACGAATATCAGAATGAGAAATTATATTGAAGAGTCCTTGCATCAGGAAAGTTGAAAACTTCTGTTCTCTTGTTCTTCCCCCCACCTCTCTGTCTCTATATCTCTGTCTCTCTGTCTCTGTGTGTGTGTGTGTGTGTGTGTGTGTGTACATGTGTTTTGTATGTGTAGGTTGATATGTGGATCAGCTAGTACAAGTTTGCCAGGATTCTCTTGTCTATACCCCCATCTCACTGAAGAAGTGCTGGAGTTACAGACCAGGTGCTATACTTCTAGGCTTTAAGTGAACTCTGGGGATTTGAACTCATGTCCTTAGTTTACATGACAAAAGCTATCTTCCTAACCCCTCTCTTTGATTTTCAGTTGTAAATTTGGGACAGTTGCTTTTCCTCTCCTTACAGGTATATTTATACCCTTGGCAGTTGGTTTGTGGTTAGCATTCCATTCTTCCAAATACTCCTTGTGGTGAGGAGACAGGGAGAAGCAGTATGCCATCCCCCTTTTCCTCTCCACTTATCAGGACAGTTCATTGGTAAAGTCAAATATATTCTGGTCAATGAGTTTAATAAACTCTGAAATTCAGTTAAGCTTTTTATTTTATTTTTTTTCTGGCTTCCAGGAAAGGACTATATTAAAGGAGCAAGCACACCTATATTGATGAGGTACTTTTGGTCTGTGTCCTAGTTTATAAAATTAGAAATCATATTATTCTTTCTACAGCAGAGAGCTTTCTATTCTTTAAAACAAATCAGACCACAGAAAATATGCTAGAACACAAACGGTGTGAGAGAGCCGTGATGGTCCACGTGCAGCCCAGGGTTCCGGCTTTCCCCTCTTGGTTTTCTACTTCCTGTAAGGCAGTTCACTATTATTGATCCGCTTTCACGGAACGGTGGAAAATATTGATTATGTAGTTTAGACAACTGATGAATATTTCTTGCAGAAGTTTCTATCTCTTTGTGTAATATCCTTTTCTAAAAACCAACTAACCAACTAACCGACCAACCAGTAAGTTGCAGTTTCATATGGAGACTATGTAAGTCAATGTAACCACACAGTAGAAGCTCCAAAGCATTAATCTTGATGATGTCAGCACTGTCTTGTAAAATGCAGTGATAGACAAAATTCATTATTAATGTTGACATATTTTACATAGGAATTTGCAATTCATTATTAATTTTTTGATAAAAGGTCACAACGACAATCATAACAGTCAGGCTAACTCAGAAGGGGAAACTGCACACGGGTTCCACCCTTAGACAACAACTACAGACAACTAATGACGACTAAAAGAAGAAGAGTTAGTTTCTTCCAGGGACGAACCCCTAATTAGTTATATAATGTACAGAGGTCAGCCCTGATATTATGTATACACAAGCAACACTAAATGGACTGAAAAGATTATATTTATATATTTATGTGTGTACATCTATATGTAATAATAATCAAAGAAAGAGTGGCCATCCGTGTGAGAGGGAGTAGAGGTGCTCGGAAGGGGGAAGTAACATACATATTTTTAATTTCTAAAATTGTATTATTTTATGTGTGTGGGTGTTTACTTGTGTTTATGCCTGTATATGATATGAGTGTCTGGTGACCTGGGAGGCCAGCAGAGCATGCTGGATCCCCTGGAACTAGAGTTACCATGGTTGTGAGCTGCCAGCTGAGTGCTTGTATCCAAGCCTGGATCCTCTGGATGAGCAGTTAACTGCGTAGCCATATCTTCAGCCCCTGTGCATATATTTTAATTAATAAAAAAAATGCCAAATACACAATTGTGAGATTCTTCCATCTTTGTACTCCATGTCGCCTTCATTCAGTTACCTCTAAAAAAAAATATTTTTTTAAAAAACTCAAGCTGCTTATTTAAATAATCTCCTTACCATCACTTTCTAACCTACTGTGGCTATCTATAACTTGTAGTGAGAATTTCACACTGCTCCAAATGCTTCTAAAGTCCTTTGTGAGTATCTGAAACCAGAGACCTTTCCCAGATATTTAGTGCATAGTTAATATTTACTCTGGGTTTGTTTTTTTTTTAAATCAGTAGTTGCAGTAACTTTGTTTTATATGATAAATCCATAGAGGGAAAGAGCTGATCTGTTTTATAAATCATCAATGAACTTAGCTCAATAGTTTGTTTAATGACTTTACAAGTTGTGGGAGAATAATTTGTGAATAAGTATGTTAATGCGAAAAAAAATGAGAGGCAGATACAGAATTGGCACAAGAGCTTTGATCACTAGTTTTGATCATTGCACATGATAAACTCTGTCAAACATTTCATGTGACTGGATCTTTATATTTAAAGTGCATCTCATACAACCATCATACAGTTGCTTCTTTTTAAATAATTAAAAGTCCCACCAGTCTCTGGGATGTGTTTAGTTCATTTATATTTATTGTAATTACTAAAGACTATAGATATACCATTGTTACTGTTTTCTGTATTTCTTCTGCTTTTGCTCTCCTCTTTCCTTTTTTTCCTTATTTTATATTACTTGAACTGTTTTAGCCTTCTAATTTAACTTGTCTATGGATCTTTGATCCCCTTTGAAAAGAACTTTTGGTGGATATTCTGGGAATCATGTATTTTTGGTGTACGTAGAGTTAATTTTGCACCATTCCAAGTGAAAGGTGGAGATGTAAAGTAAAAGGTAGATTAGATGGTTCCCTCCCACTCATCTGTGTAACAGTTATGTGTGTTATATCTGCCTATCCTGAGAAACCCAATGACCGCTGTTCGCAATCATAAGCGTTTTCAAGAAGTCAGAGAAAACTACTTGTTAATTTGCATTTCTACTGTAGTTCTCTCCAAGTTGTGAAAAATGCTATTTCTTCTGGTGTTCTTTTTTTTTCTTTTTTGACCCAGAAGCGCCCACTTTTGTAGGGTTGTAGGGTTGTAGGCCCATGTGTGTCATCTCCACCATAGGGCACAGCTGCTTGGGGAAGCTGAACAAAGGGAGTTTGACTGCGCTTATCCCACACCTTCCAAGGGCGGGTGTTGACAAGCACTGAGACACCACTTGGGGGTGGGAAAGCACAGTCTGAGTCTTGGCAAAGCTGGAGCTGGTTGGGGGACCCCAGGCCTGCAACGGGGTTGGGGTCGTGGGGTTCTCAGGCTCTTGGACATCCAGGTACGTTGGGAGTTATGGAAAAGCAGAGAACAGAGTTGGGGACCTGTGTGCTGGGGACAGCATCTAGCCAGGTACCAGGGGTAAAGGGGAGCCCCGGCTTGTCCATTGGGGAAGATTGTCCTTAGCTTGGCAGATGCAGGCTTGGTGGCAGTTGTGGCTGGGAGTGCAAAGAGACCTTCTATGGGAGATTAGGCTGTGGCTCTGTAGGTACAGGCCTTCTTCATGGCTCTCCATAGCAGATCTTGGTGAAAAGAGACAACCCATGGTTCTAAACAGTTTATTGTCATGGTGGAAAGTGGATGCATAAAACCATACCCCATGTCTCAGAGTGGGCCTGAGATTAAGTACCTTTGCAGGGAGGAATGTTTTGGAAAGGAAGCTTATTGGAATGGCCTCTGGGACTTTAGGTACCTCATTAGCTTGGAGAACTCTGTTTTGGGTCTATGTGACTGTGGTCATGTCTCTTTTCCTATTGTCTTGGTCTGAGATGTTAGGGGTGCCTCATCTACATGTGGAAGGGCTTAGGACATTGCCTCTACGTGACTGATGGCCACAAATCTCTGTATGGGGGGCTGTGGCTACCTGACAGGTGCCTGGTGCCAGAGACAGGGGAAGCTCCTACCATCCCTTTAGGGTCTCCAAGGCTTCTGCTTCCCAAATGCTGAAGTCATGGGTGTGTGCCACCACGCCTGGCTTCTTTTTCTTCCCCTTTCTTTTCACTTTTTAACATTTCAAATAAGGCTCTTGAGTTTCACCTACACAATTATCCATAACTCTTTTATTGTTTCCTCTAGGTTGTCTTTTGCTTATTCATTACACAAGTAACATTTTGCTCGCAGAATGATCTAAGGTAGTAATTTCTTTTCACTGGTTTGTGAGATGTGTTTTGGTCCCTTAAAGATAGCTTAGGAAGGCCAGCCCTTAGATTGTTAAACAAAAATCTACATAAAGCTTTTCAAAGGGTATTTAAAGTGATGTCCGTTTATGAACACTTACAGAGAACCAAATCGTAAACTTTTATTTCAAATTAAAAACAAAGCTCTTAAAAATATCAGCTTGTTCAATTTTTAAAAAAGATTTATTTATTATATGTAAGTACACTGTAACTGTCCAGACACACCAGAGGAGGGCATCCGATCTCATTATGGATGGTTGTGAGCCACCATGTGTTTTCTGGACTTGAACTCAGGACCTTCAGAAGAGTAGTCAGTGCTCTTAACCTGCTGAGCCACAAATTTTACACAATTTAAAACCTTTTAAAAGTATGTTGAGGAGAGCCAGACAGAGTGACACATGCCTTGAAATCCCAGCAGTAGAGACACTGATAATATAAATATAATAGTATTATATTATTATATTATATTGCTATAATTATATATTTATATGAATAAATATATCATATTTATATAAAATATGAAGTAATTATAATCACTAGATTACATTATTATATATATTACTATGATAATTATAAAAGTAATATAATGCTAAATAAGACAGGTTTCTAGGTAAACAGCATAAAAATATGTATCACTTAGAGGAAACAGATGTTTCTTGTCCTCCTCTTTGACCTGTTGTCTAGGCTGTCTGATGTGTGGTTCTGGGCAATCATGGTCTAGCGCAGCAATACCCACCTCGTGTCTCTGCCTTCTGTTGCTCTCTTGACAGTACATGTAAGAGTTTCCTGTCTGAGAATATGAGAACCTTTGTTTGCAGGAGGGCTGGCGTTTGGGGGCCTGGTCTTTGGGACATTCTCCTGAACCTCCTTCTTTTATAATATTTTAAATTCTTCTGGAAATTGCAAGGCTGACTGTTACTTCAAAGAAAAGGTCCAATTGTCATAGCTTATTGTTTGTTGCCTGGAACTGGAACTCCACCAGGGGGATAGCATTTGCTGCCTTCAACTCTCTCTGTCAGCCACAACAAATTTCAGCTTTTTACCTATACACAAAAGAAATTTGGGGTTAGTCTTTATGTTGTAAAAGGAGAATGTTTAAAAGCCATCTCTTTTCTCTCCCTCCCCCCTCCCTAGAGCTGTTCTGCATTGAGTCAAAAGTAAAGTGTTTTATTGAAAGAAAAACAACAAGCAAAAGAAAATCATCTGGTTTTTTTTGTTTTTCTTTTTTCTCCATTTACTCAGGGAGCAGAAAGGCTAGTCATCACTGTAAAATCGTAAGTCCAGTTTCTCTTACAGGTTCTGCCTGTTCTTGGACAGTCCTGGCCTCAAGATCCATTTACAGAAGCAAAGGTTATCTGTTAAATGACAAGGGTATCCACAAAAGAAAAGAAGGGTGGGTCAAAAGGGCAGTGTTTTGAGGAGTGAGCTCAGGTGGCAGGCACTTCCTTCTGGTCATACTTTCATTTTCTTTGATGCATAATGTTATAGTACACTGAAGTTCGATGTTGAGAAAATTAAAAGGTCACTCTTTCCCCCAAAGTAATCTGACTCATTTGTACACATGGTCGTAATTTCTATTGCTTTCTCATGCAGAACCTTCCTCTGCCCATGACCCGTGCTGCAGAGCAGGATGGTCCCTATTTTGCTTTTGCCTTTGGACACATCTGGAGCCGTGGTATTAATTAACTAATTAATATTCACCCCAAGTTTAGTGAGTGCAAAAGAGTCTTCTACGGAACTGCCCCAGCCCAGCTCTGTTGCTGGAGGCAACTTCTTATGTGTATATAAGTATAGGTGTCTGCCTCTTCCTACTCCTGCGAGTGTTAACGCCACATGCTCTGCTCCAAACTATCATCAGTCATATTAGGAGTGTTCTACTTACTAAGTATTTATTTAATAAATCTTCTGCAAAGGACATGTAGGTGGTGCCCCTCCCCCTTCCTTTTGGCTGCGCAGAGACCGCACAGTGAGTAATCTTGTCGCTCTGTCACTTGACACATAGACATGTGTTAGCATCACTGCTTTAAACAGTCCTTGATTGGCAGAAGAGTTGTCAGCCAGGAGTTCTTCTCCATCATGAGTGTTCAGTTGATAGTGGACACACCACGGTTGCTGAGTCTTACTGGTACTCACAGAGTTGCAATGGGGGGGGGAGGGGCTTGCAAACCGGGAGAACCACATGTAAGAGATCCTTATTTGGTGTAATACTTATACTATGTCCTCCATTTTATTTATTTATCGTGGCAGCTCTTGATTTTTAAGAGTCTTGCATGGTTGACAAGCAGGTTTCATGTAAGAATTTTCTAGGTTACCTTGAAGCCTCCACTTAAGTTCTGTAAAGAAAACAACTTTTGACTTTACAGATTTCATGGACCTGCTTTAACCTTTCCCTGACAATTTGCAACCATTATTACTGGGTTTTAAGTTGTTAGGCATTTTCTCACACTACATATTGGCAAGTCGTGTCTGTGTTCTCTTTTGTCCCCGTGGC
Source organism: Mus minutoides (assembly GCA_902729485.2). Classification (NCBI taxonomy): domain Eukaryota; kingdom Metazoa; phylum Chordata; class Mammalia; order Rodentia; family Muridae; genus Mus; species Mus minutoides. The sequence goes on from LR750095.1 coordinate 798,586, forward strand.
TGTTATTTATGGTTCTCTTACTGTCTACCAAGCTGTGAGCCGTTAAGTCATGCTTTCAACACACCTGTCTCCGAAGCCTTGAGTCCAATCTGCATTTCTAATCCAGTGTAGGGAGAAAAAGCTGACCTGGATATTTCGTACTTGTGTCTGGAGTGTAGCTGACATGTGGTGAGTCAGCCTACAGTGGGCAGAGGGAGCTAGGGGAGAGAACTCTGTAAGGAGCCAGATGGAATTCTTTTTAGAGGAAAGAAAAAAAGTATCATAGCCATAGAGGGACATTTTAAGGATAAAAAAGGGGGCAGTTTTGAGAGTAGAAGGAATCAACTTGTATTTAAAATTCGGTGAGCATCGAATGTGTGCCTTCTGGATACACTTTAGACCAGTTTTGGTGTGGCTGCCATGACACCAGAGGGGGTTGGTGGCATTGGTGGGGTGGGTGCTTAGTAAGGGGGTCAGAGCAACTGACAAGGGAAAAGTAAAAGCAGCAAAAGCAAGTATAGAGAAGGAAAAGCCATTCAAACCCCAGAGAAGCTTGATTTAAGCCCCCATTTATAGAGTACCATCCTCATCTTTCTTGACTAATAAATTAGCAGGTTAAAAGCTGTCTTCAGGCCAGTTTGTTTGTTTTTTTTTTTNTTTTTTTTTTTAAAAAAAAAAAAACTCCAGAGAGCTTGCAAAGGTCGTTGCTGTGTTCAAAGGTTTTGGTTTTTCTTGTACACTGGGTGCCCTCAGCATCCTACTAACTTGCCAACCATGTCTCCCAGCTGTGCACATCGCAGCCCATCGTGTCTCCCAGCTGTGCACATCGCAGCCCATCGTGCGTAGATAGCCTACCAGCTTCCCTCTGTCTGGAACTTGCCTGCTGATGCTGGACTAGTCACACCATCCCAGTTCCCACTGCCTGGTCTCTCCTGTAACTACCGCTTGCCTCTGCAGTCACTCATGGTAGTGCCGAGCACAGATCTGTCTTTGTAATGTGTTTTCAATCTCTTCAGTTAGCTGATAACGCACTTTACAGGCCACATCCTATACTGTTTCCTGTCTACAGTTGTGAGCAATTATTACTTTTGTTTATGTCAACATCCCTCTCCAGTGAACAGTAGGCTGGCGTAGCCGCGTGGCATTTGCACAGTGAATGCCTGTACAGCTATTGGTTATGTACTTGTTGGTGAACAAGTTATGGTCGTGCATATTGGAGATGCTAAGTATGCCTACTTATGTGTCTAAATCAGGATGTTTTTAAAGGTGAAACAAGTACGGTATTTTCTGTGTATTGTTTAAACATTAGCTTAACAATGCAGAAACTGAAGCCTGCTGATTCAAACGCTTCTACAGTTATCAAGATTTCTAAGGAAAGAAATGGTTTAGGATGTCTTCATTTTAATTTTGTGAATTAATTTGCAAAAATAGCAATATTTAGGAAAAAAAATTAAAGCACTTAAATAAATACATTCATTTAAATGTCTTATGTGGTATACTGAATAACTATATCCATCCTGTGTAAGGATTGTGCTAGCTGATGTCATACATGGTTTCTTATGATCTAACCAGGACACTCTTTAGACCTGGGTTGTATACCATTACTTTATATGTTATGTTATGTGGCCTCAGAGTGGTCTGGGGGGGATTGCTTTGAGAAGCTCCTTTCTGCATTTTGTACACATCATCCAGAAGAGAAATTGCTAACACTTTTCTATAGTCTCATAAAGGAAGTAACCATGGTGGCTCAAGTTCACTCGGCTCCACTTTGATTTCCCTCTCCCGTCCTGCAGTGAGCAGCTCGTAATGGATTTGGTGCCTCTGCTTCTTGTCTATCTGATGCTGTTGCGTTTTCAGATAGTGCATGCATGAATTAAATATGGGATTATTTTTATCATTAAAAAAATTCCACACCGATGATGCCTGTTACACTGCTGTATAACCTGCTTTTCTGAGGATCTGAATTATTCTTTTAACTGCACTTGAGTTTTTATGAATGTGATGGTTTATTTACTTACTTACTGATTGATGAGGGAATACTTTGTACATTTCTTTGATCATACCTGAGGACTTTCTGTAAAGAGTTGCCTCCTTTTATCTGATGGTTGGGGGTATGCAATTTACAGAGCACCTCAGATCTGGTTAGGCCACACTGGGTATTACCCTCTAGCCCATGAGGACATAGGAGCATGGGACACAGTTACTGGTGAATCCACTCTGCAGTTATTTTGGTTACTTTTCTATTGCTGTGATAAAACACCATGACCAAAACAACTTGTAAAAGAAAGTGTTTAATTTGAATTACAGTTTCAGAAGCTTAGAGTCTGTGATGGAGTGAAGTAATATCGAAGAGCTCTCATCTTGATCCACAACCACTTGGCAGAGAAACTCAGCAGCTAGAATGGCTGAAGCTTAAGCCCCCCTCCCCCCACTGACACACTTACACCAAGACCATACCACCTTCCACAAGACCACACCATCTAATCCTTCATGTACAGTTCCACCAACTGGGGACCGAGCAGTCAAGTTATGTGCCTGTGGGGATTGTTTCCTTCTAAACACCACAGCAGATTCATGCAGAAAGGTTTTCAGGGACCTGTGTAGCCTGTGTTCACTGTGATTGCTATGATACTATTAACCAAATTATTTTATCTTTATTCCCCTCCCCTNCTCTCTGTGCAACCCAAGATGTCCTAAACCATCTTATCTCTCCTTCCAGGCTGCTTGAATTCCAGTTGTGCACTCACTACCATGCCATACTCAACATACAGAAATCTTCACAATGAGTTAAGCAGTGTTTCACCTAAAACAGATTTGAACAATTAGATGGCTAACCTCCCATGCCATGAAGCTGTAGATCCTAACATGCTATGATCTTTTCTTGTTAACATTATGTAGTTATTTTATGTCACTGTCATCAAATCCCTGACAGGGAAGAGATGTGGCTCACAGTTCAAGGGGACAATCCATCCAGGTGGGGAAGGCATTGCTAGAATTGCTTTGGCAGACAAAGGGACAGAAATGTGGGGTGGATTGTAAACCATAAGGCCTTCCTCTAATGCCCTATACCAGTGAGGTTTTATAGTTTAAAGGTTCATAGCGTCCATCAACAGAACAGCTGTGACCTGTGGGGGGAATATGTCTATGCAAATCATAATAGATATATTCTCTTCATTTATATACACTGTCAAAGTTATAAATTTCCAATGGATTAGATATTTTCAATAATTAATTTTAAGGTAATTCAAATTTACAGTTGTTGCTAAATGGGACATAGAGTTATTGGATTCTGGGTTTTCCATGGTTAATATTTTACTATATTCATACTATGGTCTGTGCTCTCTCTGTAGTATATGGTTGTGATCTTGAACTCCTTATCTTTGCCTTGTGGGAGCAAATTGCAAATCTATTGTCCAGTTACCTTGAATCACTTGACCATGCACTTTGCCCAACAATAATGATCTCCAGCATAACCAGTGAGAGCACTAAAACTTAGCAAACAAATTGCCATTCAATTCATATTATTGGCATTGTAAACTCAACAATAGGTCTTTTTTCCTTCTGTTCCAGGATCCTGTCCAGGTGTATACATTGCATATAATGCTCATGGCTCTTTGAACTCTTGATTAAAAACAGTTTCTCAGCTTCCCTTGTCTTTCGAATCCTTGACAGTCTTAAAGAACACAGGGCTTTAATTATCCAGAGATAAGGTTCTTTTCTGATGTTTCCTCGTGAGTAATCTTAGTTAACACAGTTTCTGGACACAGGAAGAATGCCGTGCTCATCTGAGGACATTGTATCCGAGCTGGGAGATGCATACCATACCTGTCCACTATTGTTCATGTGAACCTCGATCACATGGTACACAACAACCTTACCCACAATTTCTCTTTCGTAACAAGTTTGTATTTTGTATGAAGAGTTTAGAGGATTCTGCCAGCATCAGCTTCTTATCAAAACTCAATCCACCAGCCTCGGCGATGGTTGCACCTGAATCAACTCCCTCTGGGATGGTAGCAATTCTTCCTACGTTGGTTGCATTCTGTTAGATGTCAGAAGCTTCTCTTAGCCTTGCTGCTCTCTTCCTTGCGAGGTTTTTTTCAGCTCTTTTAACTGTTGGGAGTTTCAAGTATGATGTTCCTGATTCTAGATCTAAGCACTCTGCAAAACAGTCCATTTAGCATGTGTAAAGCAGGGCCTGACTTGGACTGCTAGTCACTCTGCTGACTGTGCTCAGCTGACAGTAAAGCTGTGCCTCTAAGCATGAAGGGGCTTAGTCCCCTCATCTGCCCTGCTGTGGTTGACCCTGACTTGCTATATTCCAATTGTGTTACAGAGAGAGAAGACAGCTTGGAACTAACTTTTCTCCATGAGTGGAGGATATAATTTGGAAAACATTGTTTTACTGTCTACCTCAGAGTTGGAATAAGTTCTTTTTTTTTTTTTTTCCCCCCGAGACAGGGTTTCTCTGTCTAGCCCTGGCTGTCCTGGAACTCACTTTGTAGACCAGGCTGGCCTCGAACTCAGAAATCCGTCTGCCTCTGCCTCCTGAGTGCTGGGATTAAAGGCATGTGCAACCATGCCCAGCTGGAGTAAGTTCTTAACTTTAGGCACATTAGCCTTTCCTTTGTAGGTGAGTAGGCAAAATCCAGATAAAATATCAGAGCTTCCTGTCTTGTAACACTTTGCAGAGTTAAAATTGACAAGGAAAGAAACAGGCTGGGTTTCCTGTATCTTCAATCAGGCAAGTTTCTCCAGGCAGCTTCCTTTCTGTCCAGATAAGGCTTGAGTGGACGATTGCGATTCCCACTCTTAATTATGCACTGTCATTTAAGCTTCCCGTTTCCATGGCACTATTACTGCCTTTCGTGAGATACTACACTGTCTCTGATCAGATTTCCATCAAGTGTTTTTGTGATCAGAGGCCATTTTGCTCCTTTGGGTGACTTTCTGTGTCTGTAATCTTAGATCGATTTTGGCGTTTACTTTTGAGATTGTCATTTAAACATCAAACCACATTTTCTTTATTGCAGTTGCTGCTAGGTATAATAGAGTTCAGTCTAATTCACTCTTGGTTAAAAGTATTTCTTTTTTTTTTTTTTGAGGCATGAAATCTATACTCTTCTTTGGCTTCTTAAACACTCTACTAGCTTGACTGAATGTGCCCTTTATGGGATACAATTTAAATAATCTTTAACTTTTTTGAAAATTCCTATGTATGTATATATGTATGTATGTCTGTCTGCCTGAGTTTCTATGAACCATATACATTCAAATGCCAGAAGAGGCCAGGGGGTGTTGAATCTCCTGGAACAGGCAGTTGTAAAACACCTGATATGGGTGCTGAAAACTGAACCTAGAGATAGATATTCTATAAGAGCAGGAAGCACTCTTAACTCTTAAGCTATCTCTTCCACCCCACAGTTTTATTCTTAGTTTCACCGCATGCCTGTGTGTGTCTGTGGGATGTTTTCTTGGTTGTTGATTGATGTGGGGGCCCCAGCTTACCGTGTGTAGTGCTCTTCATGAGGAGGTGAGCCCGGGCTTCATGGGAAATGCAGATGCTCATGCCAGCAAACACGATTCATTCCTTCATTGTCAGTTCCTGCCTTCAGGTTCCTGCCTTGTGTTCCTGCCTTGGTTTTCCCTAGAGAGAGACTGAATCCTGCAAGTCAAGTGAACTTTACCTCCCCAAGTTGTTTTGGTCATGGTGTTTATCCCAGCAATAGCAAAGTATTTGGGACAAGGAGCAACAGTCATTTCTCCAATTTTAAAAAAAAATTATTAATTTTATTTTTTGAGACTATAATATAATTGTATCACTCCTTCCTTCCTTCTCTCCATGCCCCCCATACCCCCCTTTGCTTTCTTTCAAATTCATGCCCTCTCTTTTCATCAATTGTTATTATATGCATAGGTGTATACATATACATACACACTCCTAAGTATATAAGTACAACCTACCTAGTCTGTATAATGTCACTTGTATGCATGCTTTCAGGGCTGAGCATTAGACAACCAGTTGGTGTGCTCTTCCCTGTGTAAAGATTTTTTTTGTGGCAAAATTACTTGAGGTGGAGTGTACTTCTCATTCCAGTTCATTTAACCAATTTAATTTTTTTGAGCACATTCTAAATATTTGCAGCACGCACTTACTTTCCATTCACTATTTTCACACATTTATTCAAGCCTGCAAAGGTGGAATAACCCTGGGTCCGTGAACTCGATAACCTTTCGGGAGAATGATGGCACAATCCTGGCCCTGTGCCTGTCACTCAGTGACCCTGGTGCTGGCACTCTTTGCTGAGGGTCAGTGTCTTATCTGTGATGCAGATGTTGGTGACACTGGATGGAGTGAGCTTTAAGCCTTGTCTTTGTGATCTATGTGCATGCTGGGGTCAGGAGGGGGCGTGGCGGCAGAGATGAGCAGGATGCGCCTCAGTGTTGGCCCTTAGCTGCCTGATCCAGTTTCATGAACGACTTCTTGGGGAGCAGACGGATTTCCGTCATAAAACAGCTACATTTATTTTGTATTGTTTCAGTCTCTATGCTGCTGATCTCTTTATTACCTTACGTATTAAGAGAGGGTAATTATAACAACATGCCCTAAAATAATAACCATGAGAAAAATTAAGAGAAGCGATAAATGATATTTAATATGCTAATATAGGTAGAGTACTTCATATTTTGTAAGAGTTAAAAACAGCAATTATCTCTAAGAATAAAGCTTCTAACATGATTTATTGATGCATTAAAACAAAACCACTTGTGTTATTAGCATACTTATCTGCAGGCAATTTCAGGTAGTTTATATAATCATCTCTTCTAAAGTGTTTTAAACGCTGGTGTTTTTTTCTGTTAAAATGTTCAAGATTCTTTCATATGGAAGACAATATCTAAGACTCTATGGTCTATATTCAAAGCATTCATGTTCATCTCTGACGAGCCTTATGTGGTTTAAACTGTAGTGTAAACACCATGCATTTTGATTAACACAACTTATAGATACTTGGTTAATTCAGGAAAATAGAAAAAATGTAAAAATAGAAACATAAAAAGAGTACTTAGAATTTTAACTAACTTGGGAATTGCAGCAAAAAGATCATATATTTTTATTAAATTTTTTTCAAAGGATATGTGTATCTGCATTTCAAAACAAACTACAGAAGAGCTTATTAATAGCGAAAAGGAACATTTCCAATCACTTACTAAAATTTTTCTACACAGAAAGCTGAAGGGATCTTATAGCCAACACATCGCTTTCACAAAAATTCACTACCTAGTATGCAATTAGCATTTCGTTGTATTTACTTTCTCTTTCTGGATATGTATTCCTAGATGTAAAAGTTTAAATATATAAGTGTGGTAGCCTGTGTGTGATGTAGTCTCATTCATTTGCAGAGACTGTGCTTTTAGCGTTAGTTTCTGCAGTGACTGTTCTCCTATGCGAACATTCTCCTCTTTTATAAGCACTGTCTATGCAAACCAACCAAGCCAACTCTCTCCTTACGAGAAATAAGTTATCGTTCTGTTTGGAGAGTTTGAGTGGACCAGTGGACCAATGGCCATGTTCCATTGTGGAAAGCAGTTTCATCACGTTTTATCATTTAACAAAACAAAGCCCCATCAAGGCAAGTTTAAAATATATTGGTAGGTAACATCTGAGAGGTGTTTACAATATGATGGGTGAAGCTTTCCTGTAGGCCTCAGATGTTTTCTGATGACATTCTTAGCCTTTAGATGGGCAGATGCTAAATAGTCTGCTAAGTCAGTAGGTATTAAAAGGTTTTTATCTATTAGCCACAGGATGTTAGCTCTGACATAGAGGAAGGTAAGGAATGGGGCTAAAGATAGCCTGAGATAAGGGTAAATAACCTCTGGACCTTCAACATTCCAACCTCCTCACTTCACTGCACTTTTAATGAGTCAGTCTTTGCTGACACGGCTTCTTTCCAGGAATTCTCAATGTTGCTACTTTACCACATGCACACTGAATAATTCTATATGTAACAGCCAGAGCATACTAGAGATTTTTTCATTTGACTAAAAAAGCCTAACAATTGATTTCATCAAATTTTCTGCAACACACTGTCATAGAGGCAGCCTCTTTAATTTCTTCTAATATCTCATCTGTAAGTTACCTCTAAATCAAAAATAATGTTTCTCTGCAGGTAGTGCTTACATTATATAACACATAATATATTGATAACACCTAATATATTGACATTCTGTCCTTAGAACAGCTTTGTTTATGGTTCTCCACCATTTTTTGCATTATCCTATGTAAATGGTTTTATCTGTATTTGTAAGTCTGTGTTTGTTTTGTAATGTCACCAGGATATAGTATTGTTCATAGAACTGAAATTATACCTTCCATACCATTTGTCCTAGAGTTAATGAGGGGCAGGCTGGCAGACAGAGAGAGACAGACAGAGAATTCACATAGTATCAAGCATCCATGGGATTGTGTGTATGGGCACATGCTTGTGTTATGTATGTGTAGGTATGTTTGTATAGGTATGCGTACATATCGGTGCCAGAAATTGACACGTGGTGTTTTATTTAGTGACTCTTCACCTTAATTTTTGAGACAAGTTCTCTTACTGAACTTGGACCTTACCTACTGGCTAGGCTGGCTGGGCTCCTAGTAAGTTCCAGGGATCTGCCTGCCACCTCATCCCCAGGGCTGGGATTATGTGTCCTACCAGGATTTTTTTTCCTGTGAGTACTGAAGATTTAAACTCAAGTCTTCATGCTTGTATGGTAGGCATTTTCCAACGGAGCTATCTTCCTAGCCTCTCTCTTAGTGAGTTTTTATTTACTTTTAAACTTAGCTTTTGAGATAAGATCTCACTGTGTAACCCTGGCTAGCCTGGAATGAATTTTATAGACTAGGCTGGCCTTAACTCACAAAGATCTGCTTGACTCTGTCACCTGAGTTCTGGAATTGATTACCATGTCTGGCTTGAGTTTTTATTTTTTAACATAATTTTTATTTTTTATTGAACTTCATACATGCATAAATGAAATATAATCAGGTTCACCCCTCATTTCTATCCTCCAGCTTCCCATGCGTACCCCCAACTTTACACCCTCTAAGCCTAATTGGTGCTGCCCATACATGCATGAGTGGGGTATCCACTGTTACATGGGGACAGTACCATTCCTGTCATTACACTCTTCATGGCCAACCTTTATTAAGGGTCTGGTGGGCTGAGTAATGCTCAAGTGTTTGACATGCATTGTTAATTAATTCTTATGATTACACATAAAGATGGAATTATTATCTGTTGAGAGATTTAAAAATAGAGTACCACCACTTAGGCTGTAGTGATACAACTAGGATTTGAACCTAGGTCTTCTGGTTTCAGGGGTGTTCCTGTTATTGTAACAGCTCTGAAGTTTTAAGGGCAATACTAAATCTCTCAAACCTTTGTGACATTTCCTGCCTTGTTCCATGTTTTTTTGTTTTTTTGTTTTGCCTGATCTATGCTAATTGATTTCTTAGGTAATTGACTTCCCTTCCTTCCCCTTTTTTTATTTGAAATTTAAAAATTTTTTGAGAATTTCATATATGAGTACTATATTTACTTCATTTCCAACACTTCCTTTTCTCTCCTTAAAATTCCTCGCATGTCCACTAATTTATTATAACTTCTGTAATTCTTATTGGTACTCATATGTACATATACATATACAACCTACTGGATACATTCAGTGTTGATTATAGGTACATGTGTCCAGGACTTCTTGCTCTCTCAGGCTGCCTGTAACTCTTCATCTAGAGATGAGAGGCTTGAGTTCCCCTATTTGTGTTGGCATGGCAAGGTATGGCATCATTATAGAGGTTTTGTTTATGCAACCATACTGTAGTGATTTCATGGATTCCACAGCATCCCTCTGACTTCCTTTGTTAAGAAGATTTTTTATTTATCATTGTAAATCAAACTTGGATTTTATTTTATTGTCACGATATAATTGTTCTATAAGGCTCAAGTTTAACCTTTTTATGTTGCTTAACTCCTTATATTTACTTTTATTGTTTGGGTTTCATGTTTCTTCCATCCTGTATCCATTTTCTAGACATTTTCTAGCAAAGAAGTTTACAAACAAAAGCATTTAACTGGGGGCTTGCTTATAATTTCAGAGGCTTAGTCCGTGTTCATCATGGGGGGAAACATGGTCAGGTGGGCAGGCATGCAGTCATGACTATAGATCAGTAGCCGGAAGCTTTACATCCTGATCCACGGACAAGAGGCAGAAAGGGACCGAGACTGGGCTAGGTGTGGGCTTTTGGAACTCCAATGCCATACCCCCTCCAATAAGGCCACACCTCCTAATCCTTCCCAAACAGTTCCACTACTAAAAACCAAACATTCAAATCTATGAGCTCATGAGGGCTATTCTCATTCAAACAATCACACCTTCTTTCGTGGATTAATTATGTCTTTTAGAACACATCATTTCTTAGAAAAGTAAATGTTGTAGATCTTTAATATTTCTACTTTTTTTTTCCCTTCATTTCCCATTAACTTGTCCTTTTGTTACTGGAAAGATTCTGAACCTACCTACATCAGTCATTTTTCACTTTGCACCCTTTGGTATCTTTTTGTTTCTTTTTTCACAAATGGAAACATTCTGGACAAGAGTTCACCTTCCTGTGTATGTCTTCTTGCTGAGGCTACATGATGTTGGGGAAAAGGGATTTTTGTTTTGTTTTCTGGTGCTGGTGCTGAAACCTGTGTCTTTGGTTATGCCAGGCAAGAACTGTTCCCCAGCAACAGCTGGCTTTTCCCTGTGCTGGGCATATGTGAGCTCTTTTGGGGTCTGAGGACTTGGAAAGCTTGAGTGTAGTCAACATTCTATGGTTGATTTCTTTGACAATGCCTTCTGTCAGTAGTATCTTGTTTCTTTTATCTGAAAATAGATCCCTTAGTAGTTCAATGAAGCTTCTTGATCTTTTTAGTTTAATTTTTGTCTTTTATATTTTAAAACTTTTAGGAAATTTGTTCGTATACATACAAGTCACTCACTTTAATGTATGGCTTTTCTAAATTTTGCCAAATGTGATCAGTAGTATAATTGTCACCGACATTAAAATGGTTATTTTGATCAAGTCAGTGGATGAATGAACAAGTGCACTCTCTCTCTCTCTCTCTCTCTCTCTCTCTCTCTCTCTCTCTCACACACACACACACACACACACACACACACACACACGCGCACACACACACACACACCCCACCCCACCTTATAAAGGAAAGCATTTAATCGGGGTCTTGCTTATAGTTTCAGAGGGTTAGTCCATGTTCATCTTTAAATGGAAAGATGCTGAGACACAATAGTACATGAGTGAATTTGGAGGTCACTGTGAAGTGGACCAGTTACAGGAGGACAGCCATCCTGTGGTTTCATTTCTGCAAGGCACTAGAGTAGTTAATTTCATAGACATGAACAGTGGTCAGAGCCAAGGGGTGTTAGCAGAGTGCTATGGTTTAACGGGTAGGGTAGGGAAGTTTCGGTTTTGCAAGACTCAAGAGTTCTGGAGATGGGTGGTGGTGACAGCTGCTTGTCAGTGTGAGTTTCCTTCATGTCACTTAACTGTCAAATGAGAAATGATAACAGTAACGAATTCTATGCACCTATTCTGAATTTCAGAGAGATGCAAGTCCAGTTACAGATCTTTGTTCCCTCTGATTCTTATATTTTAAAAATCAGTTAAGGCTTATTTTTTGATGGTGTTGCCTGAGACATTTTTGCTGAGAAGTTGCAGTATACTAGTGCTTGCTCACTGTAGGAAGGGAAGCTGTGAGAGCCTGACGTAACAATTGCACGGAAGTCCCACCTGGTGAATGAGCTTCAGTTGGGGTTGCTACACACAGGAGTACAGTTGTGAGGAGGGTTCCTTAAAGGAACAGAGGCTATTCAAAAGCAGCTGCATCACTGAAATGCTTACCCCAACAAGGGTAATAACTCAAAATAGCTGCAGCCTGGGGCTCTCAGCACAGCTTGCAGGCAGGGGAAGAGGTTTGAGAATCTCCTCTCAGAGGCTTGGCAGCTCATTCTCCATCTTCAGCAATAGTTTCTCAGGACCCCCACCCTGCCCCTACCTGAGAATGCTTCAATTCAGAAGAAACATCTGTACAACAGCCCATATACGTAGTCTCCAATATGTTTTACTCTGCAGGACTAATTGGTTTCTTATAAAATGTCATTAAACATAGTCTGTGCTTAATCTAGTGTGTTTGCTGTTTGTTTGGAGACAGCGTTTCTCCATGTAGCCCTGGCTGTCCTGGAACCTAATCTGTAGACCAGGCTGGCCATGAACTCCGAGATCTGCCTGCATCTGCCTCCCGAGTGCTGGGATTAAAGGCATGTGCCACCACCTATCAGCTTTAATTTGATGTCTTTGAATATTTTTCTGTCTTTGAATATTTACTTTTTCAAAGACTATTGCTACTGTGATACAGTTGTCTTGTCACCTTGAATTTCTGAGGTTAGTAATTGTTTTGAAGTTCTTTTATTTATTTTTTCTGTATCTTTAGGAAAGACACTTTTTTTTTTTAAAGATTTATTTTATTTATTATATGTAAGCACACTGCAGCTGTCCTCAGACACTCCAGAAGAGGGAGCCAGATCTCGTTACAGATGGTTGTGAGCCACCATGTGGCTGCTGGGATTTGAACCTATCACCTTCGGAAGAGCAGTCGGGTGCTCTTACCCGCTGAGCCATCTCACCAGCCCCCGAAAGACACTTTTTTATTGGCTTATTTTTTATTATTTTATATGTATGGGTGTATTGCCTGCATATATGTCTATGGGCCAAATATGTACAGAAGGCATTGGATTCCCTGGAATTAAAGTTACAGATAATTGTGAGCCAAAATGTGGGTGCTAGGAATTGAACCAGGTCTTCTGGAAGAGCAGCCACTGCACCATCTCTCCAGCTCCTTGTTGCTAGTTTATAAATGTTTGTTTTACATCCTTTTCTAAATATTTACTTCTTGTGTTTTCTGTTGACACTGGGATACCCAAAAGTTTTGGAGAGACATGGGCACAAAAAAATAAAGTCTCTTGACATTAAAAGAAAGCGTGTAAATTGGAATAGTTTCGAATTTAAAAAAAGCGGACTTGGTAATAACAGAGTTCACGCAATCCTGTTTGCTGTATTACTCACACCAGTACAATGCATTTGCCAAGGCTGATACTGATTTATTGTTAGTGACCGAGGTGCATGCTTATTTCAGAGTTCTCATTCTCTTTCCGTTCCTAACTTCTGTTTGATGACCTTAAAAGTTCTGAAAAGCAGCCAGGCATTTATTTCATAGACTGTTTCTGGGTTAGGGTCAGGCTGAAGCTTTCCTTCTGGGTAGGCGGCGTCGGGGACTGTGGTGTGGGAAGAAAGACCATGCCCGCCCTGTGTCTGCTGACCTTGTTCACCTGGCTGAAGCCGCCTTTGCCAGGCTTCCTGGAACTGTCTGCTCTCCTGGAGGAAGTCAGTGAGAGAGAGAGAGAGAGAGAGAGAGAGAGAGAGAGCGAGAGAGAGCGAGCAGACAGTAGTCTCTGTTTGGTCTGTGCTCACTGCTTCCCCCTCATCCCTCATTATCGTTGCTCCTGGTGTTCTTGCAGTTTAGGTTTGAGGTATAGCTAGGGTAATCCCAGGAATGGAAAGGGAAGGGTGTGAGGCAGCCGTACCTAGGCAGCTTTCTGTTCCCTTCTTCCTTACGCAGGGTCCCTGTGCTTAACCCACGGCTGCAGGAAAACCTGTGCTTTGGTCCTGTGTTGTCATTAAGCACAGTGCCTGATGGGAATAAAAAGGGAAAGGGATGAAAACTTGGAGTGTTGATATTTGTCATTTTCTGTTTGATCATGCTCTTTGAGGAATCTGCAACACATGGAGATAGTCATGTCTTTTCTTTTTTCTTTTCATTTATTTATTTATTTATTTATTTATTTTTGGCATCTTAGTTTCTGGAAGTTATATTCTATCAAACTAGCATTTTTCTGCCCCAAGCCTTAAATATTGTCTAGAGAAAAACTATTTAATTGCTCCTGGAAAGGTAGAGCATCCTAAGGCTGCCCCTCTTCCTCGTGGTCTCATCCTTCCCTTTTCTGTTGCTGTCAGCTTCCCCACTGGTTTGCCTCGTTCTCAGATATATTTGGATCAGTTCATTTACATCAACAGATCTCTCCATTTTCATTTATAAGTAGTTCAGAATCGGGTAAGGAGGCAAGAGTTGAGATACATGACCTTCAGTCCTGGGTGACTCCACACACGGGGTATACATATTTACATGAAGACACAGAAGCACATGTATCACACACACACACACACACACACACACACACACACACACACACACAGAGTGTATGGAGGTGTTCAGAAACACCAGGAGAGGTTGTTTTGAGTCCTTGCATTTAGAGTTCTATGCTTTTGAGAGCCTCCCAGTTTGGGGGTTCTAGTGACAGAACACCAAGCCTTGCTATAGTTTTGTTGTTGTGCTTATTTTTTATCTGTGGACTTTTGTTGTTTGTTTGATATAGAATATAACTGCAAGCTCTATTGCTATGGAGAAGATTCAGTTATTTTGCATTTTTGCTTATTTATTTACTTGGTGGTTTGGGGGATTAAACCCAAGACCCTTGTAAACTAGGGAAGTATGTGGCCGCTGAGCTACACTCCTGTCCTGTGGACAGCTAATTCCGTTTTTGCACCAGGTTATCCATTTGCCAGATGGTCTCATCAAACCCATGAGGACACATGCTACAGTGCTAAAGAGGAGAATTTATTAGTCATGGTTCTTCGGGTGTTTTTCTTTCCGGAAGTAATTCCTCAGATACCGAGAAACAATAAACTGTGGAGTGCGAGGATGAGTCAGGGTCTGGTATAAACTTCATTTCTTGAGAGGGAGGGAAGAGAAACTTCTAGACTGGTTATAGAATCAGCCCGAGCCTGTGAGATCATCCTGTACCTTAGTTTTACTCTTGAGTCACAGTGAGGCAAATGGCTTGACCAAAATGTCAGAACTGACTTTTGACAAAGAAGAAATAAAATTAGCATTTTACACTTCATTTTTTAATTTTTATTATTTATTTATTTATTTATTTATTTATTTTAAGATTTTATTTTATTTATTATATGTAAGTACACTGTAGCTGTCTTCAGACACTCCAAAAGAGGGTGCCAGATCTTGTTACGGATGGTTGTGAGCCACAATGTGGATGCTGGGATTTGAACTTATCACCTTCGGAAGAGCAGTCGGGTGCTCTTACCCGCTGAGCCATCTCACCAGCCCTACACTGGTGAGAAGTGGTTTGGGGGATTAAACCCAAGACCCTTGTAAACTAGGTTTACAAGGGATTAAACCCAAGACCCTTGAAAACTCTAAATGCCCCACCTTTTGCTTGTTTTTTAATAATCTTAAAAATTGTTACTGCCAGGAATGTAAATTCATTTGATTATCTTACCAAATACTTCAATTGTCTATACTTGAACATTTTCAAGGGCATAATACCACAAAATTGTAACAGAAACAGCCTTCTTTTCTTTATTACATTTGGAATACAGAAGACATAATTATTAAAGTGATGGGAATATCACCTTAGATGTAACTTTTCATAATTTATCCATTGGTCATTGTGGAGAAAAACACTATACTGTGAAAATTATTTTAATTTAAAGATGATTCTGATCTAGTATCTTCCAAAGTATAATTCTGATTGTCAAGAGGGAAGAGTTGACATAGAAGACACTTGAAAGTTTACGTCTAAACATGTCAGCAAAACGATGGATGGCTCTCTTCCTTTCTGGGGCTTTTGGCTCCCGGATTTTGTCTCAGGAGAAAGTCATAGGCTCTGTTAAAAGGGTAGCCTGACAAGTGAATTTAAGAGACATGCTTTGACCATTACTAGGAACAGAAGGAATATACAGTATTTTAGAAGTCAGGATCAGTGGGTTCCAACTTGCTTGTGAAATTGGCCTACTATTTTTAAAAGTACGAATTGTGCCCAGAAACGCATCTGGCTGGAACGAGCCACTTTTGTTGGAGAAATGGTCTGTACTGTTGCTGCTTCTCCTCTGACTTTTTGACTGACCTTTTTCAAAGAAATACTAGATGGTAGAGGTCAGCTTCTCCCCCCCAACCCCCACCCCCCGCCCCAGTTGACTATGTCTCTGTCTCTGTCTCTGTCTCTTGTTTCTGAGCTGATGGAAAGCAGACTGTTTTGTTGGCAGGTTTCCAAATGTATTTGTAGCATCACAATTCCACAAGGGTTTCGACTGTTGACAGCCACAGCTACACCTTGAGCCCCCTGCCCCACCTTTTGCTTATTGTTTGAGAATTCCATGCAGGTATATAATGTTCGATCAGGTTCATATCCTTTTCTGTCCTGTAACTCCTCCCCTGTCCTGTCCCTTACTATTCCCTCCCATTTTTAATGTGTTGTCCTCCCCCTCCCCCACTGGGTCCACTTTGTGCTAACAGTATGTGCATAGGACCATCCACTGGAGCCTGAGTCGTGTCTCAGGAGCTGTGCCCTTAATGAAAACCGTCTTTCTTCAGCAGCCGTCAGTTGCCAATAGCTTTTCAGCTAAGGGTAGGACTTACTGACTACCTCCACAGTCCATGGTGGGAATCCTTGTCTGGTGTGCTCTTGTGTTGGTGCTGTGCATATTAATCGCAGCTATAGTGAGCTCATAGGTGTGATCTTCTTCTTCTGTCCGGAAAACATTCTCTTGCTGATGTCATCCACTAATTCTGGCATTTACAGTCTTTCTGTCCCATCTTCCTTGATGACCTCAGAGGATATCTGGGAGGAGAGGGTGTGTTATTTAGTGGCTGAGCATTCTGTCATCTCTTGTCCTCTGCACATTGATTAGTTGTGGGTCTCTGTGCCAGTCACGATGTACTGTGTAAAGAAGTTTCTCTGACTGGGGTTGAGAGATGCACTTAGCAATAGGTATAATAATGAGGCTCTAAGAGCGACTTTTGTACAATGTTCATTTATCAATATAATAGTAGTAGGTTCCCCCTATGGCCTGTGACCTATCAAGACTCACCTTATTGGCAGTGTTAACAATGCTAGACAGGAGTTTTATCTCATGGAGCAGACCTTAAATCTAATCATAAAGCCATTGTTTACTTCATAACGCATACTAACATGCTATAGTACCATTGCAGTATATATGCATACTCCTATGATGACACTCTATTGGAAGACAAACCCTAAACTTTAGAAAAGTGTTCCTTCTTGTTTTTATTTAGCAGATATATACCAGTTAGTATCTCTAAAGTTAGCTACAAATTCCTGTTAGACTAAAGAAGAAAAAATCAAGATGCATGCCCTTACTGCACTGAAACAGCACCAGAGTCTTGGAAGGCAGCTCAGGAGGGAGATTGTTCTCATGAATAATTTCTGAGCAAATGACATTAGTGCTCTGAAGTCATGTAATCACATTATAAAACCTACAGGATTTGTCATAATTCAGTCATTGTTGTTTATGCTGTTATCTTTCCCTTATTCTCCACGAGTGTCTGAGAGTGGGGCTTGAGTTTCCCTTCCTTGTGCTGCAAAGCAGAGCTGCCTCAACCACTGACCACATAGACCACATCGCTGACACTTGATTCTGTCTGTCTCCCCTGGGTTCATTTGGACCTGGAGGACCCCAGAGGGGGAGGGATGCATCCTTGCTTCTCAGAGCCTTCTCAACAGTGGCGTGGAACGTCACATTCTGAGATTGTCTTTGGACCAGTTATACAGTAAAATCATTACTAAAGCACTCCCTCAAGGCAAGGGAAGGAACTTTTTGCTTGTGTGTGAGAAGTAGATTTTGAAATCTCTGGAATTTCTGAACACTTAATTAGCTCGTGTCAAATGACCTATTAGACACCTTGTTGGAAAAAATTGTGTGTGTGTGTATTTCTGTCTGTATGTATATGTGTATGTATGTATGTGTATATATATATATATAAAAAATATGTGTGTGTGTGTGTGTTTGTATACATATATATCTGTGTGTATGTGTGTGTATTTTTTCCAGCAAGGTGTTTAATAGATCTCTCTCACACACACACACACACACACACACACACACACACACACACACACACTTATTTCCAGCAAGATGTTTAATAGGTCACACACATATATACACATATACACACACATACACACACATATATGTATATATATATACACACACACACATTTGTATACACCCACATATATTATATGGATGATATCTTTGTTTATGTATGTGTGTGTGTATAGAGACATGTATGTCTCCTTGTTTTTCTGCTTCCCTTTCCCTATCCCTACTTTCTCCGCCTTTTCTGCGCTTCATACATGGTTTTAGCCAATGATTCTTTGCCTAATGTTCTCTCACTTCCCCTATAAGGCCTCTGGCCACTTATTGTCTTTGAAGGCTCCATGGTTAGTGTTGTCACTCATCATCATGTTTGACATGTGTTGTTTCTTTGCCTGCAGAACTAAGCAGTTCCTTTCCCATTCTTCTTTTTTTTTTAAAAAAAGATTTATTTTATTTATTATATGTAAGTACACTGTAGCTGTCTTCAGACACTCCAGAAGAGGGCGCCAGATCTCGTTACAGATGGTTGTGAGCCACCATGTGGATGCTGGGATTTGAACTTATCACCTTTGGAAGAGCAGTCAGGTGCTCTTACCCGCTGAGCCATCTCACCAGCCCCCTTTCCCATTCTTCTGCTGTATTGTCTTGCATGTGTACAGTATTTCTCAACTGTCTGCCAGTGAGAGTGCTTTGGGGAGCTCTGGCCAGCATTTATGTCCTAGTTCCACCCCATGAAACCATTTCATGATTGGAATTGTCCCAGGAGATCGCTTAGTGAGGTAGCATTGATGGCCACCAGACAGTATCTAGTGAAGACACTGTACTGGTCAGGCAGGAACTCTGTGTACATCTCAAGTATGAGTTAATGTTTTGGTGACGGTTGATATTTCATTAGAATGTTGGCCTTGGTTCTGGTTTGCATATAATCTTAGTGACTGTGTATACTAAATCCTAGACTGGGAAAATACTCTGCTATACAGGAGTAATGTTCTGGGAAATGGGGAAGAGGTCTCCTTGTGAAGGGATACGGTTTTAGCATTTGAAAGGTAAGCGTTAGACTATTAAAGGGCAGCTGCAGAGACACAGATGACAGAGACAGAAACCAGAAAGAAATGAGGCTTGATCTGACCTTAGGAGGCACCATGTTTATTCACAGTGAGGAGGCACTTTGTCACCCATGTGTGCAGATGACTAAAATGCCTACAAGAAGATGAGATGCAGCCCTTACAGGGGCAGAATGACTCATCTAGTCTGCAAGGGAGGCTGGGAAATGTAGTTTTCCAACAGGAACCTATTAGTAAGTATCAAGCATTTATGATTATATGTTTAATTAATACTATAAATACATTTGGAAGGTTTTCCCAACTTTTTTCTCTCTGATGCATTCATAGGCTTTGTTCCCCAGTTTGTGAAGATCAAAACACATGGTTTTCTAAGTCATACAGATATGTCTATTTCTGGTTTTGTAATTCCTAAATCAAATGTGACTGAATTGGCTTAGGCTCAGGTCTTCAAGGACTAGATCTGACTTGATGAGGGATTGGGACTGAGGAGGTGGAGCGGTGATAACGCCATTGATAAGGAGACGCCCTATCGTGTTGGATAGTGTCCAATAGTGTCTTGGGCAGTGAGGAACCAAAACTCTTGTTTTCTGTTCATTAGGCTGTTTAGATTTGAGTTGTGGTTTTCTCTTCTGTAAAAGAGAATGCTCACCTTGTAGGCCTGAGGATTGTAAAATGTCAGATGACTCTGATTGGGATTGATAAATCAGCAAGTGCCTGGTAGTTCACCAAAAGGGCTTCCTTTTTGAGGGTGTAAGCTGAACAGGTTGTGGGAAGGGGGAAGAAGGGAAAATGATCAGAGCATCAGAAGGTTCTAAAAAGTTGCTAATACTACTTCCCTGGTCCAATTGGGATGACATATTCCTGGACAAGCATCAGAGATGAGTGAAGGATGCTGTTAAACTAAGAAGTGACATTACAAGGGCAGAAGTTGGAAACAGCCCAGCCTGGTGGTTCGGAGCCCCCTTCAGGCTTTCCAAGGCCCAGGAGCCCTATGATCTCTTATTTCTGAGATCCCTATGGGAAGATCCAAACTGAAACTGGAACAGCCTTCAGGCATGCTGGGTCATATTTTTTCTAGAACGAAAACACAAGTATATGATTTGCTTGAAGCCATATTTCCAAAGTGGCAAACCAAACCAATCCAAACCAAACCAGGGTTTTACTGCTATCCCAGCTCCTTCAACAAAAAGCTTGTTTTGGCAAGTGTGCTTAGAAAAATTGTTGTGAAAATGGGATTTTTAGTTATTTTCTTTTAATTATTTTTATGTTTTCAGTACAATTCCTAGTTTTGATCCTTGCAGAGTTTTGCCACCCTCTGTCCTTGACACAACGCAGCTCACTGGTTTGGGATGCTAAAGGCTAAGCCTGTGGTGACTAAACTGGCAGGCTCTGAGAGCCTCCTAATCTTTCCAGTGGCAGAGAACTAGATGAATCAGCAGATTTTTGTGGGGTTTTCAGTACAACACAGTTACTTTGTTTAGTGTAATCTGCTGCCTGTGATTTTTGTAGGGTTCCCAGTACAACACAGTTACTTTGTTTAATGTAATCTGCTGCTTGTTTTAAAGTTATAAGGCATAATTATGGTGTTGTTTCCCTTCTGTTATGATGAGACTAATGTCTTTTGAAAAGATACTTTTCTGTTACTATTTATTTTTTTGTAGTACACTGATGGTATTAGCAGTCATTGGCAGCTGGGAAGTAATTCTCTCTGTAACTTAGATAACATTTTGAATAAAGAGAGAAAATGTTCCAGGGCCATAACAAGAGCTTAGGTGTGTTTTCTAGCTAATTAAGTTGACCAAAGTCAATTATATACAGCTTAACTGGTATTCAGATGGATGCCAGGAGTGGTGATAACTGTGAACCCAGTCTTTTGGGATGAAAGTAAAAGATTCCACTTGACAGTAGCTGGACTAGGCAAATAAAAAGCACACAGGGAGTGGTTTCTGCTGTGATGGAGGAGCTCTGGGAAGCCAGGAGAGAATCAGGCTGTTTCTGCCTTTTTGTTCTGTGGATCATGGGATGTTGGTTTTGCTGTCAAACTTGATTTTTTTCAGAATCTCATCATGGATCCCATTATGCTACTGCTCTGAACGTCATGTTCTTCTCTAACACAAGATCATGAAGAGGTATTGAAGCAAAGAAAAAAAAATCCAGCATGAGGGTAGGCAGAAGACAGGTAACCAAGTGACCATTGTGTTCCGTGGAATAAGATCTGAATCCGTGGGTCCCACACACAGCAGCAAAGTTATAGGAAGATTTGAGGGGCAGTATGGGAGGTCAAGAGGAACTTGGGGAAGAGAGCTCTTGTGTGAGGGTGAGGTGAGGACAGACAGGCAGTGGCCTTTAGACCTGTGCACAGCGAAAGGCCTGCGGGTTATGTGGTAGGGGCCCTGAGAAGGCAGCCAGTGAGGATACGACCTCATCTGACACCCAAGCCTGCTGTGCTGTTAGATGGGAGCCAGCACAGGGATGTGATTTAATGCCTTCAGAAGGCCAGGCTGCCTGTGCAAGAGGCCTGTGCAAGGGCTGAGGCCTGCAAGGGGCTCCTTTCTCTTCCTGCTCTGCCCCTTTGAAGGCCACTCTCAAGCTTTACTTTACATCGAATTTTGAGTTCATGCGTGTTTCTGAAGTTCGCAGTCTCCAAGGACGTGTGAAGTCTCTCTTCCCAGGTCCTTAATATGATGATATCATGCTGTTTAATGAGCGGTGATTGGCATAGAAAGCTGATTTATATTTGCTTTGTTTTGAATGCTGTTTAATAAACCACACCGAGTTATTTTTGGCACAGTGAGAGCAGTCACGGAGCTCATTTTTCAGGATGAAAGGCGATTAATGAAAAGAAATAGTAATTATGGAGCTAGGTCTTCTAACCAAATAGTCCTGGGTTGTTCTGTGCCGTAGACACAAGAAAGTGAAATTAGAGACTTGGTGTTGGAAAAAGAATTGAGAGACTTAAAGAACAGCATTTATGAACATGTAGAAAGACAACTAGGAATATATCTATGTGTGTATGTACGTGTGTGTATGTATATATATATACATATATATATAATACATATATGTATATGTATATGTGTATACACACACACACACACATGTAAACATACATATATGTTGATACATCATCCCCAGGGCTGGAGTGATCATCTCAGTGAATGATGGCTTTGTGTTGCTTCTGGTTGTTGACATTTGACCTGCAGAATGAAAAAAGATGATATTTCAATTCTTCTTTGGGTTAGTGTGATATTTTATGATAGCATATGTGTATATGCAGGTGACTACATACATAGAATTTATTTTAAATTAGTTATTATATCATAATTACATCCAATATACTTTATTATATTTCTAGTGTTGCTACATTAATAAATGGTGAGATAATAAAATATAACTCTCTTACTGTATTATTTATTCTCATGTATTCAAAATGTACATCTGCGTTTCTGTCTATGCCTTCATCTATGTAGACATTTTATGCAGATAACCATGACTGTATTTGAATACTCTGAAGGGACGCTTGAGGTTTATTGCATGGTTGGCAGTTGTCCTGAGACATTTGATTTCAGTTCTAAGGAAGAATTCTTTTGGCATTCTACATACAGATGAAATGAGCTGCTTTAGAGAACCCCCTCATTCCATGCCCCCAGGCTGTTCCTGCCTAGGCTAGTGCAGTGCTTTCAAGCTGCTGCATGTATCAGAGCTGTGTGGAGGCTTGGTGAGAAGGATGTCTGGGCCCTACCCTCAGAGGTGTCGACTGGAGGGGTGGGGTAGGACCTCAGAATTTTCACTGTAACAAGTGTTTTGGTGAAGTCGGAGCAGCTTATACATTGTGAAGCACTGGATTAAATGAAGTACTTGTCTGAAACAATATTATATTCAGGGGCCCTTTGAGGATCTTGGTTAAATACAGATTCTGACTCAGCTTGGATCTGAGCATGAGATTCTGCACTTTCTTTTTCCTTTTTTTTTTTTTTTTTTTTTATGTCTCCCAGGTGATGTCAGTGCTCTTGGGTCCATTGACCATACTTTGAAGAACCCCTTATTAGAGATGATGAGGCCTGAGAAATTGAAACATCCAGATATTTTGAGCCCTGTACGGCTCAGATGTCCTGGAAGCAGTTTCATTTTGATAAATCTGTACAAGGGAACAATTTAAAAATTGTCTTTGGCTTTTCAAAACAAGATTCTTCGGAGTAAAATATCATCATCTTACACGTATCCCATCATCATCCCGAACAGTGTGTGACTTGTCTCGTAGTTGAACTTTTGCTTACTCTGTAAGATGTTTTGCCCTTCAGAAAATGCATCCTTGGTTCATTCTAATACTGTGCTGTAAATGGAGATGACCTTCACATTCTTTTATTTAACGGAGCTCTGCAGTTTACTTTCTGGTTGGGCTATTACTCATCAATACTCTCAACAAGGGATTTTGAGGGGATGAGACCATTGTGTCCAATGAAGCACTTTCTGGCCATGCCACTGAGATTGTGTCTGTGAAAATATATAACAAATAGGGCAATATTAATATTAAAGAAACACATAGGCATTTGTGTCCTTTGCCTGTGGTAATTCAGGATTGCATTAAGAAAATGAATTGCCCATTATGAGAAAATGCAGGTTTCCTTATTATCAGTGATGTAAATATTTTATTGTTTTCTCGGTTGGCTCATAAGAAAACTCTTTTGCTCTAAGTTTGCTCTCTGTTTAATTTTCATCTTCATGGAATTTCACTGCTTCGCTGATGCAGTTTTTCTACCATGAAATAAATAGTCTCATAGGATCAAAAGTAAGTTCTATACCCACTAGGAAACTGAAGATGAAAATCTCAAACCAGAAAAGCTGAGTATTAATAGCGCTCTAATCTTTGGTACGTTGTTTTTCTCATATACAGGGACTGCACACACCTGCCTGGATGCCTGTCACTGTACATGTCATTTAGCTAGGTTGTGTAGTTCTGCAGGCAGCTGGCCTCAAGGAGGGAAATAATTAACTCTCGCTAGCTTACAGCTCCCAAGAGGTCAAATCGGTATTCGAACGTATACAGGGAAGCCTGTCTCCAAGGCCTGCAGCTTCCTGTTATGCCCACAGGTGTCTTGACTCACATAACAACTTCTTTGGAATAGTGTTCTTAAACTGTAGACATCAGATTCAACAAGAGGAGGTTTTAAATGGGGAAAGGAAGAAAGAAATTCCTTGGTCACTCAACAACTCTAGTTCCTGATCCAGCAACTACCAAGAATTGTGTTACTTAAGTCTGGTGACAATAAAAACTCTGTGGGTAGTAGCATCCCAGAGACTTTATGTTGTAGGCATGTAAAGAACACTGTTTCCATTCATAAGCCGTCATCTCTGGCTTCAGACCTGCCCTTCAGATTGTGTTTGATGCGTTAAAGATGAAGCTCTTTTGAAGGGGTCTGCAACCCTATAGGTGGAACAACAATATGAACTAATCAGAACCCCCAGAGCTCCTGTCTCTAGCTGCATATGTAGCAGAAGATGGTCTAGTCAGCCATCATTGGAAGAGAGGCCCCTTGGTCTCGCAAACTTTATATTCCCCAGTACAGGGGAACGCCAGGGCCAAGAAGTGGGAGTGGGTGGGTAGAGGAGCAGGGCGGGGGATGGGGGAGGGTATAGGGGACTTTCGGATAGCATTTGAAATGTAAATGAAGAAAATATCTAATAAAAAATTGAAAAAAAAAATGAAGCTCTTTGACCATTTTTTTCTTTGCTGGCCCTGTCCTACATGCTTTGGGGAAGGGTTAAGGTCCTGGCAGTCAGGAGGGTCAGAGCCTGCTCTGGTTTGGTACTGTGCTCAGTGCATCATGTGTGCTGACACAGAGTGGTTCTGCTCTCTAGTAGACAGTGATTTTGCTGATACCGCAAATCCAGATTCACTCCCTATTCCCATTGCTAGGAAGGAAGCCTGCATTCTGTTTCCTGCTGTTTCCTGTTCCTAGTCATCCTTTATTGTAAGACCGATACATGGTACTTTGACTCTTACACTGTTAGGTGCTTCTGGGGGATTTCAGTCCATGTGGATGATGAATTCCAGAACAGAACTGTATAATAGTCCCATCAAGGAATTGTTGACGTTGTTTTTCAGTGCTCTGTGAAGTTGTGTTTTCATTAACATACCATACAAAGAAGGTAATGCTATTGACCTGCACACCACCATCCATCTTCACTGATAGCTCAGGAGAAAACTAGACACTATTCCTGGATGAACATATTTGTGATGGTCAGAACCAGTGGTATTGGTGTATCAGAAGAAAATGTGTAAGGGATATGAGCATGTGTTACTAACTCACAAGCCAGGAATGTTGGGAGAGCGCAGTGCTGGAAAGAAAAGGGATACATCACTCAGTTTCTGGTTCAACTTACTGATGCGTTGAGACCTTTTTTCCATTTATAAAACAACTGTCAAAATTAGGACGAACTTGGAGGATTGATTGAGGTAAACCATGAATGCACTTGGTGCCCATAGTGGAATTAAAGGATTATCACGTCATAGAGAGGGCTTGGGCTTCCTTAGACCTAACATTTCATGTCAGGGCCAATTTTGAAAATTTAAGGTGATCCTCCCAATTGCAGGCTTGGTAAGACACTGTCCACAGGGAGAACGAAAGTCAAAGGCCTGTTTCCCACAACCCCACCTTTGCTAGCTGTTCAGTCGGGGAAGAGGAGTGATCAGAGATACCTAGACCCCATTTTAGACTGAGGGGCACAATCCAGAGAAAGGTGTCTGTGAAAGCACAGAGGTGCTCAGATGCAGAGAATTCTAAAGCTCTGTGGGAGGTCTTGATTTGCATGACCTGTCAAAAGTCTGCGGAGTTAGTTAGAGATAGACTCGTCCTAGATTTAGTCCATGCAGTGACAGGGCAAGGCTGACACTGACAAATGCTGTACAGGTGTGACTGGAGTCACGTGTGTCATGTCATAAGTGGTCTCCATGGTGCATCCTCCATATACAAGGATGAAGAGTTTGAAAGGAATCCTTACTCGTACATGTATGCTAGTCCCCAGTGGTCCATTGACAGCTACAGTGAATTAATATACACTCTCTCATACTTGGAAAAATATCAGCTCGCTCATATTGATGGAATCTTAGACTCCCCTGACTACAAAAGCATTTTTGTGCATAAATATATACCACATGTTCTTTTATTCTTGAAACATTTTAATCATGTATATTTAAGGTATAAAACATGTTGGTATAGGGTCTATAGGGAGAGCTGAAAGGTGTCTACAGGGAAACAGATGAGCATCCATCACCCAGTGCACCTTTGCTTTGACTTGTTGACCTGCACAGTTAAGATCTGACTTTGAATGAGCCCCATACCCAGCACAGGACTTGGGTATCTGCTACAAATAGCACAATACCTTTCATGCTTTGAGTGTGTGAAATGTGGGGGCATAGATCTTATTCAGATAAAGGCTTCATTTTCTGAATTTCACAAACTGTGTAGATTCTGTCTTGAGTGGCTAAAGTGAATTAATGATGAAGTAATGCAAAATCTTTAGAGTCCTGTAAATGTGTAGCTACAGGGGGCATCTCTGCTGCTTCTTAAGTCCCCTGGGATTCCCAAGCACCTCTGTTCCTAACTGATGACATCGTGGCCTTTCTGTCACTGATACGGCTTTGCAGTGAGCTTCAGGTAGATATAACTGGCAGATTCCTTTAATAATGCTGTTCAGACAGTCTTCAGGAAGCTTCTGGGGGACTTTAGAAAGCATGCACCGTTAGCACAAACAGTCTTTGCCTGTGACTATGTACTATAGGACTAGCCATTGCCTAAAGGCTTCTGCGTCTCCTTAGACAATACAGCAAGACTGTATTTCAAAAGTAAAATCATTCAAGTGGTTAAAAAAATTAGAAAATAAAAAGACAAGTGAAAATGTCTAGGCATCAGACTATTTCAGGTAAGGAGAAGACTGTGTTGTTAAATGTTTGAAGAGCATATGCACTGTGCATGTCTCTAGGAGCCAACAAAAGAGGGGTGAGTTTATACTACAGTAAAAAAGAATGATGTGGGAAGCTTTGGCATAAAGCATGGTGACAAACTAAAACAGGACCGCAATGGTAATGGGAAGGCACGTGTGCGTGTGTGCAAGTGTGCGTGTGCACGTGCGTGCGCACACCGATGCCACAGTGTGCATGTGGAGGACAGAGGAAACCTTGCTGGAGTCAGTTCTCTCCTTCCATCACGTGGGTCTCGGGGACTGAACTTGGGTAGTCAGCCATGGCAGCAGGCCTTTACACTTGCTCTCTCAACGAGGAAAACACTTACAGATCAAGCAAACAACAAAAATCTTTTTTTTTTTTTTTAAATAACTGCAGAGTCTCAGAAAGTTGAAAGGAAGTCAGCAGAGAAGTTTTCTGACCATTCTTAGAAGGTTTCTGAATGATTTGTCCAAAGGAAAATCTGCTTTGGAAGAAAGAAGCTGTGTCCATGATATTGTGAGCGCTTGTGTTTTCCGATTGCTTGCAAGCCTTCCCCACTTAGGTGTTTTCCTGGGACAGAATGATGCCCAGCGCAGACTGAAATGCCTGCTGACGTGAGGGCATTCGCTTCCTGTCATAAAAATACAGCGAGGGTGTGAATATACTGAAGAGTTGCCAAACATCTGTGGGTCTGATGCGAAGTCTGCATGTATTGTGTCAGTGTTCACCAGAATTTGCCATATAGTAATCAGGGCCCAGAAGTATTAAACACTGTTTTCAACATGTCAAGCCCAAAGTAGGTGGAGTCATTCATATCAGATTATATCAGGAGTAGCCAGGTCTAAATTTTGCCCCAATTCTGTAACTGTAAAAGCCTAGGCACACATTTTAACTTCATTATAAATATGTTATATTTCTGTAAAATAGGACTGATAATTACTTCAAAGATTTTTTTTTTGTTTTAAAAGAATAAACATTGTGAAGTGATTATTAGCACATGATAACTTCATAATGATTGGTTCGCTTTCTCCATCTTGACTTCCCAGTAATTAGTTTTTCACACACACACACACACACACACACACACACACACACACACACACACACATTTACTGACTCCCCCAATCCCCTGTTTGTCTAAGCTTGTACCTCCAGATTGCGTACAAAATGTTATTCTCATTAGTTTTAAAATCTGAATAATTTCTATGATGCTAGCCAGGCTATATCCATTTGGGGTGAATTCTTTTTACTTGTACGTAGTCAGATTCCATCTATTACTAATCGATTGTGATTGGCTTTGAAGACCATCCAAGTACTTTCCTATTTTCCACCATATTTGCTATTTTTAGTCAATCATTACTTCAGAGAATCGGCTTCTCTCTCTTCAGCAACCCGAATGACCTGAAGTGGGATTTGTATGTCACAAATCCCTTTATTCCCACTCACTTACTTAGCTTGCTTCAGCACTGGCCTGGTTTCCCAGGCCTGTTTGCTTTCACTCTCTCTAGAGCCCTCAGGTATTGGTTTGGCTTTTGTTTGGACTTTGGGAGAGAGAAGAGGTTGGTGTGTTTTACAGAGATTTTAAAGATGAAAGGTCTGCCGAGGATTTGTTCCTCAAAGGTAGATACAACCCTTCTAGTGAGTCTCTTCCTTAAAATCTTCACCCAGAAGGTCCTATACTCATATCCATTTGTAATACCCCTGTGCTGCTTGGTTTTGGTCAACTTAACACAAATCATGATGAAGCTGGGAAGTGGGAAATCTTCACTGAGAAAACTCCTCTGTAAGGTTGGCCTGCAAGCAAGCCTTGGGGATATACTTGATTAATGATTGATATGGGAGGGACTGGCTTAAGGGGCGGCCGTGCCATTCCTGGGGAGGTGGTCCTGTGTATATGAAAACGCAGCCTGAAGAAGCCTTAAGGAGCAAGCCAGTAAGCAGTGTTCCTCCATGGCCTCTGCAGAAGCTCGTGTGTGTGTGTGTGTGTGTGTGTGTGTGTGTGTGTGTGTGTGTGTGTGTGTGAGAGAGAGAGAGAGAGAGAGAGAGAGAGAGATCCATACAATTGTATCAATATGTAGATGGTTGCATATCTACCAGCACAGGCTCCCAAGTATCTCTAAATGCTAGGGAATGCTGCTGTCCAATAGGATTAACATGCAACCCACTGAGAATAATTAACTATTTTAAGCAATTAGAACAGAGTTATATATCCTGTACATGTCTTTAAGAAACCTCCTTTTCTAGATCTTACATGTCTTTGAATGTAGAGATCATTTCATGTCTCATGCTTTTCCTTTACTAGTGTTCAGGGATGATTATGATGTCATGCTTAAAATACAAATACACATTGTTCAAACTCACTGAAAAATAATGCCTCTGCTTTGTAGCCAAGTCCAGTATTTTTCAAAGCTTACATCCTTATTATATTTACTTTCAACTGTAGTATGCGAATGTATTTTATAGATGTTTGATCTGGGGAAGGTGGTGTTTCAGCCTTTGATTTAAAAAAAAAAGAAAAAAACCAAAACGTAATTAGGCATGTACTTCCTGGTAGAGGTAATCATCAAAGCTCTCCAGCATGCCTTCCTTTCCACTCTGATATTTGCAGGTGTGCTAGCCCATTACACATCTGTGTATTCCCTTTCCCCTCCTCCCTTTCTCCTTTTTCTTCTCTCTCCATTTCCTTCTCCTTCCATTCCACCACCATTGTGAAAGTCTTTTGTGCACTTTTCTTCAGCCTATCATTAGAAACAACATTTTTTTTTTCTCTAATGGACTGTGACAGAAGATAACAGAATTGGAGTAGCTGTGGCATGGGCTTTATTTGGAATGTAATATGTTCTCAGAAAAAGAAAAGAAAAACACCAGAGATTCACAAATCCTTCAGAGAGCAAACACAAACGAAGTCTCTTTGTCATCCGCTCGCCAGGAATGCCTGTGAGGAGTGGCATTGACTTGCCCTTTGTCCTCTCGTTCAGGATTTGGGATTAACTTTTCCAGTCTATATTATGTAACTATCTGTCTTACAATTTAAATATTCGCCTCTCTGTACTAATGAAGTTGTCAAGAAAAAAAAAATGCTCAGGGATTGGGTGAGCCTACGCAAGTGCTCTTGGAGGGGAATGCTGATATCATAGGGACAATAGAGTAGCCAGCAAGTGGAAAACTTGGTTGGGAAAAAAACAAGTTCTGTGCTCGGCTGTGGTCACTGTCTGTTAAGGGATGTGTCTTTGTCAATTGGAGCTTCAGCTCTTGCTGTGATTACTGAGAAGGGCCAGAATTACTAGGAAGATGCGCAGGCATTACTAATGTGTCTCAGAAAGGATGCGCAGGCATTACTAATGTGACTCAGAAAGGATCACACTGGAAAGAACTAGGAGCTTGAAACTCCTAAGAGTAGTCCAGTTTCTCAGAGGCTATGGATTAGGAAACCAGGGCAACCCCTCCCTCCCCACTTTGTCCTGAGAGACCCTAGTGTAACAAGCATGATATTTCCCTTTCTGTGCGCCGCTCTCCTGGGTCAGGCCTGCAACGTGGAGTGAGTGTTCTTGTTCTCCAGACTGGGTGAATTCCTTCCTTCGCTTGTACGTGAGATAGGATCCCGTTCAACACTGTGTCGCATTACTCTGCCTTGCCTGCTGTTCTTTAATCTTGTGGAGTTGTGTTAAAGAAGCCTCACTGTCACTGTCCCTCCAGGGCTCTGTGCGCTCCACATCCCTCTCAGAGCCTCGCTCAAACATCGGGCATGGGAAATGAGGCTCATCCTTCCCTTTCTTGTTGGCTTAGGCATTCACTTAGGATAGAAAGAGTTCAGCTCATGCTTTTAAATGCTTCAGCTCTCGGCTTTGTCTGGAGCGCCATGCCGAAGTTTATCATTCTTCCTTGCTTCCCATGAGAAAGAAGCCGTGTGGGGAGCTGGCCCTCAAAGCAGAAATGATGAAACTGGAAGGGATTGGGGGTTCAGTACTACACACGTTGATTATGGAAACAAAATGGCTCTGTTTATCATCAGAGTGGTGAAAAGCACACACCCTCCACGAGGATACAGATGTTTAGTGAGCACATTGGTGTAATAACACGATCACATGTGTTTAGAAGACTAAATTATGACATGTACTTATACATCTTGCTGTACAATTCCGGTTCCATCCAGTGTTTCCTTCTTTTGCTTTCTTATGGTGAATCATGAATCATGCTTGTTCTGTGAAGCCTCATTAGAACTACGAAGTATCATTAGAGTTTAAATGTTGTGTTCTATTTTCTTTGTTTCTTGTGTATTTTGTTTGGGAACACAGTCTCTATAGTCCCAGCTGTCCTGGAATTCTGTACATAGCCAAGGTAGCCCCTTACTTATAGAGATCTGCCTGCCTTCTGAGTACTTGGGGTTAAAGGCCTGTGCCAAAGAGTTTAAATACTCTTAAAGAGTGACTCTTACCCATGTGATTATTGCCGTAAAACCCTTCAAACATCTAATTAGCATAACAGTCTTTTTTTTCTTTTTTTTTAATTAGATATTTTCTTTACATTTTGATGCTACGAAGAGCTGTTATAAGAAGTGTAAGTTCTCATTTATTTTCTTCTCTTTGTTTTTAAACCTTTAGATTCATAGCCAAACCATGTGCTATAGCCCTCAACATCCAAGCCAATGGACCACAAACTGCCCAGCCAAATGCCATTCTGGAAAAGGTCTTCACTGCCATAACAAAGGTATGTGCCCGCCTGGGCCTTATGTTTCTCCACCACCACAAAGCAACCATCCCATCCTTTCTCTCCTGGGTTCTGACAAGCACCTTTGTTTCCCATTGGATACTAAGTCCTTGGAGAGATTGTACCTGCTATAATTGGCCCAAACTGTAAACAATAGATAAAGGGTGTGTGTGGCCTCTTAGTTGCTGATTTTATAAGCTCGACCATGGAAAGGTCTTGATTAGATAGAGGTCTGTCCAATCCAGTGCCTTTTTCAGTCTCAGGCGACATGAAGCATGCAGATAAGGGCTGGGCGGTGACAATCCAGCAGAGCTTACCGTGTGGTGTGGACATGTGTGAGAACTAGGACCTGCTGGCATGTAGTGCGTATGTCCCAGAGGCCGTGATACAAACATGAAAGACAGTGAAAGGTCAAAGGAAGGAACTGGGTCAGCAGAGTCAGAACAAAAGAGAGAGACTCACAGTGGAGAATAAAGGAAGAGATGGACATTCCGTCTCAAGGGCGTCTACATGAAGAACGGGAAGACAAGAACAGAGAGTAAAGGGGAAGACAAGTCACCGGCGGCACCTACTTAAGCACAGAGAGGAGGAAGAAAACACCAGGGGCCCTCGAACTGAAGCAGGAAGAAAAAAGCCCATCCAGCTGCTTCTTAGTCCCTAAGATTCCCTTCTTATCTCTCTCTGCTCACCCTTGGCTGGATGAGGAAACATGAAACAGAGAAATGGAGCATTGCTCTCTGTGTTTCTATATCAGATGGCTCCTTTGTCCTCCTTCAGTATTCAGTGCTGCTGTTGAAGCTGTAATTTGACAGTCTTACACAAATGATGTTTCTTTCTGGTGTTTGTGGGGCTGGCGTCAGTATTCAGCCTCACGGCCTGCAGCTCTTAGTGCAGATGCCCAGGCAGCTCTGTCTGCTTTCTTGCTTGCCTTCATTTCTGCCAAAAGTCTACAGGCATTTTTCTCTGGCCTCTTAAAAAAATGATACTTTTCCATGAAATTTACCTTCCTAAAGTGAAATTTTACTCCTATTAGGTTCCTTAGTTTTTCTCACAACATTCAAGATCTAATCCAGGCCATTACAAATGCTGGAGAAGAGCCACCTTCCCAGCCCTGCTGAGCCGTGGTGTTTGTTCTGTAGTGGTTGTAGGCAGGGGAATATTGATGGAACAAGTACACAGCCTCAAAAATGCCTGGGGAGACTGTATGACTAAGTACAAACATAGCTTGCTGGCTGTCAGATTCCCCTTTTCCTCCAGCTACTGTTGGACGCACTGTGCCTTGCCACTGGAGGCAAAGTTCAGACAGGCCTCTCTCCCAACTACAGGCTCATCGCCCCGCACATGATGGATTGATGGCCTCCAAAAGCATTTCAGCCTCTGCTACAAGATTACAAGTAGGCAAGAGTCTCACCTTAGTTGAGTCACCCACATGGCACAGAGGTAGCAGCCCAGCCCCATACCAGGAAACCTCAGCGAGAAACAATCTCACATCTCTCTGCTCCACCCTCATTTCTCATGTCCCTTCTGGGGATCCAAAGGCAGTGGTTATAAGTAGGTAGGGGACAGAGGAAATGGGGTAGGCGATGGGGCAGGAGATGGAAAGGGGACAGTAAATGCCTATGTGGGACTTCTGTAGGAACCCAGTCTCTTGGCGTGTTTGCACATGGTTATTGCTCCCGTTAGATTTGACTTGCAAGAACACATTACATTTGAAAAATGGTGTAGACTTTTAAAATATAAGCCATAAAGCATTAACCTCCCTTTAGAATATGGCCCCTGCTCTGTGTGACAGTACTGCTCATCTTCTCTGCCCAGGTCACTCTTACCTTTGACATCAGCTGATGGATATAAGTCACGACATTCTTCATCAGTATCTTCTCTTGTCGTACATCTGTCTCTCTTCTCTCTCTCTCTCTCTCTCTCTCTCTCCTTCCTCTGCTCTACAGATAAATCTGTCATATTTAAAAGACTGCAGAGAACCTACCTCCCACCTTACAGGGAAATCTGTCACATTCTAAACATTATAGAAACATTAGGAAATAATTAGGACCCTGATAGGACCTGAGACAGACCCGAGCCTGTAAGTTGAAACATTACCTTTTCCTTACTAAAGTTTGGCCTTCACCAAGTTTTTAACCTTTGGAGACCTTAGAAATCTCCACATAATAAACTCGCAGGCTTCCATGAGGATTAACTAAATCAACAACAACACAGCATGCGTGTGCGCGCGCGTGCACACACACACACACACACACACAGCATTTAGTAAATGATACAGCATCTATTTCAGCCTGTGTTTCCATACTTTGATTGCATCCCTCTTCTGAGGAGTGCGTGCTGCTACATTGTGTCTTCATACCTTCTGATTCTAAAGTTTGGGAATGGAGCCAAAAAGACCTACAGTTATTGGTGGCTTAGTCCTTTTAAATATACCAAGTGATTATTTCTCCCCAACAATTATTTTTGAGTGCCTGTCTTTTAACTGGTTTTACCTTGTTACCGCATTATATTTTTCATTTGAATTCCCTATTCAAATTGGTTCTAAAGCTAGGAGGGTAAAATATGTAGCCGTTTTGAAGCAACATTTCATGTTGTTGATTACCTTTTCTGAGGGAGACACAAAAAATGCCTGTTGACCTCAGATGGGCACCAGTGTCTGACAGAAGTACTGTTTCACCAAAGTGTGACCAATGAATGATCTTATTGGGCTCCCTGCAGAGAGCACAGGAGCAGAGTTCCTCACAAGAGTCCATGTGATAGATACACCAGTATCTGCAGTCACCATCTAGTTCCTCCGACTGTGGTGACAGCTGCATGCAAAGTGCATGATGGAGTCCCAGTTTCAGTTAACCCTTTACTTCCTGTGTACTCTAGTACCTCCCCAGATCCCTTGCAGATGGGAAAGGAGTGATGGCTCTGTCAAGTGAGGGCCTACTGATCCCCCTTCCTCTAGTCACAGTTGGAGGCAGGGGCTAGAAAAGTGGCTCAGTGGTTGAGGGCTTTCTGCTCTTCCAGAGGACCAGAGTTCAGTTCCCAGCACTCACATCAAATGAATCATAAACACCTATAACTCCAGTTCTAGGCATCTGATATCCTTCTGTTCTATGTGGGCATCTGCAGACACTTGCTCAAGTACACACAAACACATGTGTGACCTCTCTCTTTCTTCCTCTCTCTTTTTCCCACTCCCTCTCTCCCTCCCTCTCTTCCCCCCCACCATACACAGATAATAATTAATTCTTGTATAAAAATTGTAGACAGATTTCTCTAAAATTTGTCCTCATTTTTTTTCCATCTTAAGGAGATTGTTGTCATATATTTTAGCTAACCAGAAGATTATACAAGATTACTGGGAAAGTTTGTGAGGTTTGAATATATTTAAACTGTAAAGCTAAGAGATGAAGAAATGTGAGGGATGGTGTCATAACAGAATGTTGAAGTTGTGAGTTCTTGAAGTTTAAAAAGGATAACTAACTTGAACTGAGGAGAAGCTGATGGGAAGTCTCTGACTGAAGAATTGCTTAGTAGTTGGGAGGCAGTTAGATCAGCTATTGATGGCTAATCAGAGGGCAGGAGAAGCCTATTTAATAGTGCAAAAGCAAACTCTGAGAAAGATTATGTTGTTGACAAGTGTTGGGTGAGGCCTACAAAGAAGGCTGGGGAAACAGTGATAATTTTACCTATGGCTCACACGGGATTGAGCCGGCAAGGAGATAAAAGTCATTTAAATTAAAGGGAAGAGGCAGCATTTCTTTTTAAATATTCAGTCATTCAGAAACCTTTATAAGTCATGTTATCGTATAGGCACCAGTGAAAAGGAGAGTAAAGGTTTTCTATGTGTATGGAGCTTGTGCTTTGGTAGTACACAATTACGTCATTGTACACTTTTAAAATGATGACGATTGAGCGAGAAACTAGCACACAGCAACAAAAAAATTGCAGTGCAAAGTTACCAGAATAAATGGATTTTTATATCCAAGTGATAAAACAGTTAAATGATTATAAGAAAGGATACACACACACACACACACACACACACACACACACACACACGAAATAAGACCCAAGAAGAATGAGGAAAACATTTAAATACTCTCGGAGTGCATTGAGACAAGTTGAATGAAGATGTTAATTAACCTTACATTGATTTAAGAATTGGTACAATCTTGAGGTGAGATCACTATTTTCTCTCTGGGGTCTCTCTAAGGCAGGACCAGCCAAGAGCTCACAGGCCACAGAAGCAGAAGTGCGGTGGGGACAGGGTCCTTCCTGCCTTCATCTGCACCCAGGAGGTGGAGCTGTTCCGAAGCTCTCTGTGCACTGGTCTTGCCAGGAGAGAGCTGGTCTCCCAAGAGTGCCAACACAGGCTTACAGACTCACAGGAGGAAGAAGCTGCAGCCAGAGACAGCGAGAACATCTAACACCAGAGATTACCAGATGGTGAAAGGCAAATGAAAGAATCTTAACCTACAGAAACTAAGACTACTTGGCATCATCAGAACCCAGTACTCCCACCACACTCCTGGCTATCCCAATACACTGGAAAAGCAAGATTCAGATTTAAAATCATATCTCATGATGCTGATAGAGGATTTTAAGAACAAAAATAACTCCCTTAAAGAAATACAGGAGAACACAGGTAAACAGGTAGAAGCCCTTAAAGAGAAAACACAAAAATCCCTTAAAGAATTACAGAAAAACACAACCAAACAGGTGAAGAAATTGAACAAAACCATCTAGGATCTAAAAATGGAAGTAGAAACAATAAAGAAATCACAAAGGGAGACAGCACCTAGAGGTTGAAAGCCTAGGAAAGAGGTCAGGAGTCATAGATGCATGCATAACCAACAGAATACAAGAGATAGAAGTGAGTATCTCAGGGGCAGAAGATACCATAGAAAACATTGACACAACAATCAAGGAAAATACAAAGTGCAAAAAGCTCCAAAACAGCCAGGAAATCCAGGACACAGTGAGAAGACCAGAACTAAGGATTATAGGTATAGAAAAGAGTGAAGATTGAAGGGCCAGTAAATCTCTTCCAACAAAATTATACAAGAAAACTTCTCTAACCGAAAGAGATGCCCATGAATGTACAAGAAGCCTACAGAACTCCAAATAGACAGGACCAGAAAAGAAATTTCTCCTGTCACATAATAATTAAAACACCAAATGTGTAAAACAAAGAAAGAATATTGAAAGTAGTAAGGGAAAGATGTCAAGTAACATATAAAGGCAGACTTATAAGAATTACACCAAACTTCTTTCCAGAGACTGTGAAAGCCAGAAGACCCTGGGCAAATGTCATAAAGACCAAAAGAGAACACAAATGCCAGCCCAGTCAACTATACCCAGAAAAATCTCTCAATTACCATAGATGGAGAAACAAGGTATTCCATAACAAAACTAAATTTACACAATATCTTTCCACAAATCTAGCTCTTCAAAGGATAATAAATGGAAAACTCCAACACAAGGAGGAAAACTACACCCAAGAAAAAGCAAAAAAGTAATCTTCTTTCAACACACCTAAAAGAAGATAACCACATGAACATAATTCTACCTCTAACAACAAAAATAACAGGAAGCAACAATTACCTTTCTTTAATATCTCTTAATATCAATTGACTCAGTTCCCTAATAAAACGATATAGACTAACAGACTGGTTTTGTAAACAGGACCCAACATTTTCCTGCATACAAGAAAACCACCTCAGAGACAGTCACTACCTCAGAATAAACGGCTGGCAAAGAATTTTCCAAGCAAATATTCCCAAGAAACAAGCTGGAGTAACCATTCTAATATTGAATAAAATTGACTTTTAATGTAAAGTTATAAAAAGGTAAGGAGGAAGACTTCATACCCATCAAAGTTAAAATCTACCAAAATGAACTCTTAATTCAGAATATCTATGTGCCAAATACAATGGCACCCAAATTCATAAAAGAAACTTTAGTAAAGCTCAAAGCACACATTGTACCGCATACAATAATAGTGGGAGACTTCAACACCCCACTCTCAGCAATGAACAGATCATGGAAACAGAAACTAAACACAGACACAGTGAAACTAGCAGAAGTTCTGAAACAAATAGATTTAACAGGTATCTATAGAACATTGTATCCTAAAACAAAAGGATGTACCTTCTTCTCAGTACCTCATGGTACCTTCTCCAAAATTGACCATATAATTGGTCACAAAACAGGCCTCACCAGATACAAGAATATTTAAATAATCCCATGCATCCTATCAGATCATCATGGACTAAGACTGATCTTCAATAACAACATAAATAATAGAAAGCACACATACACGTGGAAGCTAAACAACACTCTACTCAGTGATAACTTGGTCAAGGAAGAAATAAAGAAACTAAAGGCTTTTTATAGTTTAATGAAAATGAAGCCACAACATACCCAAACTTATGGGACACAATGAAAGCAGTGGTAAGAGGAAAACTCATAGCCCTGAGTGCCTCCAAAAAGAAACCAGAGAGAGTATGCACTAGCAGCTTGACAGCACACCTGAAAGGTCTATAGCAAAAAGAAGCAAATTCACCCAGGAAGAGTAGATGGCAGGAAATAATCAAACTCAGGGCTGAAATCAACCAAATAGAAACAAAAAGAAGTATACAAAGAATCAACCAAACCAGGAGCTGGTTCTTTGAGAAAGGCAACAGGATATATAAACCCTTACCCAGGATAACTAGAGGGCACAGAGACGGTGTCCTAATTAACAA
Source organism: Mus minutoides (assembly GCA_902729485.2). Classification (NCBI taxonomy): domain Eukaryota; kingdom Metazoa; phylum Chordata; class Mammalia; order Rodentia; family Muridae; genus Mus; species Mus minutoides. The sequence goes on from LR750095.1 coordinate 837,109, forward strand.
AATCAGAAATTAAAAGGGAGACATAACAACAGAAACTGAGGAAATCCAAAAAATCATCAGAACCTACTACAAAAGCCTATACTCAATAAAACTGGAAAGCCTGGATGAAATGGACAACTTCCTAGACAGATACCAGGTACCAAAGTTAAATCAGGATCAGATTAACAATCTAAACAGTCCTATATCCCCTAAAGAAATACAGTCATTAATAGTCTCCCAACCAAAAAAAGCCCAAGACTAGATGGGTTTAGTGCAGAGTTCTATCAGATCTTCAAAGAAGACCTAATACCAATACTCCTCAAACTATTCCACAAAATAGAAATAGAAGGTATGCTACCCAATTCTTTCTATGAAGCCACAATTACTCTGATACCTAAAACACACAAAGACCCAACAAATAAAGAGAACTTCAGATCAGTTTCCCTTATGAGTATCGATACAAAGATACTCAGTAAAATTCTTCCATACCAAATCCATAAACCGAATCTAAGAACACATCAAAATGATCATTCATCATGATCAAGTAGGCTTCATCCCAGGGATGCATGATGGTTCAATAGATGGAAATCCATCAATGTAATCCACTATATAAACAAACAAAAAGTAAAAAACAAACAAAGAAATATGATCATCTCATTAGATGCTGAGAAAGCATTTGACAACATCCAACACCCATTCATGATAAAAGTCTTGGAAAGATCAGGAATTCAAGACCCATGCCTAAACATAGTAAAAGCAGTGTACAGCAAACCAGTCACTAACATCAAACTAAATGGAGAGGAGCTTGAAGCAGACCCAGTAAAATCAGGGACTAGACAAAGCTGTCCACTCTCTCACTACCTGTTCAATATAGTACTTGAAGTTCTAGCCAGAGCAATTAGACAACAAAAGGAGATCAAAGGAATACAAATTGGAAAGGAAGAAGTCAAAATTTCAATATTTGCAGTTGATATGATAGTATATATAAGTGAGCCTAAAAATTACACCAGAGAACAACTAAACCTGATAAACAACTTCAGCAAGGTAGCTGGATATAAAATTAACTCAAACAAATCAGTGGTCTTCCTCTACACAAAGAATAAGCAGGTGAGAAAGAAATTAGGGAAACAACACCCTTCACAATAGTCACAAATAATATAAAATACCTTGGTGTGACTCTTAAGTAAGGAAGTGAAAGATCTGTATGATAAGTACTTCAAGTCTCTGAAGAAAGAAATCAAAGAAGATCTCAGAAGATGGAAAGATCTCGCATGCTCATGGATTGGTAGGATTAATAGTAAAAATGGCTTGCCGAAAACAGTCTACAGATTCAGTGTAATCCCCATCAAAATTTCAATTAAATTCTTTACCGAGTTATTAAGAGCAAATTGCAAATTCATCTGGAATAACAAAAAACCTAGGACAGCAAAAACTATTCTCAAGAATAAAAGAACCTCTGGTGAAATCACCATCCCTGACCTCAAGCTATACTACAGAGCATTTGTAATAAAAACTGCATGGTATTGGTACAGTGATAGGCAGGTAGAGTCTAACTGAGTCTTAAATAGAGTTTAAGACTCAGAAATGAACCCAAACACCTAAGGCCACTTGATCTTTGACAAAGGAGCCAAAACCTTCCAGTGGAAAAAAAGACAGCATTTTCTACAAATGGTGCTGGCTCAACTGGCACTTATCATGTAGAAGAATGCAAATTGATCCATTCTTATCTCCTTGTACAAAGCTCAAGTCTAAGTGGATCAAAGACCTCCACATAAAACCAGAGACACTGAAATTTATAGAGGAGAAAGTGGGGAAGAGGCTCAAACATATGAGCTCAGGGGGAAAATTCCTGAACAGAACCCCAATGGCTTATGCTGTAAGATCAAGAATCTACAAATGGGACCTCATAAAATTGCAAAGCTTCTGTAAGTCAAAGGACACTGCCAATAAGACAAAAGGCCACCAATAGATTGGGAAAAGATCTTTACCAAAATCCGATAGAGGGCTAGCATCCAATGTATACAAAGAACTCAAGAAGTTAGACTCCAGAGAACCAAATAACCCTATTAAAAATGGGGTACTGAGCACAGGGTCCCTGTTGGGAACAAAATATAAGGGGGGTGGGGGGGTGCCCAGGGAGAAGTTGGGAAGGAAAAATATGCCATGTCCAGCCAGAGTTCCTGTACTCCGGGCAGGCAGACACGGGGAGACTGCCAGGTGCTTTTCCACTTGGCCCCGGTGAGCATGCCTGACCCACGTGGCAGGGGGTCGGGGGTGGAGAAAGGGGGACACCCCCCCCAGCTACCTTGCTAAAGCCCCAGGGTTGCAGGAGAGAGAGAATAGGCAGGTAGTAGAACTGAGTTGACCTCACCTTAAAACGAAGTCTGAATTTTTTGTTTTAAAGAATGTATTTAATGTATATAAGTACACTTCATATGATTACAAATGGTTGTGAACTACCATGCTGTTGCTGGGAATTGAACCCAGGCCCTCTGGAAAAGCAATCAATGATCTTAACCATTGAGCCATCTCTCTAGACCCTGAATGGTTTTAAACACATAAACAAGATGTTTCTCTCAAGACAAAGGGTAAGTCAAAGCTATATGCTGAGAATCTACTTTTTGTGTATCAGAATGAAAAGATAAAGGTATTCTGTTGGGTTGAGGAGACTCCTGGATGTGTTTATTTTTTCTTTTGAGGTATAAATTAATAAAGTTAGTAAATCTTCAATATAAAAAGTTGCAGGCCGGGCATGGTGGCGCAAGCTTTTAATCCCAACACTCAGGAGGCAGAGGCAGGTGGATTTCTGAGTTTGAGGCCAGCCTGGTCTACAAAGTGAGTTCCAGGACAGCCAGGGCTGTACAGAGAAACCCTGTCTCAAAAAACCAAACAAACAAACAAACAAACAAACAAAAGGTTACGAAGCACAGACCCCTTAGATCTACAATTCCCAGGCTAAGGACGTGTAACCTGCAGAACTTAGTGCTGTAGTATCTCAGAAGTTTGGATGCTACCAGAGTATCATTAGCAGAACAGGCTAGGAAGTTGGAGTTTATTTTTACACTTCACAATAGAAATGCTGTGTTCTGAGCCGACGTGGAACCCATCCAAGACAAATTATAAAGGGGAAAACCCCAGGTCCAGAGCAAAGCCCATAGTCTACAGTAATTTGTGTGACTGGGGGAAGGTAAAAGAGTTATGTATTCAATTGTGTTTATGTAACATAACCCTGGCAACAAAAATGATTTAATGGTGGTGTTTTCCTGTCAAAGGAAGGAAGACTAAGTTAACAGGGTTAATGTTGATGCTTCGCTGTTTTCAATTGGAGGGGTTGGAGGTTCCCCCCCAACCCCTTGCCACACATACACACACACACACTACTAGTGAACCCAGAAATAAAAAAAAGATTTTTCTTTTGTCCCCCCAAGGTCTTGCCTCCTTCCTGAAGGTGTTTTGTTTGTTTTATTTATTGGTTTTGGGTTGTTGTTTTGTTTTGGTTTTTGCCTGTTTATGGTTGCTGCTAGAGACAGTGTTATTTTTCTTCAATGGTGTAGCCATCAGAAGGGCTAGTTAGGATCAAGGAATTGGGAGGGGAAAATAAGGAAGACAGTAGAGAATGGTGGGGTGAATATAATCACAATATATACATACATATATATATGTATATATATATGTGTGTGTATATATATGTATATATATATGTATATATACATATATATATGTATATATATATACATATATATATATTGTATGAGGCTGTCAAAATAGTGATAAAAATATTCATTTCAACAGGATGGTAGTATAACCAATATATATTATAGGCAGTGACTCCCCTTGCCTCTCTCATATTTTCAATTAAGAAAGACATAAAAGGAGATTTATATTCTCTCCCTACTACTGAAAGGAACCCAGACACATGCCCAGCTGAACGCCTGGAATTGCGTTTGTAGGTGCAGGCGCAGAGCACTTCGTAACTGCACGTCATTTGCTTTGCTTTCAGGGTATGTATGTGTCTGTCTCCCATCTCAGGTAGTTCAGGCCACCATGGCAGATGGCTGTGGACAAGGGACTCAAGCAACATTTATTTACCTTTCACAGTTCTAAAGTCTGGAAGTGTGCAATCTGGGTGCCAGGAGTGTACATTTCTTAGGTGTTTGGAGGGGAAGGAGAGAGCAAGGGAAGGTGTAGAGGAGAAGGTTGGGGCCCAGGCAGTGGAGGCTGGAGCAGCAATCAGATCCCACTAGAAGAGCTCTGCCCTTGTGACCCATTCTCTTCTTAAAAGCTTCACTCCACACTCCGCATTCCGGTGAAAGGTGAGCTGTGGGAGATGCAGACCCCCTGAGCTGCTGAGCTGCTGAGCTACTTTTCCATCCTGTGTTTACATTCTGTTGCAGCCTGGTCAGAGGCTCTTCTCTCTCCTTTCTGGGTTTTTTCCTCCTCTGTTCATTAAAGCAAACAATAAGTAAGAGGATGGAGCTTCTCTTGGCTGGCTTTGTACAGTAGGTTCCTCTCTTGTGGTTGTCAGCAAGAGGTTCTTAAGACAGGTAACCGACCCTCGGTGTAACTTATTTTTAAGGTCTTTGCCACAGTCCCCTGTACATTGATAAACCATGCTTGTTTATATGGATAAAGAGACCAAGGCTCTGAGAGGCTAAGTGGGGCGAGCAACTGGGTCTGTGCCTATGGCCAAGACCATCCTGGCTTTTCCATCATACAAGTTCCCGTAGGTAATGTTAGTAAGACGATGCATGCTGAAGTGTAAGGGAGTGACAAGGGATGCCAAGGGGAGGAATATGTGGAAGGAAGAGGAAAGAAGAGATGCTTGTGGTACTACAAGTGACACCTTAGCAGGTACATTTTGGGATTTTCTGTGTTTTTTTTTTTAATTTTTAATTTTTTTTTTTGTTTTTTCACCATCATCTGTTGATAAGATATGTTGATATACTTTTCTCCCTAAGACGGTGAACCACTTGATGGATGTCTCTGTAAATTCTGCCCTTGAAGACCGATGGAGCTGACTCAGCCAGTTGGCTGCTGGTTCACCCTTTCTTGGTTACTGGTTGCTTCATAAGAAGTATTTGCTGATAAGAAAAAGAATGCAGGCGTTGGGGCAAGATTCTTGTTTGCCTGTCTTGTTTCATAATGAGTTGTCCAGGAGAGATCTTTGTTCCTGACTCGAGTGGATAGACTAGATTCATAGTCACAGAGATTGAAATGCCCAGCCGTAGGAAATAGAGGGAAAATCCAACCGTAGGTAAGGTCAGCCCTGTACATGGCATAAGTAAAACTGGGTGAAAATGGTTTCTCTGGTGCTTTGCTTCACAGCATCCTGATGAAAAGAGATTAGAAGGGCTCTCCAAGCAGCTGGACTGGGATGTTCGGAGCATTCAACGCTGGTTTCGACAAAGACGCAACCAGGAGAAACCCAGCACCCTGACCAGGTTCTGTGAGAGCATGTAAGTTCATGTCGCCCCCCCCTCCCCTACCCAAGTCTTTAAAGGAAAAACCTGCCTCGTTCTTTATGCCAACCCAGCCGTGGAACACAACAGATGTTGGCAGACGCTAGTAGCCTTATGAAGCATGACACCTGGTGGGAAAATGGACCAGGAAAATCTGAGGGAACAGTAGTTTGTAAGGGTTTGGGATTTCCAATGTGGATCTAATAAATAAAGTTAACTTCCTAATGTAACTTCAAGGAGACAGATTCGAAGGCCTGTCGTGGTGTTTTCAACCAGCCATCTTGGAAATACAGCATTCAAAGGCACGGAATGCTTCCACATTTTAAATTGAATAGGCAGAATTTTATCAAGACCTATTTCCTACTAATAAAAACTAAGTTTTTTTGTTTTGTTTTTTTTTTTTAGGATAGTGCTAATCAAGGGGTAATAACAAAGCCCTATATTCCTAGAGATTTAAGAAATAGCTATATTCTATTTCTGGATGCATTTTAATGAGGCATTGCTTGACAGTAAGGGATATAATGAAAGTCTCTTCTGTTTGCAAATTTTGAATTTCATGGCTTATAGACTGCATGCTAATAAAGCTGTTAAGAGTAATAAAAGACAGAGGCAGGCAGAGGGCTCTCTGGGTAATCTGAATTGAGACGCTGGGCACTCGTGTAAAAGCTGGGATCCAGCATGCATCTGTAACCCTAGCACAGGGGAGGCACTCGTGTAAAAGCTGGGATCCAGCATGCATCTGTAACCCTAGCACAGGGGAGGCACTCGTGTAAAAGCTGGGATCCAGCATGCATCTGTAACCCTAGCACAGGGGAGGCCGATCTTGGAGTGCAGTGGCCAAGTCGTCTAAACAAATGGGTGAGTTCCAGGGTCTTCCAACAGAAAGACCTGTTTCAAAAAACCAGGGTGAGAAGTGATGGAAGACGACATCACTGTCCAGACACACACACACACACACACACACACACACACACACACACACACACCCTATCTTCAGATGGAGATAATGGATACACTTAGGGAAATCAGGGGAAGATCTCATCATTCTGTACATACCCAGACGAAGGTGAGACTGGTCCTGTGTGCTCTTCATCTTAGGAATGTGGCCATGGCTGTCTGTCCAACCCTTTCTCTGAAGTGCTTTGGCCTGACACTTACTATTTCAACCGTAATATCAATGAAAGCAGCCCTTAGCCATAGCCCTTTCTATTTTGAACTCAAGTGGCGTTCGCCATTTCAGGCTTATCTTTCCGTTAGTCAAAAGAAAGTATTTTGACATTGCATGATGAAGACTGAGGGAGTGAATGAGATGCAGAGCCATACCATAAGCCCCTGCAGCTGGGTAGACGTAAGAGAATAAATGGGATCATCAGGAGGGTAGGATACTTATTAGACGTAAGAGAATAAATGGGATCATCAGGAGGGTAGGATACTTATTAGACGTAAGAGAATAAATGGGATCATCAGGAGGGTAGGATACTTATAAAATCTTGGGGTGTGTGTAGGGGGGGCAGCTAAGTAGATATAATCTGTGAAACACTTATTATCCATAAGCTCAGTACTGGTTCCTGGCAGGATTTATGCATCCAGGGCTCCAATCACCAGCTGGAATGGCTTCCTGACATGGTCTTGCCCCATCTCCAAAGACGCCGAGCTCTATCACTGAGCCGTGAGTCTAAGCAAGAGTCAGGTTGGACTGTAGCCCGTACTCTCTTCCTGGGCCAGTGCTGGTAGCACAGTGCAGCCTCCGCTACAACTGATCTTATAAGTTTTCTTTATAAACACAAATGTGTACAGGTACCAGTCGGCCAGGGATCTTGTTAAGTAAGGTACAGAGTTTGATTCCCTGCGTGTGGATAGGCAGCTGAGATTCTGCAGCTTTAACAGGCTTACAGCGGCCCTTGACGCTGCGGACCCATGGACTACATTTTAAGTAGTGATCACCGCTAGACTCATTGTGTGTCTCTTTCCTTAAATTCACTTAGTCTTTACCTGTGTACCCAGGGAGTTGTCATGTTACCTTTACTTAGAAATGTTTCTAAATGAGGGCTAGAGGTGAGAAGGGGAAGTGTATGGTACAAAGCTCATTGTACCTGTGTCAGACAGATAAGAAAGACCTGAATATGCATGCATAGGTCCCTGTGCTACGGACAGTTGGGAACTAAAGATCTAAACAGAAAGATCAGCTCTTGATGGCATATTGACCTTTCTGGGATGACCACTGGGTCATGACTACCTCTTGGTACACATGCATAATCCAGTGTTGATGTGCTCTTATTGGATACTACTCTTGACTTCTAGGTTGGTAGTAGATCTCTATTTCCAGGGACGGTTTGCCTGTTTACTCAAGAGTTTCTCCCGTGGATTCTAATGCTTTTCTTCTCCAGATTAGTCTCCAGCTTTTTTCTATCCTTACCCTACCGTAGTCTTTCCAGAAATTATTTCTTCTCAAGAACTGCTTCCCAAGCCATATGTGTCCAGTGCAGATATTTCCACCAAGGATTCATTCTGCTCTCTGCAGCATCTTGTGTTGCTACTATAACTCCCAAAACATCATTCTAAAATATTCCATCCACACAGCCTGTCACTTTAAAACTTTGATGATTTTTCTACAACTGGAGCTTGAGTACTAGACTTCTTATCTTGATAGCCAGAGTCTGGCCTTAGTCTGCTGGAGGTCAGTTCTTCCACAGGGTTGGGCTGTTACTGCCATGCCTTATTCACAAGTCATGTGCAATACTTTTAGCCTAGAACGCCCAATAATTCTGGTTGCACTCTGTCTGTCCCCTACCAATTCCTCAATTGCTAGGCACAGACAGAATTCCTAGGCCTGGCTCATGGGTCTGGACTGAGCAGTATGGCCTAACTCATGAGACTGGGCTGAGCATGACTTCTTTCAAATCCTCAGAACACTTACTGCAATTGTTGATGTTTGAAATGGAATCTCCTCCTGGCTTTGTGTGATAACTTAACTATTGTTTTTTTGGGGGGATAGGGGGTTTCAAGACAGCGTTTCTCTATATAGCCCTGGCTGTCCTGGGACTCACTTTGTAGACCAGGCTGGCCTCGAACTCAGAAATCCGCCTGCCTCTGCCTCCCGAGTGCTGGGATTAAAGGCGTGTGCCACCACGCCTTAATCTCTTCATTGTATCATAGCTGCCAAGGAGTACAGGATCACACACATTCTTCCCAGCCTTTCTCATAACACAAAGATTCTACCAAATATCTGTGAACCGATCATGGCTTAAAATGGTATTGCTTTGGAAGGAGTTGCTGATCTCAGTTACCACATGTCTCCATAACCAAAGAATGCTAGTTACATACCAGCCTAGTGTAAATACTTTTCAGGAAAATTTTCTGACTCTGGAAAATTGGATGAAAGTTTCAAAGACAAACTCTAAGATCTGGATGTATAGTACAAGCCTATAGATCCAGTTAGTCATGATGCTGGTGTGAGAGGATTCATATAGCCCAGGTAATACAGTGAGATCCCCATCTCAACCAAAACAAAAAATTCAAAGGAAATAATGACATGGTGGAGAACATAGAATACTATGAGGGATAACGTAGAATTACATTAGTCATGTGTGCGCATGAATATTTTTAATCTGTTAAAAAAAAAACAGATCTAGAAGTATAGTGAAACCAGTGAAGGTATACTGTTTGTTTGTTTTTGTTGTTAGTAGCTCAGCACAAACTAGAGTCACTGGAAGACAGAATCTCAAGGAATTGCTTCAATCAGACATACTGTGGGCATGTCTGTAGGACATTTTATTGGTTAGTGGTTGATTGGGGGAGGGTCCAGCCCACTGTGGGCAGTGCCACCCTTGGACAGGTAGTCCTGAGTTATGTATAAAAGCAGGTGGAGCCATCCACAGAGATCAAATCACTAAGGAGCATTCATTCACGGTCGTTGTGCTGGATAGTTTTTGTCAATTTGACACCACATAGAGTCATCTGAGAGGAGGGAATCTCAATTGAGAAAATGCCTCTTTACGATCTGAGTGTGGGCAAGACTGTAGTATTTTTTTAAATTAGTGATTGATGGGGAGGGCCCAGCCCATTGTGGCTGGTGGCCCTGGGTTTTATAAGAAAGCAGGCTGAGCAAGCCATGACGAGCATGTCGGTAAGCAGCACTCTTCTATAGCCTCTGCATCAGCTGCTGTCTCTAGATTGCTGTACTCTGAGTTCCAGACCTGATTTCCTTTGGTGATAACTGTGATGTGGAATTTAAGCCAAACAAAGCCTTTCCTCCCCAGGTTGCTGTGGTCATGGTGTGCCATCACAGAGATAGCAGCCCTTACTAAGACAATCTCTGATTTAGTTGCTGCCTCTGAGGTTTTGTCTCGACTTTCCCTAGTGTTGAATTGTGATTGGGAAGGGTACGCAATATAAGCCCTTTCCTGTACAAATTGCTTTGATCAGTATTTTATCTTAGTAACAGAAAGCAAATTAAAACAGATTGGTATCATAAACATGGGGTATTGCTGTAATAGACTTGACTGCTCTTGGGAGGAAGCTATTCTGTGTGACCTTGGAAGATAATGCAGAGAGAAATGCAAATCATGACAATCCAGCTTGTTAAGTTTCACAGAGAAGTTTGAAAATCATTTCCTCAAGGACTCTGTTGTGCTGCCCAAGTGCTATGTTTAAACTCAGAATCTGGTCGCCGTCAGTTGTGACTAAAGAGCTAACCAGCACAAATGTTTTACTTAAACATTTCTAGGCACAAACTAGCGTCTCCCAGGAAGAAGAAACATCAGTCGAGGAATTGCCTCTGTCAGACTGTCTTGTAGTCAGGTGTGTGGGACATTGTATTAGTTAATGGTTGGTTTGGAAGGGACCAGCCCATTGAAGTCAGTACCACTGCTGGGCTGAACTACTATGCCCTCCACTTCCCTTCCGGTCTCCAAGTTCCTGCCTAGTCTTCCCTCCATGATGGAATGGAAAAAGTAAGCCAAATAAACCCGTTTTTTGCTCACGTTGCTTTTGTTCAGTATTTTGTGTGAGCAATAGAAATATTTTACTATCTAGTGGACTTTCCAAATGGATGTGTAGGTCTTAGTCCAGGGCGTTTGGACATGTTAATTTTAGAATGCGTGTCCCAAGTACAATAACATTCTCATTCATCTCTCTTTCTTAGTGTGTCTCCTGCCCCCCCCCCCCAAAAAAAAAAGTTGTTTACTCTTCAGAAGAACTAAGATCACATTAGAAAGCTAGAGAACACAGATTTGCTATGTGTGGTTTTTTTTTTTCTGTTATATTACCTTTTATTTAAGACAATATGGACTCCCTCCAGATGCCATGAAGCACATTTACCATCACATGTCAGGGATTAAATATCGTATATACCTTTTATTTAAGCAGTATGTACTTGATTGAAAGGGTGAACTTGCTGTGTGATAACCTTAAGATGGAGGGTGAAAAATAATCCTGCATCAAAGATTAGTAATAACAAGTACTCTAACTGAACTTTCCCCCGCGTGGCTTTGAAGAAGAGAACTTTAAGTTCTAGAAACTGACACCCAAGTCTCCCATTAGGAATTCTGTCTCAGAACTGATATGGATTAAAATCATTCCAAATGCCCCTGTGTCTGGATACCGCTCTGGAGTGGCAGAGCCTTGCTTCTGCAAATAAGCCCTGTGGTTTTCTCAATATGTGATTTCACTGGATTTGGGAGAACTTGCCAGTGACAGTGAGGGCCTAATCAGTTGCCTTCACGCCGTCAGTTTGCTCACTGTGAGTGAAATTGCTGCTTTATTTGGATAAATGAACAGTGCTGTCTTGGGCTCTGAAAGAGGAAATGGAACCAGTAATTGGGGTGGAGAAACAGGAGTCGGATTGCACAGGAAACAGGTAGTCAATCTCTTCAATTCTTTAATTTGAGATCATTCAAGTACATCATGTTCTAAGTGCCTTTACCAAATTTTCATAACCACATATTTATTTGCAAACAAACACACACCTCAACAAAATATATGTGAACTATTTCCATATCTCCCTCAATCTGGGAAGAAGCAAATTTTACTGGGGGGGGGGGGTCGGCGGGAACAGAGTTGCTTTTTCATCCTATCATGCAGTGAACATCCTGAAATTGGCATTTTTTACTTTGTTATATAGGGTCTTGTGAAGCTAATGCTGGCTTTGAATAATGAATGTAATTATTTTTATTTATTGTGGATAGTGGTAGTGTTGCTGTGTATAAAAGTGTGTGTGTGTATATATATATATATATATATATATATATATATATATATATATATATATATATATATATATATATATATATATATTCCAGAGAATACTTTCCCAATGAAGAGAGGAGAGTCTTTTCATTGACCTGGAGCTCACTGAATAGGTTAGATAAGGTCTGCCTTTCTCTGTTTCCCTGCTGTTGGAATTATAACCATGTACTACCATGCTTGGCTTTTTTATATGGATGCTACAAATCCAAACTCAGGATCTCAAAGATTTTGCCATTCAACACAGGTTTTGTTCATTTAGTTGGGTTTTGGACACAGGGGTTCTTCTTTTTTGTTAAAGGAATGAGAAATTGTTATGGTCTATAACAATGACATCTTCATCTTCTTTCATTCAGTATTGGATGTGTAGCCAGCAGTGTTTCAATACTGATCCTGAGTCTAAACAAAATATGATAAGGCACAGAATTGAGCTGGTTTTTGTTTTTATGGTAGTGGGAGTGACTCTGCAGATATCAAACAGTCACTGGATAGCTCAGTCCCATCATCCAAAGCACATGAACACCCGATATTTCTCAGCGCATATTTTATACTACTCTTTAATACTGTTATTTTAAATGCTTTATAACGTATAGGTTGTATTCAGGTCAGTTTTAGAGTGGGGGCAGAAGTGGGCAGACTTTTACGTACATGGCTAGAATATAAATACTAAAGAGCATGATAGATCTTGTTGTAGTAGCATCTCTGCCATTGTGGCTCAAGAGTAGCTGGAGACGATACAAATGGAAAAAGCTGGCCCTTCCAAGAAAATGTATTTTATTAAGATTGAAATGTGAATATATCATTTTCATATTATGAAATACTAGGTTTTTAAACCCTTTCAGCCATTACAAATGTAAAACTCTTCTAAGCTCTTGGACTATACTGAAACAGACAGCCCAGTAGCCCATTGTTTGCTGTGCTCTGCCTTAGGGTTGTAAAACTATACTGGTATTTCGTTTGGGGTTCTCTAGACAGGTAATGTGGTTCCCCAATGTCTGGCACTTTCCAGAGGTTCCCTACCATAGGAGCATCAGGACCCATCTGGAATAGGATGCCAGTTACCAGTATTCCTGGCTCATGGTGTCTTGAGGGTACATAGCTGTGTTTAGCCCAACCTTGCATCTGTTGAAGCTGTGATTGTCCTCCCTGCTCTCTTGGTGGAAGATCTGAAAACCTTTAAGGTGGCCTATTGGCAGTGTACCCTTCTACTTAGACTCTCGTTTTAAGCCTTGCTCCTTCTTTTTATCCTAGCCCTGTGGTCTGTGGTACAGCACTCGGGCTTTCTTCTCAGTCCCCCACATTGTCCATGTCATCTGGCTGTACCTCTCACTCACTGGCTAATTGCAGTAAAACAAACTTCTGTTAAAAATTCAGAACAAGGCATGTACCTTGGTCAGCTGGCGGCATGTTCAGTGTGTTTGTGCTCTGCTTATATTTGGTCCATTGGTTTCCCTTTAGGCTTTAAATTAGTAACAGTCTTTTTGATAAAATTTTTCAAATAGTTGTGTCCAACATGGAAATGGATGAAGACAAAGAAGAGGAATAATCAAATTTATTAAGGCTAATATTCATAATGAATGTTTGCCTGCCAGGTTTTTGAACCTGTAAACCATTTCTCCTTTTGTTTTTATCTTTTAAAATATATAACTTTATTTCTGATTTAGACTAGTCCTGCAGTCAGGACATTCGATTTTAATCATGAAGCATTTGTAAAAGCATATGTAGTATTCATTAAAAAAATAGGAGAAATTACTCAAAAGCCTATTGTCCAGAAAAAAGTATTTATCATTTAATACCTCCATAGTATCATAGTTCATACATGTACCTACACAAATGTACATATACAAGCAGTGCTGGGTGTGTGTGTGTGTGTGTGTGTGTGTGTGTGTGTGTGTTTGGTAGATTGGTACCTACAGATAGATGGTGAGGAAAAAGGGAGGGGGATGGGCTGTCTGTGGGCCACCTCTCACTCAGTCTTCCTTTCTACCTCAGCATCTGCGTGCTGTACTTGTGTCGCCATTAACTATGCTTGAGTTAGTGTTTCTATGGAACTTGCCTCATCAGACTGCCTGAGGAAGGCTGTTGAAACACCATGCCCTTTGTCATAGGGACCTGTGAATCATCTGCCTCTGAGTGTGGTATAGTCAGTTGTGTGTTGATACAGCACACTTGTCTCTACAAATGGTACCCAATGTAAAGTTGTATGACAGAACAAAATAACATAAGACATAATAACATTTTATCAACAATATGCTGAAAAAAAAATGGAGACACTGAAGAAAAATACCAGCCCAGTTTCTCACATGTTAACTGATTAAGAAATAATCAGCTACTGTAATAACTATGACACTTTTTCTTGGAAAAGTCCTTGAGTCCGCTTGTTGATGTTGGCATTTTGGTCTGCCTGAACTGCCGTTAAGGAAATACCACAGATGGAGTGGGTTGAACAGAAATTATTTTTGTAGTCCTGGAGGCCAGAAGTCTGAGGTCATATGCATTGAGTCTGGTTTCTCCTAAATCTTCCCTTGGCTTCTGCTGTGAGGAATGCCTCTGTCTTTTCAAAAGGACACAAATTAAACCAAGCAGGGTCCCACCTACCTGGGTCCTTTGAGCCTTCACTTTCTCCTTGAATGCTATCTACAGAGAGATGCACATCAGAAGCTTGACCAACAATAACAAATGGAGGAGGCTCACTAGTCAGACCGTAACAGGGTAGGAAAGGTCACAGACTGGGAGCTACTGCCAGGTGACCAAAGGAGGATAACTGAGATCAGAAGGCAGATTCCAACATCTGGTGGATATGATGTGTGTGTGCTCGCGGGGCTGGGTTCGTTTGGGCTTGAGTACGTGTGTCTTTCTGAGCTACTCTGCTCTGCACAGTGCAGATTGCTACTCCCATCTAGTGTATTTGGCAGAGGAAGTCATCTACAAGCAGATAGGAAATTCATGTCAGTGTTCACATGGGAAGACATCATATCTCACAGACCCCCCCACAGAGAAGCTGATGGAATGAGCCATGGAGCCAGGCAGTCTGAATCCATGCCTTCTTTTAAATAAAATCCTCTGGGATGTTTAGGAAAAGAGCTTGGCAACCCTGAGCCTATTTATGTATAAAATGTGTGTTTTAATACTGGCTACCCCAGACAGCTGAGTTCATCTGTAGAGAGAGGTATGATGCCCCTAATGAGTGTAGTGAGTTTTCTGGCATCAGTAAAGCCAAGAGAACGTGTGAAAGTAGCAAATAGCTGACACTCTTTTCCATAGCCTGCCCTTGCAGTGGACTCCTTAAGAACTACGTCTACCTCACTTAAAAGAGGTAGCACTGGTGATGTTGTTTGTGAAGAAAGATGCAAGGACAGCAGGCTTTCAGTTTACAAAGAAGCTCTTGTATTCTGTGCAATCCAAGGAGGCAGAATCCACATGATTCTGCAGAACTGTCGACTATGGCATTCACACACACACACACACACACACACACACACATACACGAGAAAGAAAAAAAAGAGATACAATACCAGTGTGAGAGCAGAACCTCGCCCTGTTGTCTTGCTGCTATGCAAGGATGTGACAGAAGTGGATGAGGAACGGTGTCCTACTTCAGCAGGGAGCGATGCCTGCTGTGTGTGCAGAAGCCAGGGCTTTTGAAGCACCACATGAGAAATGTCAGAACATGCAGCGAATCTCTTTGAACCACAGAGGTTTAAAATCTGCCCAAGTGATTCTGAGAGGATACAGTTTGACTCTACCAGGAGGGAGGGAGGAGAAAAGCCTGGTGCCCAGTGGCTCTGGCCTAAGTAAAGCCTCCTCTGCTATTGGAGGACAGTCTGAGCAGCCTTAGCAGGGCAGCATGGCGCCTGGAGACAGGTGCTTGCTGGTTAGTGTGATCATTATCAGTTCTAGGGGCCAAGGAAGCAATGTTCTTGAACGAGTTTGAGGGTAGAAGTCAGATGCAAGTGGTTCATGTTCTTCCTCAATCTGTGTTACCTTGCTGAATAAGTTCACTCTACCAGATGCCGCTGGTACAAAAGGGAAACAATAACCTGGTCAGAGGATGCTGCTGGGAACAAATGGGATGGTGTATAATGTGCATGTCGCTGTATCTGTGTCGCTTTCCACTGGGATCACAAAGCTGAGCAAGCAAACATTTCTGAGATGCCAGGCTCCACTGGGGCAATGGATTCTACTTACTAGCAAAGTCGGTCAGCATCTCGGCTAGGCTGCCATCACCTGGAGTACTTAAGTGAAACACCTCCTCCCCGGTGTCTCGGTGTCTCGCTGTTGCTTCAGTTGTAGCTGTTCTGAATTTCATGTCCTAATTTGCCATCAAGAAATCTGTTTTAAGCCAGACCTGGTGGTGGCACTCTCTTTTTAAAATGTGGACAGTGCTAGTTTTCAAACTTTATTTTATTTAACGTGTATGGGTGTTTTGCCTACACGTACATCTGTTTTCCATGTGTTTGCCTGGTGCTGGGGTGGGGTGGGGTGGGGGAGCAGAAGCAAACACTGGACGCCCCAGGAACTGGAGTCACAGAGGGTTGCCAGCTGCTCTGACCCACCGAGCCATCTCTCCAGTCCTGTACCCACTAACTTGGAGTCCTCCCACCTTTAGGAGGCTGAGTCAGGAGGGCAGTGAACTTAAGGGTGGCGTGGCTGGCTATACAGTAAATGTGAAGAAAGCCTGGGCTACATTGCAACACTGTCTCAAAGCAGGCAACAACAAAACCAAAAGTGAAAACAAGAAGAGAGGACAGACTGTTTTGAGAAAGGATGCTCTCTGTGGCCCCTTCTCAGTTTTGCCTTCCGTTCCTTCCCTACGCCTTCGCAGGGACAGATGTTTTGTTTTTCATGTTTAGTTTCCTTCTGGATTCATTATCTTCCTGATGACCTTGTAGCAACCCTATTCCTATTCAAGGGTCAGCCTGGCTTCCTTAAAGACCCTTCAGCAATGCTGATGTGACTGGTTGTCTTTGGAGTTGACAAGTAGACCATTAATCCTGAGGTTTGAGCACAGTCCCTAGTCACTTAAGTAAGGAGTGAATGCGGGGATAGTGGGTGGAGGATGGGCACTTGGATGGAGTAATAGGGCACATAGCTAGTTCTCAAATAGGAGGATTTGAGCAGATTCTGGATGATTTTAGGGGAGTCAGGTTATTCATGGGCCCTTCCAAATTTAAGTGTGAATAAAAGTTTAACTAAAAGAGAATCAGGTGAACCACTTCCATTTTAAATGCTAACTGAACTGTTGGCCTGGTCTGCAAAGCTATTGTGATTTGAAGGCCTTAAATGTGTTAGAATCTTAAAGTTGGCTGCTTATCTGTGTATGGTATCTTAGCAACTGTTGTTTGATGGAAGGTTGTTTACTGCCTCTTAGATTCAACTGCAGGAGAGTTAGGGGTGCTGTTCAGCAGATCTACTGTGCCGGAGGCTATTGGTGCAGGTACACACATGCTGGCTTGCGTCATCACTGTCTGGTTAGACTTAACAGAATTCACATCGAAAAGCACAAGTCTCAGCCCTGTTACCTAATTCATGAAGGTTCTGCTAACGTTTCTATGTAGTCACAGGTGTAATGAAATCACATGCTTTTGGGTTTAGCGTCATCTGGCAATTTCTTACTGATGTCGTGGGCACTTAATGGTTGTCTGGTTCTTGGGAAGAGGAGAGAAGAGATATTCATGAAGCAGGGTGAAGGTTCTGTGGTAAGGTTCCTAAATATAAACAGCACCCTTGTGTAAGATGTTAAGATGTTTTATTTTCCTTTAATCCCAGCACTCGGGAGGCAGAGGTAGGCGGATTTCTGAGTTCGAGGCCAGCCTGGTCTACAGAGTGAGTTCCAGGACAGCCAGGGCTATACAGAGAAACCCTGTCTCGAAAAACCGAAAAAAAAAAAAAAAAAAAAAAAAAAGATGTTTTATTTTTAAAAGCCCCTCCTGCCGGGCATTGGGTGGCGCGCTCCTTTAATCCCAGCACTCGGGAGGCAGAGGCAGGCGGATTTCTGAGTTTGAGGCCAGCCTGGTCTACAGAGTGAGTTCCAGGACAGCCAGGGCTACACAGAGAAACCCTGTCTCAAAAAAACAAAAAACAACAACAACAAAAAACTCCACCCAAACCCTCCTACCCCTGAAGACACTGGGAGAGAAGTGGCCCCGTGCCAGATAGCTCCCAAGTGCCATAGCTTAGACTTGTACCCAGCTCTTCCTAAATTGTTTCTGCTGTATAGTGTTAGGGATGGCTCAGGAGTTCTGCATGGATTTGTGATCAGAGCAGGTACAGGGAAGGAGTGGTGTTGGATGTTATTTGCTCTCAGCAGATTCTTTCCTCTCATGCCCAGGTGATGAAACTCTACAGAGCTTATGTCTAGGCAAAGCCCCAGGAAGTTAGCTCTATAGGGCTGGTGGCTGATGTGTCCTCCTCATTCTTTGCAGCTATCTCTGCTATTAGTTTGCCCTCTGCTATTAGATTGTCTGCATCCTGGGTCCTGGGGTTGTACGTTATTTACCTTTTCATCTCCACGACTCACTCAGCACGATGCCCGGCACTTGGTAAGATTCCAGCCAATAACTCTAGCATGAGACAGATATTTGGGCTCCGGGAACTGCTTTGAACCTTTGGGGACTAACAAATTGACTTTAATTGGAGAAATCTTGGAGTTTGTCTTTCAGATGGTTCCAGGGAAAACTGGCTGGGGGAGAAGAGGGAGCAAACCGGGAGGGCATCCTGTCTGAGGAGAGAGTCTGAGGACGATGGCAGTGGTGGGTAGAGGGCTGAGAAAGCACCGGAAGGGAGCAGAAATCAGGACGTGCTCGATTGTGCAACTCTAGTGATCATGGGGACAGATGAGCAAGGACAGACAAAAGGCAGCCGAGCCCTGCTTGACCTGCTCAGCCTGTGTCTTCTCAGTACTGAGGGCCACCTGCTCTTCTGTTTCAGTGTCCCCACTTGGCCCGCTGTCATAGAAATGCCATGGTTACTGAGTGTGGCTCACTTAAGGACAGAGTCGGTGTTGTGTTATCTCATAGCAACCCATGAAATATTTTCTTAATAAAACATTCTACTCATTAAACAAATCTCTCTCTAGTAGACCTGCATCAGTGGGGATTTTGAGTAGGTATCTTCCTGGACTCGTGTGATCTTTCCGCTTCTTCTGAAGTAAGATGGGGATAGATTAATACATAGAATTGACAATTATGTTCCTCCATATCCCAGAATTTACGCACTATAGACACTGAAAATCGAACATTTGAAAGGTCAGGAAAATAAAACTAAGTTAAATTGTCATCCTACTATTAGCTGTACCTATTATGCCTTGTACATCCAGAAGTCTAGTGCTCTATCCTTCGGGCAAGAGAGCCAAGCTCTTGTGTCATGTTTTACAGGATCAGGATATGGGAACAATGATGATGAGTATTGTACAGCTAACCCGGTCCTCTACAGTGAAATTCAAGAAACAACAACAAAAAATAAAGTTAAATTAAAAGTATCCAAGTCAACACCACCACCACCAAACCCAGGGTCAGGAGAGCACGGGTGTGCTTGCAAGCTTCTGAGGTCTAGTGAAGACCTAAGAGCAGGAATCCCTCCTAGAAAGTCCAGAATAGAGTCTCACCCACTCCGTTTTCCCAGTGGTGATAGAGGACCAGTTAACACAGCATGGGCTTGGTGTGTGACACCAAATCCCTCTTTTCTAGCGTTCAGAGTTGAGGCCAGACATAAGGCATGGCGATTTAGATCAGAGTCATGGGAACATTCAAGGGTTCCTATGCATGGGCTGAGGCCTCATGCTGTGCTGAGTGAACTAATAAACGAGATTCAAGAGCATCACATTTAAAAATCAGCGAGGAGCGATTTCTGTATATGTACAGTACAATGGTTTCAGGGAAGGGGGAGCAGAATCAGTTTTGAAGCATGCAGTTAGTCAATTGACTAACATAATTTCTGTCATTACAAGGACCAGTTTGTGCCCAGGGAGCCCTGGGCCATACAGGTGACTATCATGCAAAAAGATTTAGCCAGGCCTTCCTGTGGTATCTGTGTCCCTTATTGGTCCAGGTACTTGGAGCACCAGCGAGTCTGGCATGCCGTAATCTCTCAGGATCTTTCAGTGAGCTGTCTTTCTGCTGTCCCTTCTCAGTGGCTGGGTAGAGGTGACACTAGGACTAGGTGAACAGCTGGAATGGGGAATAGTAGAAATACTTTGGTTTACATCAAATCCAGGGCAGTGGCCCAAGGAACGGTCCCTGCTGAAGAGTGGAATCCAAGTGAGAAATACTCAGTCTATGCAGGAAGGGGCCTGGGCCATATTGTGTGGATCCAGAGAGGAAGGGCTGAGAGCTGACGTAGCACTTGTCAATGAAGCTGCGCAGGCCTCAAGAAACAGCCAATGCAAGTCTTCTGATGCTGGTATTCAGTTGTCCTTTTCATCTGACAATCTTGTCTTCCCTTGGGTATGGGGGTAGTGCTTCTCCGGCTGGGGTTGTAACTCAGGTATTACAGTGCTGGCCTAGATGTGTGAAGCCCCACGTTCCACCCGCCCGAGTGCCACATAAGCTGGATGTGGTGGCACATACCCAGGACCCCAGCACTCCAGATGTGGAGGCTTGAGGATCAAGGCCAGCCCTGTGTAGCAGGTTCAAGGACAGCCTGGGCGACATAAAACCCTGAAGAGCTGTGCTTTTTCCCTTCTGTCAGAGTTTTTAGTCATGGAAATAGTTCCAAGTTGAACCATTTTCAGTTCTAAAATAGGACACGGAGTTAGATGCATCATTTCCATTTGATTGATTCAGCAAGAAAATACTGTCTCCTCAGTAATTATGAGGCATGTACATGAATTCTGGCTGAGTTATACACAAAATCAAAAAGCATCCCTTGTGTGGCTTTCAGCGCTCTTTCTCCAGTACTTAGGGGCCAGTGAGCACTTTCTGAGAACTTGCTTTATGTTGGCCTCTGGGTCACTTGCTAGACCGAAAAACAGGATCTCTTCTCTTGATAACAATGGTACTACCTCCTCAGTCCATATTAGCTCTTCAGCTGTAACACAGGACTAATAATCTCAGAAACCTAGAAGAACTGCTGTAAGGATTTAATAAGATAACTCGTAGACAGCACCTAGCTGAACCCCTAGCAAGAGCTCAAGAAAAATAATTACTTTTCAGTTCCAGTTTCCAGTATTAAAAAATCAAGGAAGTGAATCAAATGCCCATCTCTAGTCAAACACCATTCCAGGCTTGCCTCTGCCCTAGAGTACACACTACTGCCATGTGCTTTATCTGGGCTTCATTTTTGTCAGATCCCTAGGTGTCTACAGATATGTTCTGGCGGGTTTTGTTTTAAAGTATAGTGTGTTTACTCTTTGAGAATTGCATACAGGTATACATGTGTTTTAGTTTTGATCATATTCACCTTCCCATTCTTATGCCTAACTTTTGGATCCACTCCCTATCTCCATGGTATCCACTTCATGACCCTCTCTTTCCCTGTAACCCGCTGAGTTTGGTAGCATCAATATGGTAGCTTTCTGTCTAAAGAGTTAAAATGTGCTGGTGCCATTGCAGCTGCTGCTGCCGCCTCCTCTTCTTCCTCTTCCTCCTCATCCTCCTTCTCTTGTTGTTCCTTCTCCTCCTCTTCCCCTTCCTCCTCTTCTTCTCCTCTTCCTCTTCTTTATGTGCTCTCTTTCCTCACCGTTATTGTCGTCGTCTTCTTCTTCTTCTTCTTCTTCTTCTTCTTCTTCTTCTTCTTCTTCTTCTTCTTCTTCTTCTTCTTCTTCTTCCTCCTCCTCCTCCTCCTCTTTTTCTTCCTCCTCCTCCTCCTCCTCCTCCTCCTCCTCCTCTTCTTCCTCCTCTTCCTTCTCTTCTTCCTCCTCCTCTTCCTCCTCCTCTTCCTCCTCCTCCTCCTTCTCCTCTTTTTCTTTCTCTTTTTTTAAAAGCCTGGTTGTTGAGGTAAGAAAAAAAAAACACGTAATTTTTCTGGCTTACTGACTTCTTAAGTGGCATGTAATTTGAAGCCTTAATTCTTTGTCTGAACAGCAAAGGGTGACCTTTGTGGCCACATAGAAAGGTTTGTGTCTTGGGCACAAAGATCAGAGCACATATGGTCAGTACCTGGAAGGGACAGGGTATCTTCTCTCCCTTTATGTCTCTACCACTTATGCACCTGTTCACCATTAATTTCTTCAAACTTAATGTGGGTTAAAATGGTATCTTAAATTTAAAATGAAGCTGTATAGTTGTTCTGATTAGATGTTATGCAAGTCCTTAGTAAATGTCAGCTCTTACTAAGACTTATGAGTAGTAAATACTATGGAGATTATCACCTGAAACAAAATGGGTTTTATTAGGGAGACTTTCTTCTTGAGCTAGTTTTAGCTTTTGCTTAGGATTTCCTGAGGCTTTCTAACATTGCAGTTGTTACAAACTGTTCAGGATATGGGGAGAACGAACAAATCCAGAGTACCTGATCCACTCTTGTTACTGTGTTAATAGGGTTTGTGTTTCCAGGGAAGGTGGTATAATCTCATCTCTGTCCCTTGGCCTTATGCTCATGCTGTCCCTTCTGATCCATCTTAGTGAGTCCCTCTTCCTCCTTACTTTAAGGAGCACCTGTATCAAGACTCAGGGCATCCTCATGTTACAAACCATGGTGAGTTACTGAGTACTACTTTCTGCTGGGCACAGTGCTAGGTGTCCAGATAAGATCAGACCTGGAAGCAGATCGTCATGACCTATGTGATCTCACCTGGCCCATGAAGGAGGCGTGCCACTTTCCAGGAATGAGTAACATTTCTCTTGTGTACCATGCTTAGAATTGATAATAGTAGCTCACTGCTCTTGCTTAACATTCCCTTTTTGTCTTTTAGACTACAAATTCCTTCAGGGAATCACCTCACGTTACTCTTTTTGAATACCTGGTCACGCTTGCATGTAACTGGTGCACAGCAAATGTTTCCATAATGCAAAATAAGTCAGCATGGGTTTTAGGGTTGATAGCCATCAAGATAATATGTATTTCATTGTTCATTTATTCTGAATGCCTACTACCTGTACAGCAGTCCTGAACAAACTTGTGTTATATTTTAGAGGTGAAGGAGGGATTAATTAATAAGTAAGTAAAATTTATAGGATATCAATCAGTGGAAGGAAAATAAAGCTAGAGATAGGGCACATGTGGATCAGGGGTGGATATGAGTATCCAGGGATGGTGGTAGAGTATTTCCAGAGAGAGTAAAATTAGGCCAAGGCCTGAGGGATGTTAGGAAATCCCATTCCAGGAGGAAGAACTATTGCAAATGCCCAGTGAAGAGTATACTGGCCAGTGTGAGCTCAGCTGAGGTCAGGCAGAGTGGCCAGGTTGTACATGCCTTGTTCATTGCTGAAACACTTTGATAATTGCCTGTAGGTCGGGAACCACTGGGGCCTGTTGATCCAAGGAAGGCTGCAGTGTAATGAACATTTTCATAGCTTCATGCTGGCTGTGTTCACCTTGAACTGGAGGTGTAAGGGTGAGGATGGAGATCAGGTGGATGGGTCGCTAAGGTTACAGTAGTGGAAGTGATGCAAAGAGATGGTATCAAAACCTACAAATACAAGTTTCACTTTTGGTTTCTAAAACGTTCAAGGATAAAAGGAAGATGGTGTTGTGGGGATCATGTTTTCAGCACCCAGATCCACTGAGTCGCATTAGGATGTTTGTCTTACCTTTAGATTGCTTCAGAGAAGCTCCTTTACAGTCCGTTTATGCACATTGGTAGACTCTGCTTCAGCCTGAATCTCATAACACAGTGCTACATGAGCAGAATGCTGCCATCACAGGGATCTAATGTGTCGCTCCATTCAGATCTGTTACACCTCCTCCATGTCCTTTAAATTTGCATCTATTTCTAGAGATGACCCAAAAATATTTGTTAGAGATAATCTGGACAAGCATGGCTGTTTACTGTGAGGGACAATAAGGACTTCCGAATGACCACTGGGTTTAACAACAATAAACAGATGAAAAGAGTAGTCAGGTGCTTAGCTATAGAAGAATCAGAGAGGGACAGAAACCCGGCCTTTCATTTTAATCTCTTTAAGTTTGGGAAATATTTGGGAGAGTTATGGGGAGGGCTGCCAGCAACAGCTGGATGGATGTGTAGATGATTTGGGGGAGGTTTGGCCCATAAAAAGAAAACCTGCAGTCCTAAGACATAGTGAGATCAATAGCAAGAGAGTAAAGGATTTAGGACAGATGTGAGAACTAGCCCCAAGACCCTGTCCAGTTGAGTTGAAACACCACCAAAGGAGACTAGAGGAGAACTCGTGGTTGGAGAGGAAGGTATGAAGGATAGGCTGTGTCCAGCATTACTGATGTTGGGTCACAAGTCTGTGGTGTCTGTCAAGAGCAGTTCATTTGAAGAGGGAATAGAGAGCCACCCACTACCACAGGGCTTAAGAGAAAAGAGGAGAAAGTATAACAGTGAGTGCCCGGGGACTTCCTCACAGAAGGGAGATTCTGAAAAAGAGCGGGGTAATTACAGGATCGATATGGGGTTAAAAATCCATTCATTCCCTGAGAGAGAGTCCCCTCACCTACCTTACCCTGGCTAGACTGGGCTCTTGGATTCTACTTCTCCTTCTGCAGCTGCCTCTCTAGTGTTGAAACCAACCATGCCTGGCTAAGCCATTTAGTTTAACAAAGGGAAAATGATGGTGTGAGTGTATGCTGATGAGAATAATATAGCAAAGGAAGCCAGGACTGAAGGGAGTGTAAGAGAGCTGAGTTACCTGGTAGGCAAGCAGGGCAGTGCAGCCATGGTAACAGGAAGGCAGGCTGCAGGGAGATAGGCAGTCACCTCAGAGTCTCCTGATTGCTTCTTTTGTCCCAGAGAGATGGCAGAGAGGCTCATCCTTGGAGACTGAAAGGGAGCAAGAATTTTGAGGATGAATTGGAAAGTGGAATTCCCCTCTGTAGATGTATTTATTAGTTGCTTTGTATGGAGTGTATGTGTCCCTGTGGAGGTGGCTAGTGAGGAGAGGGCAGGGAGTAACAGCAGATTGCCATCTCTAGGAATAAGGGGTGTCGTCACTTACGGCTTACTCTCTCTCAATCCAAAAGGACCAAGGGTTGAAGTTGTTTTATGTTCAGTAACTTTTAGTCCCAGGAATCAAATCAGATACTAATTTAAAAAATAATAACAAATTTTAAAATGACTTAGGGTTAGGAGGGACCTTTCCATTATAATTTCTGTGCCACAGTGAGTGGAAGGCTGGACGGAGTCTGTGCCTTTCTGGAGTGGATACTGACATGGCTTTGGTGTGACGCATTTATAGGAGCAGTTTGGAACTGGTGCCAGGCAGTAGACTGTCTTTGTCATTTCCACAGCCATGATGTGGGTATAGGAAAGAAAGGGGCTTCGGTGGGCCTGTACTAAGATCCTGAGGCTCAGGTAACTGCAAGTGATTGCCTTTGAGAAAACACATTCATGTTAATGAAGCATCCTTTTGCTCAGTGTTGGGAAACTGCAAGGGTCGGAAATCGTAGCTGCGTTGGAGGCTATACCGTTCCATGCTCCCCGAGAATCATGTCTCAAGCCTTGATGATTTCTCATGGGCTTTGGCTGATGGGATGCATTAGATATTTTTATTTAACTTATGCTTTTATGCCTAAAAGACACATCCTGTAAACCAGGTGGCTTCCAAATCTGCATATAAATAAGAGAGGAAAAAAACAACAAAAGCAGTGAAGGATATTTTTATCTTTGCAGATTATTCTGCTTATACTTCACGTGTTGTATCCTTATTAGGTATTTTAGATCCAAAATTCTCACCTCGAAGATAAGATTTTCATTAGGAAGATAAAAAAATAAAAATCAAATGGAGAAACTGTAAAGGATGTATTTATAGAAAAAAAATCCTATGAGATTAGCATTTTTGGGACCAGGAAATTAATCCTAGCTTTCCAATCAGTAATGCAAATAAAAATTACCCTGAGATTATTAAATGTTAATAAGTGTCTTCAGTTAACAGTAAGTCATTCAGTGGCTTAGCTCAAACCACAGATTTATATGTAATAAAATTTTCATCTCAAAGGAAAGAAACAGGTCTATTGTTATTTTTAGCTTTTTATGATAAAATGGGATGGTTATTTTTAGCTTTTAATGATAAAAATTTTGATGTGCTCCAACAAAGAATGATACAATAAATTTCAGAGTTACCACACAACTGCATAATTGTTGGGAGATACTACAGTCCAGCTGCTAAAGGCATTTGTCCTTGATGAACGGCACTCAGTCCCAGGAAGCCACATGGGAGGGGACTCACTCCTGAAAGAGGTTGTCTTCTGAGTCCCACATGTAACCATGGCATCCATGTGACCTGCCCCACCCCCGTTATTACCTTTACGGGAATATGGGGTTTGAGTTTGAAATAAAGTATAGAATATATTTGAGGATGTTTGGTGGTCCTGCTCACTGGTCCTTCAGACTTCCTGTCTGGTTCTGTCCTTCTACGTGTTGCTGGTAATGAAGGACTGGTCACAGATCTCCATGTACTCTGTCCCGTGCCCCATACCTGTTGATCCCCTCATGTTTGACTGTTGCTATTCTTTTGACCAAGCCCCCTGTCCTGGAATAGGTGTGCAGCCTTAAACTCCCCTGCAAGGCTTACAGTCCCATCTCTGCTCTGGAGTAACTTCCAAATGGGGCTCACCAGCCTGGGGGCTTAGTGTGGTGTCCCAGATCTTGACTATCAACTGATGTCATCTCCCATTCTTTCTGCCCTGTTGACATAAGGTTCCCTGTGTGCTGAGCATGTTTCTGCATAATGGCTTTTCTTTGAACCCCTCTCTTCTCTTTCCCAATCTCTTCCACATCATTGACTGGCTAATCCTCCTCAGAGACATCTTATGCATGCCTTTCCAGTCCTGGCACCACTTCTGTCTCCTGACATAAACACCATATCAATTTTTAGATGACTTCCTAAATTTTGCTCAGGCTCTCAACACTTACATACGTACTTTGTATATATGTAGACAAAGCTTTGTAGTATAGCTCTCTCCATTTGGAAACACGCTATGTGTAGGTTTGGGTGGAAACACGCTCTGTGTAGGTTTGGGTGGGAACACGCTCTGTGTAGGTTTGGGTGGAGACACGCTCTGTGTAGGTTTGGGTGGAGACACGCTCTGTGTAGGTTTGGGTGGAAACACGCTCTGTGTAGGTTTGGGTGGGTGCTTCTTTCTCTGTGGTACTTGTGCTTGAACCTAGGACCTTGTGTGTACATCAGGTAAAAGCTCTACTAATAAGTTCTAACCCCAGCCCGCTTTTCAGTTTTTGTTTTGAGACAGGGTTCATTCACTAAGTTGCCCACTCTGGGCCTGAACTATAGTCTGACAGACCTTGCAGCTCCCCTGCCTCTGTCTTCTGGGTAACTGGGATTTATATTTCAGCACCAACAGGCCTGACTCAAGATATAGCTGATAAAAATAGACTAGGGCTTTGCTTCAGTCTGAAAAATCTTTGTTTTCTATTTCTCTATCAGACCTTCACCTATATTGAAATAATATCCTTTTTCCATATATGTCTTGTTTTGTTATTTGTGTATTTCTCTTAGTTTTGAAATGACAAAGTAGGCTTTAAAGTCTGAAGTATTTCAAATGCATCATCTCCATATACCTTCTATTGATTTATGCTAATATTATTATGCTTTTCATTCTGTTTTTTTTTTCTTTTTTACTTGACAACATCAGTATTAACCTGAAAAGCAGAGGGACAATATTATTTCAGACTTTTATGCACATTCTCTGTTTTCTCTCTCTCTCTCTCTCTCTCTCTCTCTCTCCCATTTGAGATACATAGCTTCTGTCTGAAGATCATTGAGGTTTACTAGGGATGAAATATCCTAGCTTTTGTTGTCTGCAATGAATTTTTTTTTTTATCCTTCAAAGACTTTTTTTCCTGAGTACAGAATAAAATGTGGGCTGTGTTAGCTATTAGCAGACAGATGCACGGTTCCGCTGTTGCCGTGTTGACATGGTTGCTAGGGAGAAGTTGATGGCCAGTCTGTCAGTCCTTGGAGCACGATACCATTTTACCTGCTGTGGGTTGCACGCACACATTTTCATTCAGTCTTTGTCTTTTTGCATTTCCAGTATGCTGGGTTTAGATATTAATATTTTATAAATATATTCTTCCCAAGAGTCTCTGGAATTCTCAAATTTGTAGATTGCTACTTCTGTCAATTTTTTGAAACATGTAAACCATTACCCTTTCAAATATTTTCTCTTCCCTGTCTCCTCTGCCTCTTCTGAGTCACTGCTAAGTGTCTTTTAGATCCCATCACTGTCCTCATGTGTCTTAATTTCCTTTATTGTCCCCTTTGATTATTTTGTGACTTTAGGTTAGATGACCTCTGACTTTTTAGAATCATGAGTTGTCTGTTAAACATTTTCTATTTTTAATCCCTTTTATTTTTGGCTCTTTACTAGGCTATTTTTTTTATGCTTTCTTAAAATCCTGCTTCAAAATAAATCATTTCTTATTCTCTGAAAAAATTTTTTCTTGATCTTTTGTTTCTTTACACAGAGTAAAACATGGTTATTTTATAATCTGATCTGTTGATTATATTCAATAATATCTATGCTTGTGGGTCTTTTCTGACTCATGGGCCCCCCTTTTTCCGTTTAGTATTTAAAATGCTATGTATTGATCTTAATATACATACATATGTAACATATATGTCATATTATACACACACGCGCGCGCGCACACACACACACACACACACACACACACACACACACACAGACAGATTGGATTGAGCTGAATAGGAAGATGATATTGTTCCAGAATGATTTCTGCCATTGTAAGTCCAGGGCAGACTATTTCCAGGCCAAGAAAAGTAAACTTCAGCCGAGGCCACTGCAGTGATCATGCCTCTGATTACAGGCTCATGCTTTCCTTTTGTGTTTGTCATGTCTCTTTGCTTTGTTTCTCACTGTCGATCAGAACCAGAGCTGTGTGCAGCACCTATGCCACAGACTGAACTTTATACTCACTTGTATTTCCTATGCCAAAGGAATTAACCTATTCCTTTTTAATTCAGCCTCATGCAAGTTCTCAGGGCCCTGGTAGAATGTAGCCATCTTCTTTGCCAGGATATACCAAGAATGGCCTAATGTCAGATTTCTGGTAGAACCATTGCCTCCCTGTGTAGCTCATGCATGAAGGTAGCTTTCACTTTTTTTTACTGGCATTCTGGCCTTCCTTGCAATCTCACTCTAGAATGGCCTAGCAAGCTATGCTTACAGAATTCTGACATTCATCCTATAAACCAGTTCCAAAGGCTGAGGGATCACACAGTCAAGTCTATCACAGCAGTGGTCTAACTTCTTCAAACAAATCTTCTGTATTGTTTGCCTTTCCCATTAGTGTAACTGAATACCTGACAAGAAACAATTGTCAGAGGAAGGGTTTGCTGGGGTTTACAGTTAAATGGGACCATTCCATTTAACTGAAGGGTTGACAGCAAGAGGGCAAGTAGAAACAGGAAGCCCACACGTTACATGACATCTATAGTCAGGATGCAGAGGATAGGATGTGAGGCCAGCTATAAAAACTCAAGGGCACCTTTTCCTCTGGTGAGGCTCTACCTCCTAATGGTTCCGCTGGGGACCAAATATTGAAATACATGAGCCTATGGGGCATTTCACATTCAGACCACAGTGTCTACCTTCCCCCCCCCCCGTTCTGCTCATGTCCCATAAAACTATAGAGATTCTTCAATAAGGTGTATGGCTCATACTCATCTTGTAGGGTTCCATCATAAGATGGGAGCTGTCTCCTATAATACCTTCCACACTGGGTGTGTTATGTGTCCTGATTCTTCTCTTTTCACCCAAGGGATGCTAAAGAAGAAACACTAACCTCTACTTAGGTTCTGGACAGCAATTTCCTTTAGATTAGTTAACTGAGAACTTCTTACTCTGTGTGTGCGTGTGTGTGTGTGTGTGTGTGTGTGTGTGTGTGTGTGTTTATGTGCATGTGTGTGTGTGGTCAGAAGATAATCTGTCATCAACCTAAGTGCTTTGCCATGTACTTTCTTTGAGAAAGGGTCTGCCACTGGCTTGAAGTTCTCCAGTTAGGCTACACTAACAGGGTTATTCTTGTCTCTCACTCTAAGACTCTGGGATTTCAAGCATTAAACCTCCTCATTTGGCATTTTCATCTGGAGTTTTGGGATTGAGCTTAGGTCTGTAAGCTTGCAAGGCACACATTTTATCAACTGGGACATCCCAAGAGACCAGGACTTCTTTTTTTTCAGAATTTTAAAAATGAAGTTTAGAAGCTGGGCGTGGAGGCATACGTCTTTAATCCCAGCACTCGGGAGGCAGAGGCAGGCGGATTTCTGAGTTGTAGGCCAGCCTGGTCTACAAAGTGAGTTCCAGGGTAGCCAGGGCTATACAGAGAAACCCTGTCTCAAAAAACAAAAAAAAAACAAAAAAAAAACAAAAAAAAGAAGAAGAAGAAGTTTAGCAAGAGTTGGTCTAAATAGCCTCAATGGCTCTGTCAAAAAATAAAGCATTAATAAGAGTTTAAATCTAGTAAGTATTATCTAGTGGCAGGGGAAAAAAAACATTATATGGAGTATCAGAGAAAGCTTCAACTCTTTATGGACAAAGACTTGAGAAGCCAGGACTTTTGTAAATTCATGTTTTATACACCCTTTTAATGCTGTTGTAAAGTTAAGCAAGGTCAGTTTGGGCTTGAGTTGACCAAGTTCAACAGTAGCAATTTCATAAAACTGTACCTGACAGCTTTAGGTTCTTGGCTTCATTGTGAAGCCACCAACTTTGCTCAGTATTATTGGACAGTCACCATAAAGAGAGTCCTTAACAGCTATGGCCTCTCAGAGGCCTGGGACATAGAGATTTCTATGCCTTGTTATCTGAGGCATATTTAGAGGTAACTGCCAATGCAATCGCTGCTTCACACAGACCAGAAAACAACACTGGCAGTGCTTGCTCTCACAAACAACAGATGTAATTGAACCAGATTTGGTTGGCTCTGAGAATGCCAGTTGTGTGCATGCCAGCTCGATATCTTTGGCAACGTTATGCTGAGAAAGAGGTCTTTCGTGGATGATGAGAGTCTTCAGTAAGATTTTGAACATACGAGCATGCGTCTGTGACAGAGCAGGCGAGAACAAGTGGCATGCAGAAGGTGTCCAGACAGGAAGAAGGAAATTACACACAAGCATAGCCACCAGGGAAGTGACTTGGAAATTAGCTAGTCAAGAAAACTCTGAAAGAGAAAAATGTTGTGTGCTGATATTCCAGAACAGGCAGACTTGGAAGTGGGGAGCCCCTCTGCAGCTGGGTCTAGCCTGTTTATGGCCCTTGCTTCTTCAGGTTCTAGAGTTTGAGGAGAGGGGTTGCACTTTAGAGAGATAGGGAGAGGGTGGCCTCCAGAGTCTTTAATGAAGTCAGCCATGCCTCTTGCAAAGAGTTCTAGCAGATCAACCCTTCACATCAGCAGAACGTTTAAACTTTGGAGAAGGATGGGGCCCATGCAGCAGGACCTGTAGGGGACTGACGGGCCAGGACATGGTTATGAGGCTCCAAGGTCAGTTTGTGTGATTTCATTTACTCTCCATCCTAGAGCATCCTTGCTTGCTGTCCATGGTATAGAACTCGTGGTCTCTCAGGAAAGTAAGCAGGGATCTGTGATGGATCAGGTCCTGGGTCTTAGGAAGATTCTGCATTTGGTAATTGTTTTAATGCGTATTTGATGGGTCTCCTGCCATCATAATCACATAAACACTTATTGATACTTATTGTGTACCCAGCTCATCCTAACAGTTGTTATTCATACATACCATCACTACCTCACACGGGGTGGCCAGTTAAACCTAGTTTAGAAAAGCGGCACATTGTACCTAAGGTCTAAAATGAGAGTCAGAGTCTGCGCAAGTGTACTTGACTCTCAGAACTGCAGATGGGGCAACTTTAAAAGTCGATTGGAATGGCATGGGATTCCTAAGCATTTTCTTAAGTAAGCTTTGACATTCTCTACAGAAAAACGGGTGCCTGTCAGTCTTCTTTTGTTGCTGACTCATAGGTATAACAGATATGACTGGTGAGCTGCAGTGAGGCTGGAAGTGTGCATGTGCACGCGTGCTTGTGTGTGTGCATGTGTGATATGAGTGTGTAATGTGTGCATCATGGTATATGCACATATACTTATTTGCACATGCTATGTTGGTGTCCTCCTACATCAGTCCCCCCATCTTTTTTTTTTTTTAATTTAAATAGCTGGACAGCTCATTAATTCAGCTAGACTCACTGACCTTCAGGGATCCACCAGCACACTGGATAGACGCGCACTGCAATGCCTCACTGAAAGGAGCATGCCCTTGGAGGCTGGCTCTGCAGGTTTATAGCCTTGCCCCACTTCCTGCTCCCATAGTCATTCATAGTCTGCCCCCCTCCTCCTCCCCTTCCTCTTCAACTCCTCCCTCCCTCTCTCCCCCTCTCTCCCCTACCCTACTTCCCTTCCCCCCCCCTTATGTGTGGCGGAAATGTGATATCTCTGTGTCTTGCTTCTGCCACCATGCCTTCTCTGACATGAATTCTGTACCTCTGGAAGCATAAGCAAAAGTAAAGCCTTTCTTCCTTCTGTTGCTTTTGATCGTGGTATTTCATCAGAGCAGAGAAATTAACTAATATGGTAAGGTACCAAGTCACTTGTGATCTTGACAGTACTGTTTAAAACATGTGGAGTCATCGTTTCACTGAAGTTGGGTTCTTGTCTTTCTTTACTTCGGAGGACTTGGGATTCACGTCTCCTTTTTTTTTTTTTTTTTTAACCTTACATGTTGGCGTGGCAAATGAAAAGACCTAGTAGAAATGCTGTGTGGTAGTGGTGAGGGGGGTTGCTTGATATTGGTTTTATGGAATAAAATGTTGTTAAAAGCAGTAGTTGTAATTCAATTTTTTTTTCCTGTGAGGTGCAAAGGAAATAGACAATAGCAAATAAATATCCGTGGATTTGTGGCTATTACCACTGTCAATTTTGATATTCTTTTTCATAAGAAGAGACCGGCAGCAAGAGCTGGCAGGATTTACTGCCTGTCCTAGACACTTCTGTCTGTTCCGTCGTAAGAAACCACTGGTTCTTCCACTCAAAATGGGCGTTTTCTTGCTTGTGATTTGTGTTCTTTGACTTATGCCAGAAAATGCCTGGCTCTAAATCTCAGAAATCCTGAGCTGCCGGCCTCCCTGGGTAACTGTGTTCTTTTTCCAGGTGTTATTTAATTTAATTAATAAATACATTTAATAAAAGGAGAGGGGTTATAGCAAAGAATGCTAACGACAGAGAGGCCTAGGGTATGTTAATACATGCATGAGAATGCCATAATGAAACCAGTTATTCTGGATTATTAATAACCACTTTTTTAAAAAAAGATAAAATTATAAACACATGACTCACTGAAATGATTTTCTGCCCCCATCCAACACCCACCAATAGCAATGGGAGTTGAGAGCCCGTAGGATGCTAATCTGTTCAGTGGGGTCCAGGTGATGAAGTTAAGACCATTTTATTTATTGTGGCATTAACTTCATTCATTGAACACCTGTTATATGCTGAGTAATAGGTATAAGAGATGATGCTGATGGAGGAAGCACTGTGTCCACCCTGTGGAACTGATGTCCTGACTTCTTCTTTGCTTACTGCCTTTCCTCTAGAAGCATGAACTAATGGTTGAACACCTTGAGATCTGTTAGACCTGCATTACCTCGCTTGCTAAATTCATAACAGTGGCCCAGCCAAGTTTGCCTCAGGAAAACAGCTTTGCACCAAGTATAGGTTGGGCAGGAGGCAGGTCATTCAGGAAACAGGCCATCTGCCTGCCTGGGGCTTAGCAACTCTGCCTGGGTTTTAACTATCACTGCTGTAGTTTCAGTAATTGGTATGATTATACACTAGCCTTGGGGTATGAGGAAACAGGAAAAGTGTTTGAGGTACATAGGTGGAATGCGGCTCCTGGGTCTGCCAGAGGGCCGGAATCAGCTTGTAAAAGCACACTGCTAACCCACCAGGGGGGTAAGTAGGGTGATCTCAGAAATCCTGAGTTGCAGGCCTCCCTGGGGAACTGTGTTCTTTTTCCAGGTGTTATTTAATTTAATTTTTAAAGATTCAAATTTTAGACAGTTAGCGCAAGATGCAAACTGTGATGATATACCTTGACTTCAACCCCATTTAACACAGTTGAGCCCAGACCAGGTCACGTAAAGGGAGAAACAGAAGTGAAACAGAAGTGAGTTTTTTGTAGCACCTAACGTTTATTGGTCAGTCCTCCCAACTATTCTTAGACTTACAGGAAATGTTATTAAGAACGTCTGTGTGAGGAAGGTTTTCTTGGTTACTGCTTGCACGTTAAGGGATGGCTGTTCAAGGCTGTGGCTTTCCTGTTGCCTCTTACCCAATGATAGTTAGCGTTATCAGATTGCAACTATGGAACAGAACAAACCAAAACCAACCTGTACTCTTCTGGAAAGCAGTTTGGAAAGGTAAGCTTCAGGTATGATGTATATGAGGTTGGAGCGAACAATATAACATTACCTAAAGAATTTGAACTGAGACCTTTCCATGCGGACCTAAAGAATGACAACATGGTGATAATGTGATACTATTATTAGCATCTGTTGTCATTAAAAGTTCCTTTCCCTCAATTTGGGCAAAGTCCTGCTCAAAGGGACTTATTTTCGATTATAGTCATGCGTGTAACACGAAGTTAACTATCTTCACTTTTTAAAAGTGGACAGACTTTGGACAGTATGTTCACACTCTTGAGTAACCAGCCACATGGTCCATCTCCAGATTTCCAGAACACTTTATCTTGAAGAACTCAAACTCTGCCCATTGGGCACTGACTCCCGGTTTCCTGTTCTCAGTGCCACCCTTCTTTCTGTCTCTGTGGCTGTTCAAGGTGCCTGCTATAAGCAGAAAGCATGAAGTGTTTTATCTCCAAGGTAAGTATGTCGATAAGGACTTTATTCTAAACCAAGCATTTTACTTAATCTGTCAACGGATTAGGAGGAGGCAAGTTATCCCCATTTGAAGGAAGGGAAGACAGGAAGAGAAGGTGGGGCTACCGGTTGGTAGTGGAGGAGCTGGAGTTTGAGTAGGTCTGGTCCTGGATGCTGTTTCTGCCCCTCATCACCCAGTTGTGGCAGCAGATTGAAACAGTGAAAAAAGATGCTCATCCCACAAGCAAACTGGAATGCAATTTTAAAAGGGTTCATGCCTTCTGGTTTGTTCTAACAACTTCCCCCACCTCACTTAATTTATTAGACATCTTTCTAGGTCACGACGTATAGGAAGATGTACGTCATTCTGATTGATGACTCCATGTTTTGGAAGTCTAATTTGTTAACCACTTCTTCTTTCCTAACAGAAGGAAAGAAAGCTTCCAAGGGATGTTTTTGTATGTGTACATTGGACTTGTTTTGCTTTTTCAGGAAAATGTTTAAATGGAATTTCTGGTTAAAGGGTACACATTTTCTGTTTGGTCTTGGAGCTAAAAGCTGACACACAACCCTTCAGTCAAGACCTTGCTGGAGGAAACGCCATGTGCTCAGTAAGCAAGCCTGGTTCTGGAGAAGCCACCAGTGATCAGATCATCAGAAAGCCCTAGAGAGCCGGGCATGGTGGCGCACGCCTTTAATCCCAGCATTCTCGAGGCAGAGGCAGGCGGATTTCTGAGTTTGAGGCCAGTCTACAAAGTGAGTTCCAGGACAGCCAGGGCTACACAGAGAAACCCTGCCTCGAAACCACCCCACCCCATCCCACCCCCCCAAAAAAGAAAGAAAGAAAGTCCTAGCGAGGTTTCAGCTGGGCATGGCTGGCTTCAAGAGCCCAAATAATCAGCCAAATGTTTAACCCGCCACATCTGGCCAAATGGCAAGGAACTTGAGTGTTGTGATGTCTTTTTTCTGACCAAGGAGAGGAAGTTGTGGCAGTGAAAATGAAGAGAGGAGCTCTTTTGTATGAAAGCTGTGATTTAATTTGTTATTTTTGACATTAACTTGGTTCAATTACTAATTTTTAATACACTTTTATAAGTAATATTAATAGAGAAAAATTACTAAGAATGGAATATGATTTAAACTAGCAGATGTAATATATACATATGAATAATTACATATTAATGCATAGACATATTGCACATGTATATAATTCCAGTATATGTTAGAAATACACTGTTCCTTTTAATGCAAACAACTTGGTGGTAATGTTTTAAAGTGAAATTGCAATAAGTACAAATTTGAGAAGGTTAAAATAGAAAAAGGGAAGAATATTTTGGTGTAGTTAAAACATTTTCGGTGTTAAGATTTTACTGCTTTTACTCCAGTTCTGGAGTCTCGGTGCATATACTCTGCTTCACTATATTTGAAAGTTTTCTGTTAGTAGTGGATGCTAGATTAAGCTTCCTATATCCATTCATTTTTTTGCTTTTAATTTTCATAATGCCTCACTTGGCCCTCATGTTCTAGGCATGGAAATCAAGACTTAGAGAATCTGAGAAACTTATTCCCAAACTAGGAAAGTGTATAACCATGAGGAGTGATCATGATCGAATGATGATCCAGATGATCATCCATGTTCTCCCCCACGGATGCCTCTTGCTGCTTTCTGGACGTGGCTGCCTCTTAACACGAGAGTTTAGTCATACAGTCGTGCAAGCATCTTACCCTTGGTGGGCTCTGGTGAAGGCCCGTGAAGCCAGCAGTTCTCACACCTCATGGACAGTGCTATTAATTTGCCAAAACATCCATTGAGGAAAATGTGGTTTCCACCGTAGACCTTTCCCAGCTGACACTTAAATGGTGGTATTTTAACTACAAGCTATTAAAGTGTCCTCAGCCAAAGATTTGTTTTCTCCGTAAACCTCGTCCCCTGGTTTAATTTTATCGTTACGAAGATGGGTGAGAGCAGATTCTAGAGACCTTTTTCAAGTTTGGAATGCGTGAATGATGAAAGTTACAACAAAGGAGTGGCCGTCTCCTGGAGCTTTTAGACAAGGCTGCCGTGGGTGGAGAAATAAACATACTTTATGAACAAACAGGTTCTGCACACAGAGGCCCTAAGGCTAGGATTTACATGTTGAAAGAAGGGTATTCGATGAGAAAAATATCAAGATTAAGGTATTAAAACTTAGAAAAGGAAAGCTACCAGTTCTTGACAGTCTTAAGCTGGGTGTCACAAAATATACGACAGTTCTGGTAAGTTTCGATTCAGGAGGGGGAAGATACGAGAATAAAATCGATGTCCTAAGTTACCACTGAGTATTTTATTGGGTTCTAGATTTACAAAGGCCATTGCTCTCAAGAGAACAGTGTTAGTAAGGGGACGGGGGTGTGGTGGAGGAAGTGTCACTTCAGATAGGCCAGGAAAGAAATGTTCTCACCCACAGAATGTAGAACATAGGTAGGGAATATATCACTGCCGAGGTCAGAGCACGACAGAGAGGCCCTCAATCAGGACAGTGTGAGAAAACCTGTTGTTGGGTGGAGTTCAGACGTGGGGAAGAAAGAAGAGGTCAGAAAGCAGANGTATAAAATATTCTCCAAAATTTTCATTTAGAACCTCATAAAATTTTTCTACACTGATTTTATATATATATATATATATGTGTGTGTGTGTGTGTATGTATATATATATATATATATATATATATATATATATATATATATTCAAAATTTTGCTCAGAATATCCACTGGATCATTGAATTCTGATCTAATCCTCTGCTGTAGCCTCCGTCATCACCCTCAGCCCAGTGTTACTCTGGCAGCAAGCGAGTGGATCAGTGAGACTCCAAGCATGTGCAATGAAGAGACGTCTCTTCATCACACTCAACTTCTACTGCTCTGTGCTATTTTTATTTTATTTTATTTCAGAACTCTTTAAAATCCTGTTAGATCCCATGCCCCTGGTCTTGTGTTGGTGTATATGAATCTTTCATTTTAGCTACAGATAACATCCTGAATAGTCCCCCTTAAGAATGAAAAAGGATGCTTTGTTCATACACTGCCATTGTACTTAGAAGAGTTATTTTAAGGTAGAATTTATAAAAAATTTCCTGAATCTTTTATTGTTAAACATCTTATGTAAATCATTCGATGCTTGCTTGAGGTATTTGGTGAGTCATTCATCAACTAGTACTAGGTAGGAAGACAAGATGGATAATAAGATTCATCTACTCATTCATTGATTGATTCATTCATTCATTTAAGAAGAACCTGTAGTCTCTTCTGCACCGGCCTTGTCTTCTTTCTGTGGGTGCTGCGGTGGACAGAGGATGTGTTCTGTCTCAGTGAAGCTCATGTTCTCAGACCTCGCACTGAGGCGTAGAGACTAGAGTGTAGATCCGGGCACCATCACTCCGTTCCTCTGTGAGCCCAGGCAAGGCACTTCGCATGGCTGACTCAGTGTTGCTTTCTCACGAGACAGAGAGAACAGTATACACTCAAGAGTCGAACAGCTCGTGGATGGAAGCCATGCACTGTAGAATGTGGCACAGAGTAAGCTGGGCTGTTGTGGTTAGGTTTATCATTTCATGACAAAATGCTACCTCCTGGAAATACAGTGGAGGAGGGAGCATGCTAATGTTCTCATGTGGAAAACTGAGACATCATAATAAGCATTTACATCCTCTGTGTATTTCCTATTTAACCCTTTCCTACCCACACACCATTCTGGTTCTCCTCCACACTCCCAACAGCTACCCCGAGTCTAGATTCAGGTGCTCTCTGGTCTCTATCCTCACTCACAGTGCAACATGGACAAGCCCATGCACTCTTCTGCATTCCCCTGCCTGTTTCTGCTTCAGCTTCTCAGCTTCACTGTTCTCCTTTTCTTCTTTATGCCAGTCCTATACCCCAGCTTCAAAGCTCAACCCATGTCCTGGTATCACCATGGTTACGCTGCTATTTCTTCTCACGAAGATTTCTTCAAAAGTTCCTCTCTGAACTCTCGTAGGTCTCCTAACAGAGCACTGTTTATTTTAGCTACTACCCACTATTTACAATTTCTCTTCCTTTGTTTTACACATTGAAATGTTTGTTTTTTCACCAGCTAAGCTGCTATGCTTTGTAAATTGCATGAGATTTTGCGGACTGATTCACAGTGGGCCTAAGGAATGTATCGCCTTCCGGTGAGACCTGGAGAGCTGCCTAGTGCTGTCTGGGGCCTGCTGATGTGTAACTTGCAACTATCTCTTAGGTTCAGTGAGGCTGATGGATGTAAATGACTGCTACCTCTGCTGGAGCTTAACGCCGGCCCTGTCCTGTAGAGAAGGAAGCTCTGTCACTAGCAAGTCCTCCTTGCTTTTAGGGAGGTTTGCAGAACCCAAGCTAGGGATCACACCAGGAACAGCATCCCAGGAGAGAGGAGCAGCTGCTGGTTTGCATGCAATGCTTTGATAATTCCCTGCCCTGATCCTGATGGGCAGAGTCTGAGATACTTGGGAGAGTATGTGCAGGGCATAGTGAGGGGCTATTGCCCACGCTTTCTTCTCATGTGGTTCCTGCTAGGAAAACTTTAGACCAGCACTAGGCTGAGCACTGAGACTCTTTGGGAAACATTGTCAGTCAGCTGCTCATTAAGATACAAATGCCAGTGCTATTTGCCTTCGTATGATATTGCATTACCTTATGTTGGATTGTTTCTTTTAAAAAATGTTTACCTTTTCATATTTGTTGATAGTCTCCTGTGTGTCTAGTGAATTTTGTCCCTTTCACCTTCCTCTCATTCCCCCCTCCCCCATTCTCCCTCCCACTGGAATAATTCTTCTTGGGGGGGGGGGGGGGCTTTTACTACCATGTTGCTTTTGTATGTAGTAGGACTCACTGTGAGCATGGATAGCAAGTTACTTCCCCAAGCATGAACAATTCATCAGAAGTCACACCACTGAAGAAAGTGACAAATTCTCTCCCAAAGACCATTCACTTCCTGTAGTCCCTCAGGGAGGCCTGTGGAGGGGGGGCTCATGAGTCTCTCCCCTTAAAGGGTATAGAATAGGTCACATGGAAGCAGTCTGTTGTCATGGGTGATTTTTTTTTTAAACTTGACTTCCTGACCTATTTCCAAAATGTTCTGTTCACGTGAATACGTGTTACAAGAGAGACTGTTCAAATACTCCAAAGGCTCCGTTCCTTGCCTGCAAGCACGGAAATGCTGTTTTAGGGCTCTGCCACTTTGTTAGCCCACACAATTTGAAATTGAAAACATAGATTCTGAAGTTAGTATAATCATCTGTTTGCTCTGAAGAAAACATGAGTGTGAGATTCTTTTATTATAGCAAAAGGACTAAGTAGATGTCTTGGTCCCTTGGGAATACAAGGTTTTTCCTCGTCTCCTTCCGAATTCTGGAATTCTTGTGGCTGAGCACTGAGGCAATGTCTGACCTGTCTCTGACTCACTTTCATACCAATGCTAACTAAGCTTAGACTGTCTCAAACTGCCACATACCAAAGCCAGGTGACAGGATGCCTTCCTATATAAAGAAATTCTGGGACCAGCCCTTTGGAGTTCTGGAGAGAAGGTTGCACGTAGCACAGATTGGCTTCAGACTTGCTTTGTCGTTGACTATGATTTTGAAATTAGCCTCCTGCTCTTCTTCCTGAGGGCTGGGATTGTAGGCTTGCATCATCCTGGCTGGTTTATGCCGTGCTAAGGATTGAGCCCAGGGCCTTGTGCTTTTTAGGCAAGCACTCTATCAACTGCACTATACCCCCAGCCCTTATGTGCCCACTTTAGAAGATGAAACAATATCAGTTGTGTGTTAATTACATTAATTGTAGGTTTATATAGGAATGCTTACTCATTTACTGTCATGAAGTAACCTGTTCACATTCCTCATTTGCGTCTGTCTTTGACTTCAGTGGAGATACTTCATAAACATCCAGAAGAAACCAGCAGACTTTGTTCTTTTTACCCTCATTGAAGTTGTGTTTGGCATCTGCTTTTGAAGTTGTTCCTCTTAACTCAGTGGTTCTCAACCTCCCTAATCCTTCCTAATTCCTGGGATCCTTGAACACATTTCCTCATGTTGTGGTGATGCCCAAGCATAAAATTATTTTTGTTGCTACTTCATAACTGTCATTTTGCTAGTGTTATAAATCATAATGCAAACATCTGTGTTTTCTGATGATCTTAGGTGACCCCTGTGAAAGTATCTTCCAACCCCCAAAGGGGTCATGACTCACTGATGGAGAAGCACTGCTCTAAATGTTATCCTGTGCCCAGCAATCCTTTACCTCGTTATGCATTTTATTTTAGTTTCTTCCAAGTGATGTATACTGGCAGTCTCTAAAATATTACTCTTCCTTACTGCATTCCTTACTAAGAGAGATCTCAAGAGGCTGTTTGTAATTATGTCTGATATGAACAGTTACATGGTCATGATGCTAGAATAGTCAAGCCTTTTGTTTGTTAAATGTCTCTGCTTTCTTAAAATAGCTGATAGCATCAGCTGACCTTTCTAAGCATCACAAACTAACATTGATTGAGGAGGTCGAGTGGCTTCATTAAGAGAATACTTCTTTGTTCAAAATAAAGCACCCAAGAGAGAACATTGTAAATAAGAGACTGAGTAAGAACTTGAGTGCATGACAAACTCTTCCTTTTGGAAAGAAAGAAAGAAACCCCCAGCTACTCATAGTATAGTGATTAACAAAGGGTCTTCTTTTTTCTCCCTCCACCTGTACTAGAAATGTACTTTCTTTTTTTTACTTCCTCATTCAAAATTCATTCCTTTTGTAGCTGAAACCTGGCAAAGTCAAGTGGTTTATTAAAAAGAATGGGGGATTTTAATGGGCTGATGATGCCCCTTTATATATGTAAACTATACAGATAATATGTGGCATTCTGAGAATCACAGACAAAATAGCTATAGAATTATTGAAAAACATACCTCTTCTCAGCCACTACAGAAAGAACTCATGACCATCTCTGCAAGATTCTTATCAATCTCATATTCCCCAATAGAGCAATATCCTTTAGTCAATGTGTCTTAATTTCCTTGTAAAGTTATATTAAGTGCCACACTCATATGACATTGAACAATTAATACGAAAGCTGGACCTTTTGTGGGGAGAATCTGTTAGGCTTGGGAAAAGCAGATGTGTGTAGAAGACTTTCACTGGGACCGGGTCATGATAATCTACTTACCTTGAGATCCTTTGCTGCCTCAAACAAGAGAAACCTGAGCCTGAAGAGGCCATGGAGAGTGAAGTGGGCAGGTTGTAACAGAGGCACTTGACATTTGTAAAGTGCTGTAATTTCCAAGGCTTCTTTGTAAGCACTATTAAATTCCAAATCACAGCACCTCTCTGGTACAGAATCAGGAATTAGAGAGTCTTCCTCCTTCTCTGTGTATTTCTTTCTACTTCCCTTCTTTTCAACATGTAGGGAAACAGGGACTCTGCAAGACTGAGCAAATTGGGTGAGAAGTCACTGTGTAGAAAACTGGAAAAATCAGAACCAGGCTGCTTGTTTGAGACGAAGAGAAATACTCCGAGGTCCACTGGTACTTCTCTCTCATTTCCTACTCACACAAGCCTGTCTCTCATTTCCCTTCATTCGCATTCCCTCCTGGACATGGAAGACAGTTACAGATGCAGTTTAAGAGTTGCTAGCCTAAGGAGGCTTCCTGTGAGTCATTGCTTTATACAGAAGGGCAATAAATTCTTGGCCTTTCTATGGTTTTCCCTCAGGAGCTTTTATGCTTCCCCCAAATGAGAGTGTAGTTGGAAACAGTTAAGAAGAAAGAAAATGTCGCTGTATTTAAAAATAATCATTGCCAGAGTGAATCCAACTGTGAACTTCTGGAGTTCATTATCTTGTCTTATGTGATTTCTGACAGTACACAGGTTGGTGACTGTCCTTGCCCTAAAACATATCTTTTTAGATTAAAAAAGAAGATAATTCTACAAAGAGATAGCTTGCTGATGCTCATTTGATATTCATACACTGTTAGATACCTATATAAGACTTCTGTGCGCTTGAAGACTCAGTGTTGAGGACCCTCTGTACATTTCTGGAAGACAGACTGCTCTATTAGCTGTTGTCTCAAGTTTCATGTCTGATGTCTCATTGATGAGTCTTAGGTGAGTTAATTAGTGTTACTGATATATCTGTTAGATCCCCAGTACAAGCCAGAAGTAGAGCTGATTATACATAGACATGAACTTTCTAGGAGGTTAAGATTCTGGTAGCACTGTTTGGGAGAGAGGGTATTGAACCTACAACCTAGGGCATCAGAGGAAACCATTACACCACTGCACTACAGTCCAGCCCGAAAGTTGGCACTTTACAAGAGCATCAGATGTATTTGTGTACTTGATATGAACTTTAATTTTCTTGAGGAAGTGAGGCAAATGTTATTTCATTTAAAGGAGTTTTGAAAGAAGGAAACTTATCTAGTCATCCAGTCCTTCTGTAGTGTACATTTTGACTTGACATGGAGATAAGTCATTGTATCTTAAGTTCTCCTTAAGAACCTTCTTAAGGTTCGAGTATCATTAGGACTCAAGAGCTTGGCATTGAGAACAGACACAGATTTTTCCCTCTTTCCCTCCAGGTGTCTGTTATCTTCAAAAACATATTTTTACTCCATAATAAATTAATTTAACAAGGGTTTAATTGCTATTAATGTTTTAATAAGCAATGTGGCTCAGGACATTGGCATTTTTATAGACAATAACTTAGTTTTCAAAGATTTTCATCTCTATTAGTTGGATTTTTCAGATAGTTAATAAAGCCTCTGGCCTTGAATAAGCTCTGTACTCAACTTCACCTGGGAGAAGTCTGATCATACCTGGCTGAGCCCGAGATGAATTTGCCTGGTTGTAGATATACATCAGGGCTTATATCCTTGAGCTACTATATCCAGTGTAACCTATACACAAAAGGCTGCACATTTAAGCATCCTCCTTGTCTTGGCCAGTTGTATGTCAAGTTAACCCAAGATAGAGTCATTTGGGAAGAAAGACTCAGAATTGAGAAAATGTCTTAATAACATTTGCCCTTAGGCAGATCTCTCATGCATTTTCTTGGTCAGTGACTTCTGTGGAGAATCCCAGCCCCTTGTGGATTGTTGCATCCCTGGCTAGTGGGCCTGAGGTGTACAAGAAGGCAAGCTAAGAAGACCATGGAGAGTGAGCCAGTAAGCAGCACTCTTTCATGGCCTTTGCGTAGGTTGTTGCCATGACTCCCTAGATGATTGACTTATAAACTGTAAGATGAAATAAACCCTATCCTCCCCAAGTTGATTTTAGTCACAGTGTTTATAATCACAGCAATACAAACTTTAACTAAGACACCCTCTTAGCCACCTCACCATAAACACTATAAATATTATAAATGACACTGTGCCTGCCTGACCCTGGGTAAACTCACCAACTTCTCATTTTGAGCACCTGAAAAAGTGTTCAACATCATTAATCATCAGGGAAATGCAAATTAAAACAACCATGAGATTCCACCTCACACCAGTCAGAATGGCTAAGATCAAAAATTCAGGTGACAGCAGATGCTGGCGAGGATGTGGAGAAAGAGGAACACTCCTCCATTGCTGCTGGGATTGCAAGCTTGTACAACCACTCTGGAAATCAGTCTGGTGGTTCCTCAGAAAATTGGACATGGTACTATCTGAGGACCCAGCTATACCACTTTTGGGCATATACCCAGAAGAAGTTCCAACTTTTAATAAGGATACATGCTCCACTATGTTCATAGCAGCTTTATTTATAATATCTAGTAGGTGGAAAGAACCCAGATGTCCCTCAACAGAGGAATGGATACAGAAAATTTGGTACATTTACACAATGGAGTACTACTTAGCTATTAAAAACAATGAATTTATGAAATTCTTAGGCAAATGGATGGATCTGGAGGATATCATCCTGAATGAGGTAACCCAATCACTAAAGAACACACATGATATGCCCTCACTGATAAGTGGATATTAGCCCAGAAACTTGGAATATCCAAGATACAATTCGCAAAACACATGAAACTCAAGAAGAAGGAAGACCAAAGTGTGGATTCCTTCTTGGAATGGGGAACAAAATACCCATGGAAGGAGTTGCAGAGACAAATTTCGGAGCTGAGACAGAAGGAAGGACCATCTAGAGATT
Organism: Mus minutoides; assembly: GCA_902729485.2. Classification (NCBI taxonomy): domain Eukaryota; kingdom Metazoa; phylum Chordata; class Mammalia; order Rodentia; family Muridae; genus Mus; species Mus minutoides. Next base: position 881,959 of record LR750095.1, read on the forward strand.
GCCCCACCCAGGGGCCCATCCCATAAACAACCAACAAATCCAGACACTATTGCATATGCCAGCAAGATTTTGCTGACAGCACCCTAATATAGCTATCTCTTGTGGGGCAGGTTATGCCAGTGCCTGGAAAATACAGAAGTGGATGGAACACAGGGACCCCAATGAAGGAGCTAGAGAAAGTACCTAAGGAGCTAAAGGGGTCTGCAACCCTATAGGAGGAACAACAATATGAACTAACTAGTACCCCTCAGAGCTTGTGTCTCTAGTTGCATATGTAGCAGAAGATGGCCTAGTCGGCCATCAATGGGAGGAGAGGACCTTGGTCTTGTGAAGATTCTATGCCCCAGTACAGGGGAATGCCAGGGCCAGGAAGGGGGAGTGGATGGGTTGGGAAGCAGGGTGGGGGGAGGGTATAAGGGACTTTCAGAGAGGAAACTAGGAAAGGGGGTAACATTTGTAATGTAAATGAAGAATATATTAAAAAAAAAAAAAGAATTGTTATACCTTTCTCAGAGCAAGGGAAAGGCCCCAAGATGGCTCCAGAGCCCTTGCATGCCTCTCCAGAAGTAGGAAAATCTTTGTCCTACCATCTGACATGATGTTCTTGTTCTCTGGAACCCCAAAAGTAGCATGATTGCACCTACCCGACATGTCATCCAGAGTTTGGCCATCTGCATATCTATTTCATCTTGCCTGTTAATGGGAATTTATTTAAAAGTTACCTGTCCAGGTTTTTTGGTATCTAGCAGGATGGCTCGTACTCATTAACTCTTGGTATTGAATTAAATTGATCTGGTGGCTTTGTAATGATCACATATGAGTAGTTGTTCTATCCACTTTCTACTTTGCTATAGCATTGGGCAGTTAACCACCACCCATCTCTGCCAGTATTGTACAACCTTCAGTGTATCTGTTAGCATCGTCGTCAGACAGACTCTGCAGGTTAATGTGGATTAACTTCCAGACAAACATGGAATGATTGCTGAGGCGTTTTCAGTTCCTCTGTCAGCTTCCTCACCGTCCCTGCCACACATCAGCCCACATCCTATGATTCAACAAGGCAAATTGGCTGGATGCGCTCTCCTTCACAAAGGTGCATAAAAATATCCTAGCCAGCTGACAGAGCAGGTGGATTTCTTTTCCCACCCAGAATTTCACAGGAAAAAAAAAAAAAAGATAAGTAAAAAGAATGACAGCAACAGCACCAAACCCCTCTGTAGTCTCCCACAGACGCTTGCAGCCTACTCTGGGAAATCATTTTGAACCAGCCTCAATGTGATTACGACTCTCTCGATGCAAAGACCTGTTTTTTTCCATGATGCTAAGTTGTGGTTTCGGTTGTATTTTACTGGTAGTCTTATGTGCTCATCTGCTGGTTGCTGTGGACCTCTCTTTCCTGAAGACAGAGGCCAGGGGTGGGTTCCTGTTAGTTTCCTAACCTTAGCCATCCCCACAGCCCTTCTGTCTTGTGTTTATAGAGTAAGAAATTGACACTTCTCAAGTAGACTCCCAATTTCTTGGCCTTCACTTCCTACATTAAATTACCAAATTTAATTCACAGATTTCTATTTGCATGCAAGTTTGAGCTTGAAAATGTAGAAATAGGACATTTTAAATGACTTCCAGAGAAGGAAACATAAATGAAATGAAACTTACTATCTTTCTAAACCACAGAATGACAAGCAATTGAAAATAAATGCCGAGCTGGCAAAGTTATACAGGTTTTGGAGATGGTGTGTATGCTGTGTACATGTTTTGATGGTGATGCTAGTGATAAAGGAGGTGGTGGTTGCCAGTATCAAGGGTTTTGTCCAACACAAGTACTGAACATCATTTTTCTTTTTCTCATTTTTAAACTTCAAGGGAACTGACTTGCATTCTTTTTTTCAGATCAAAAACTCTAGGAAAATTAAGAAACAGAATTATTTAAAAATATATAGCTAAGTGAAGCTAAAATATACACAAGACATGTGCCTTCTATAGGACTTAGAACTTCAGTATCAACACTAGATTTCCATGTTTGAAAGTTGTTACTACCTGATTGCTAGAAGGAATAACTTCAGTTCAGTGTTTGGAATTTTAGTGAATTAAGGGCACCCAGATCAATTTACCTATGTGGACAGATATTCTTCTATAAGGAACATCAAAGAACCATGGTAAGCATCCAGTGTTATTATACAGAGTTAGTATTCAGGATTTAAACTAACAATTCACACATATTGTTTACTACTAGGGAAAAGATAAGTGTCTGAAGCAGTGTGATTGACAGCTATAGGTTTACCTGAATTCATTAACCTTAGGAGCTGAGTTCAAGGACTGGGAAACTCTTATCTAATGGAGTTCAGAGTGATGCTAGTGTGTTTGCATAGAGGAATGGAGGTTGGGCTTGACCTTGGTGATCACTGTTTGTGGTTTAGACAGTACTTTACTTTCAGCCAAACCTCTGTGTCTTAAATAAGTGCTCACTAATTTTTTTCTGTATAGCCATATTTTAGGAAATTTTTTGGCACAATGAAGTCTACAAATTATCAAGAAACAAATTGCAGGTATGCCATTCTATAAATTGCTGTTTTGTGAATATATAGTTTTCCCCAAACTAGTTTACAGGAACTGTATATCATCATATCTATCTTTAGTTGCAGTGAACCATGGCTGAGACCTTCCATTCTATTGAAGAAAAAAGAAACTCAAGAGTTCTTTCATTTTTTTCTCAGCTGTTTCTTCTTGGACTTTGCCTATGAATGTCCTGGTGATGTTTGTAAAACCATGTTTGCTAATTATGGTTCATTCTGAGAAACAGAAAGTGAAATGTGTCCAAAGCATACACTGAAACTGGAGAGCTGAGACTTCCACCCATATTTGAAAAGTCTCCTTCTCAGAAGCGATTCCCGTTCTATCACAGTTGCCTATGGCAAACCTGGTTGTAATTTTAGCTTTCACGAAGGGGCATCTCTTAAAAACAAATCAGAGATGCAGATGCTGGCATCGTGCTCCTCACTCGATCCCCAAATGATGGCCATCAGGATGGTGAAGCCATTAGAGCCCAGAGCAAGGAGTCTTGTGGTCAGAGCGGCAGGTAGGACTAAGAAAGAGAAGAGACAGAAGAGCAAGTCAGTAGAGTGTGTGTGGGGGGGGTGTTTTAGTCCACAGGCTGTAGCCAAATCCATCTCTAGAGCTTAATTTCAGGATGTTAGTGATTTAGAGTCTGAGATCAGAAGTTAAACTAAAAGACTTTTGATCTATCAGTATAGTCGAAAAATGAGGCGTGTTAGTATATAAGATTGAAAACAAAAATACAAGGAAAAGCCCTTAGGTTTCAAAAGTAAAACACACACACACACACACACACACATACACACACACACACACACACACACACACACACACACACACACACACACACTAATAAGAGCAAAATGAATTCCATTTTGTATCGTAGTTTTAAGACAAAAATACACATTTTACATAATTCTTTTTTCCTAAGGGAATGAGAAAAAATAATTGTTATTTTTGAAGCATATCATAATAATTATACTGTACTTGTAACTGAGAATATACATTCAGATATATCAATCGATAAATACATCAGATTTCTAGAGATCTTAGAACCTTGGAGCCTAAACAAATTCATGTTCACAAATACATATATAAGTACACACATCCTTTGGGCTTACAGGGCCCTCTGAGATCCCAAGTTAGTAGTAAATCAAAAGAATTTCGTTCTTAATTTGTAAAATATGTAAAAGCTTAAAGCACTTGGCAAGAACCATTACCGAAACAACACAGAAGAAATCACAAAGAAATTAAGGACCCAAAGCACAGGAGATGTTTGACTCTAGATTGCCTGTCTGCACCACAGAGCTGGGTGAATGGCTGGAAGATCACTGTTCTCCATTAAGGTCAGATCCAGGAAACCTCTCTTTGTTTTCCTTATTTCTCCAGTGCTAAGAATTGAACCCAAAGTATCTCTGATTATTGAAAAATCTCCTAATTTGAACAAGAAGAAACAAAGTTTTGCCTTTTTCTGAGTACTGGGAATCAAATCCCCAAATCTCTTTATTTATTGGAAAACTTCCCTATTTGCATACAGAGAATCAAAGTAATTCTGGGGCCAGTGTTCCCTTGTGTTAGTTCAGTGACTACAAAAATCCAAGCAGTTTGATTTTTATGTGCTTCTGTCCCAGAAATTGTGGGGGTTCTCTGTAACCACCACAGCCCATAGGAAGCAAGAAAGCAGTTTGACTCCACAAAACTAAGTCAGGGGTCTGACACTAAGTGTCATATTTTAGGCATATTCAAGATACAGTTTGACAGACACTTTTGTGGTGATAATTAACTCATGCATCAATCTCCTTGAGGACAAAGTCAGCTAAATGAGGATCATATGAAAGTCCTTGTAAAGCACATTCACGCCTGCCATAAAGATTGGTGGAGTAGATTGACAGAGAAAACAACTTGCTGATAAGGGTCTGGGGGAGGGTCCAATGTAGACACCAACTATGCAGTTAGCACAAAGGTCACCAGGATAGAATGCACAGCCTTCTGGGCAGATAAGAGGTTATGCCTTCCTCCTGAAAGAAAAACACTATGTGTAAAAATTCCCAGTTCCCCTCGTGCTTATCTGTGAGCACAAACACCTCTATGCTTCCTATTAAAAACTCTGGGACCTCTCTGAAATTCTTCGCAGCTTTCTCAAACCATATTCAACTAGTCCAAACTTTTTCTTCTTCCTGAGTCTTATCACTCTTTCATAATTTGCGACCACAGACATCTATCTTTGGGGGGAAGGTGGAATACCAATTCTTTCTGGCTTTTTCTCAACATGTTTTCATATTTTATAATATGAAATATGAAATAAATAAATTCCTATAAAACACTTCATGCTTTATTCCCATACTGGATTGTTTCCCTTCATTATGTACAACGAAGCTCTAAGAATATAAGCCTTTTTACCTAACCTTTTAGTGTTTTAACTTCTTTAAAATTAACTGAGACACTGTTTCTTAATAAGCAAACAAAGAGAAACAAATAACATAAAGAAAAAGAAAAAGAAGAAAGAAAGAAGAAAGCTGTTAGGAACAAATATTCTGTAAGGGAGTCATCACTCTTTAAGAAAGCAAAGCCAAGTCTTATGTTTTACATGATAGCAGCCAATCTCAATATGATTCTTCTGAGTTTCGAAGTTAACCCAACTCCTCCAACTGAAAAGTTGGAAGCACTCTGTGCTATAAGTTGTAGTTCCTTAAGGGTATAGTTCAGAAACAGAACATTACAAGGGACTAAAATCTACATTGCTATAATAAAGTTTGTTGTTGAAAACTTTATTGGGTCTGGGTATAGCTCTGGATGTATGTTTGAGCTGGCAGCTGGCCAATCAGTTAAATGTAGCCTACTGCAAATTATACAGCCTATGAGCTACAAATGAATTTTATATTTTAATTGTTTCAATTTAAGTGATTATAGGCATACACTACATAACACCTTTGATTTTTATCTTGTTAGTCCATTGATCTTAATATTTACTCATTGACTATTCCAAATAAGTCTTGCAGGGCTTGCTCTAGGAGTAAGGTCGTGGATCCCATTCTCTTTCTTAATTTTGAGAGCTATTCTTACTCTTCTGTTCAATCTTTTTCTCTTTCTAATAAAAAAATGGTGTTTTTAGTACAAGTATCTGGTTTTTTTATTTTTGATTTTACCTCAATAGAGGTAAAAGATTTAGTGCAAAAATATTTAAAAAGTCAACCAGTTTTCCTTGCAATATATTTTAAAGGCAAAGAAGAAAGCTTTAAATCTTTCCAAATTTGAAGGTGTCAGTCCTGGTTTATCCCAAATGGAATATTTCCTAATTGTTGGCTTCTGTTGTAAAACACTCTAGTGACTTCTTTGCTCTACGTGTTTGCTCTGAATTTCAAATGTGTGATAGCTAATCCTGATTGTCTTCTTGACTACATCTGAAAGCAACTAAAACCCAGCCTCTTGGACTGAACAACTATCAGATCTTGACTTTTTCATCAGTACACAGTCATTGTTGGACAGGCACAATGTTGAACCACAGCCTGTAATCCACTCTTAAATATCCCCTTTTGAGATATATAGATTCATTCTATCAGTTCTGGTCCCCTAAAGGGACCCCAGCTAATGCAGAATATCCAAGAGAGAGCCAGAGTCATGATGTGATTCCTCCAGTGAAGCAAGTAGGACAGCTGTGGACATCCATAATAGGAGACCTGCATCCAGCAAGAACAGCCAGAATGGGCAGAGAGCCAGGAGCAGAGGCAGTGCAGTTCGCCTGCTTGATTGTTTATTTTAGCCTACTTGTTAAGACATAATTTACATGGCATGAAATCCATCTGTTTTGAGAGTGCAATACAATGACTTTTGGCAAATTGACAGTGTCATACCAACATCACCATCCAGTTTTGGAACACAACCCAGAAAATACAAATTGTCCCCGTTTGCTGTTACTCTGTGTCATTTTTGACTGCTAGTCCCAGGCAACCAGTGACCTATATTTCCTCCGTGGATTTACCATTCCTGAGAATTGCGTATAGTCAGAGTCATCAATATGTGGCTTGTGTGCTGACTTCTTTCATTCTTTCTCTGATGCTTTGAGAGTCGTGTACCTTGTAGCTTCTGTCAGAACTTGTTTCAAAGGCCACACCTCCTTTGTTTATCCATTCTTTGTGGTTGGCGTCAGCTATTATTTCATTGTTGAATAATAGAGGACACTTGAAAACACAGGCTTTAACATCAGACCTTGTAGACTTGAGTTTGGTTCCCAGCCCCCATGTTACTTCAGTCATGCATGGCTGTCCCCCCGTGCCACATTTCCTCATTTGTCTAAGAGAAAAGAACAAACTCACAGAGCTGTTCCTGTGTAGCTAAGTGGGATCATCTATGAGAATAAACTCAGTCCTGGCTCTGTCTGCTCTTGTTTGAGTTTTGATCTAAGAATGCATTTTTAAAGACCCAAACAAAGACAACACGAACAGACACGCTAAAACGGAAGGGATCTCATGGGGCTTCAACTCTCAACCAAAACAGGAAGAAAAAAAAAAAAAAACTACAGGCAACTCAGGAATGCTGAGAGTGAAAGAAGTAATATTTCTCAGAAAAGAGTCTCCTAATTGGTTATCCAGTACCAAATGGTCAGCCCTGAAGTGATATGCATATATATAGCATATACATGCAAATAACTTTCTACAAACTGAACAGGTTGAATTTACATGTTTAGAAATATCAGAAATGAAAGAAAAGTCATAAGTTTGAGAGAGAACAAGGTGGGCTGCCTGGGAGGGATTAGAGAGAAGGGAAGAAATGATACATTTAATTTTCAAAAAATAGAAAGATGTCAAAATAAAAGGGTGCTGCATGTATAGCAACAGAAAAATAATTCTGCAAACCTTCCTGAGAGTTGGGGGTGAGGAGTATGGGCATTGAGAGCCTTGTTGAGGCCTCCTATAGGCGAAGGAGGGTTTAAACAGTTTCAAAATGGAGCTCAAAGGAACACAGAGTATGGGCTCTTGCACACCAAAATTAGGGGCATAAAAGGTGGGAGTTGCTTTTTGGATGCCATAAATGCTTTGGTTGTCTTCAGAGTCCTCTGAGGAATCAACTCTGGTTGTGATTTTTCTGACTGTGGATTCACACACTCATTTCCTATATCATTACTCCCTTCTTTATACATCTCCAGATATATAAAAGAAAGAAAGAAGATATGATCAGTAGGGAAGCTACACCCATGAAATCTTAACAACCTGGCTGTCTAACTAAGATCTGAACAATTGTGACACAGTGGATATCCTAAGGTAGATAGGAGAAATCCTACCTGTGCCAAGAGAGGGGGAATTAGGGCCCATGGATAAGGCCCCGTGGTAGTGTCCTAAATCTAGTAGTCAGCCCTAGAAACAGATTCAGCAGGTTGTATTTATATGTTTATTTATCTATATGTATATATTACAACAGTGGTTGAAGAAGAGGAAGCTGTGAATTTGGGAGGGAACCAGAGAATGGTCAGATGTTGGAGGGGCATAAAGAAGAGGTGTTGCAAGATATTTGATCACTCTGAGCACTGATAACTGTGTTTGAAAAACCCGTTTGTAGTTGTGGTGTGGCTCAGCCCCTAGCACAAATCTTTAATCCCAAACAATGAAGGTAAAGTTAGTTTGTAGAAGGAAGCTCCTGTGTTTGAAAGTGATGTCTAATTGAGTGGGAGGCAAAGTGATAGAGTAAGACTTTACAGAATAGGATATACCCAAATCTTCCCAAGAACAGAGAGGAGAGAAAGGCTACTTGAGGGAGAGCAACACAGTGGGGGAAAAAAAGAGAGAGGGCACTTTTATCAGAAAAGTTGTTCAGAGACAGGTTGCAGAGAAAGAACAGCTATACACAGATGAAGACAGATTGAGCCAGAGAATGAGAAGGAGCCAGAAAATTAGAACAGATTGCCAGAGTTAGTTTGAGGCCAAGCAGAAAAACGTGAGAGGCTGAGAGAGAAGCCAGATTGAATCAGTCAGCTTTGAGAGGAGTTTGAGCCAGAACAACCAAGTTGTATCAGCCAGCCAAAACTAGAAAGAACTAGGAAGGGCTGAGCTTATTCAGCAGCAAGTCTTAGAGGTTAAAAATATTCTAGGCCTAGATAAGCGTGTACAGAGGCTAGAAGCTTCCAGGGTCCAGGCCTTGGATAGCAGATGTGGGCAGTAGACCATGAAATAATTATGTTAGGGAAATAAAAGTTACTTCTGTATAGAGGGAGAGGGAAAATTATGTAATTATATTTTAACTATTTTTTAAAACACCAATACAAAAGAAGAGGTTTTTAATGTTTTTAATATAGAGTTAAGCATAAACATTGAGGGGAGGGACCCAGACAGTGATGGAGATGGGAAGAGGGAGGAAGGGGGGAGAGAGAACTGAGAGATGTAAGAAAAAGACTATTAGGTGAGGTGACTCAGCAGGTAAAGGTGCTTGCAAAAACTTTGGTAATACAAGTGGTATTTTATAATAATGATTTTTTTCATAACTCATTTATATGCCTTTGTGTCCTTATTCGAAAGGAAATGTGTTAGAATAATATATCAGGTTTCAGATGGCATGAGGAAGCCTGCCCTCTGCCCCCATCTCCGCCAATTCCTTCTCCACTACTCTAGGATTTGGAGCAGGGACTTTTCCAGTTAGTAACAGCCTCCTTTCCCTGTGCTGGGAACCACCATTATCCTGCTTGTTGTCCACCTCTGTGTTAGTGCCAGATTTGGACGCTGGGAACTCATAGCCTCTTCTCTGAGTTTCATATCTACCTCACTGCCCAGTCCCTTACTTAGCTTACCTACAGGAGGGACAGGCTATGGTGCTATTGTGACCTTACCAACATTTTCACATCTTAGACAGAAAGACTAGTTCATCAGGGCAGGTAAGAGACATTAAAGCAGTATGACCTTGAAATAGAAATATGACCTTGAAATACTTTTTGGTATAAGCTAGAAGTGCAGATAGAAGATGTAAATAGTAAAGCCTTAGATTTGGAGTGATAGTCCATCAAGAATTAAGTCTTTAAATTGTCAGTCCCCTAAAAGAAGGGCTGTAAATATCCTTACAAGTGATATTCTCGTCATTTAGTAAATCTTTAAGGAATATCCATCTGGTCATTTGCACAATCACCAATAAAATGTCTTTGATGATCTCCCCAATGATCTCCCTTTTTGTTTTTTTTTCTTTTCCTGAAAACTGGGCAGGCATTCATTAGATCATTAGAAAACAGGAGTGTGTTTTACCTGTGAAGCCCTGGGCATCCCCAAGTCCTTATGTTCATCTTTACATCCTCGGTAGCCTGTGCACTCACATGCTATTCTTGCTGAAAACACCACAGGTCCTAGAAACTCACTCTCACTGAATTTTATCCTTATCAGTCCTGGAGCTGTTTGTAAAATGAATACAATATAGTAGCAATTACAAGTGGTTTTGTAACATTGCATGGTAAGTGCGCCTATAAAAACTACAAACAAGGAGAAACAAAGTCCAAGAGATGTGGATACATAAATTTAAATAAGAAGGGAGCAGAGTCTCTCATTCCATTGACCTGATACTCAACTACATAGGAATGCAGGCTTTCTCTGTCCTCTACCTGTGATATGATGTATTTGCCTGGGTACCATATTTATTCTAATGAGGAAGCATCTGTAGCCATTGTCATTGAGACATGGTTAGTCATGAATGTTAATTTCATGCATGCCACATGACAACTGCTAACAAAAGTGAACATTTAGAGTTATAATTTAGTATGTACCATATGTCACATGTCTGTCCATCGACTTCTGACTGTTTCTTCATTTTCTCCCCTTTACAGTTTGTAGAAGTACTTCTTACTGTCTTCGTTTTCAGGTCAGTAGGTACATTTGCAGGGCCACTGGTCGGAGACTGTGTCCCATCCATGTGTATGAACACAGCTGCTAAAGAGCTAGTACTTGGCAGATTTAAGATACAAAATTCTCCCTCAGAGCCCAGAGATCCAATTAGTCATTAGACACTTAAAGGATATATTAGTGTTAAATCAATTTTTTAAGGGAACAAAAGACTTAGTAGGTAGAAACTAGAAAGAAGTTTAGGAAGATTATAAAAAGTTGGTTTGGATAAAGGAGAAGGCATGAGATTATGGTTGAAAAGAAGAGGAAAAGTATCATTAACTAGAATGAAATGTGTATAGACACCCAAAAGAGGCAATCCCAGGCTGTCTCTTAATCTTACCTCCCCCTTTCTGATTGCATGCCTTTCTCCAACTGTCTTGTGCCTTCTCTGTGCACTGAAGTGTGCTCTAATTCTGAAGAGTTTGAGAGAAGCCTCTGGAGGCTGTGCTGGGTCTGTGTCCTCNCTCTGTAACTCCTTCAGTGTGTGCTTTGTTCTTAATTCTAGGAAGGGGCAAAGAGACCACATTTTGAACTTCATTCTTCTTGAGATTCATGTGTTTAGTAAGTTGTATCTTGGGTAGTCTAGGCTTCTGGGCTAGTATCCACATATCAGTGAGTACATGTTATGTGAGTTCTTTTGTGATTGGGTTACCTCACTCAGGAGGCTTAACTATTTTTAAGGAGGACTCATCTCTTAAGAATTTATAAATATTATTAGTTGTATATTCACTTATTACCAAAACAGTAGTATAACGATGAATTTAATGTTTCCCTTCTTTATTCTTTGTTTTTACCAATATAATCTCAGAATTTATCCCTTGATTACTGTTAAATATTTTATATTGTCCCTTAAAAACAATAGCTTTAATTGGACAATGAAATTTATGAAAATTGGGGATATCCAAGTTTATGCAGCCTATTTTATCCTAAAATTAAGTTCTTTGGGTTCTCACATTTTTTATCTTTGTGGTTGAAATTGACCTGAGTTACTTTTTTTTTTTTTTTTTTTTTTTTTCAAGACAGGGTTTTTCTGTATAGCCCTGGCTGTCCTGGAACTCACTTTGTAGACCAGGCTGGCCTCGAACTCAGAAATCCGCCTGCCTCTGCCTCCCACGCCTGGCTTCTGAGTTACTTTTAAAAAAAAATTCAATAATGTATTTTATTTAGCTGTAGATAAATTTGTTAAGTAAGATACAGTAACTATTGTAAGTGAGATTCTTATGAATTATGTGCATTTATCTTATATACAGAACAGCACTCCACTTAATAAAGGTTATGGAATAGCCGTTTTAGAATTGTTGGATATGAGAATATATTTTGAGTTTCTTTACCAATGGTAAAAAAACTGCCATGGCTGGCTATGGCTTTCTTTGGTCAAGGGTGCCCATTGTGCCCATGTGCTGGTATAAGTGAGAAATTAAAGACTGTGTGGAAATTTGTGCCCCTGATGGTGACTTGTTTTTATTTGATTTGTTGTGCTGACATGCTCTGTTTTCTTGCTGAATAAAAAAGGATTCTGTATTCCATTTTTACTCTAGAATTCAAAACTTTTGTCTGAATGTAGCTTTTAATTGATATTGTTTAGAACAAAATTTTATTCTTGGATTTTTAAAGTACTTTTTTCAAGTGTGTCTTTGGTGATTACTTCTATCGACTATTCATTAATAGCTCCTTAGAAATGATTATAGTTAGGTTACTTTCCTGAACCCCAGCTCCACAGCCTTTTTTCCTCTTGATCTCTTGGGATTGCTTACCATCTGTTTCAGTGACTGAATTTCTTCTCTGTGTATTATCTTTTTTAAATTAATTAATTTTTATATTTAACCTTTTTTATACAATATATTTTGATCCTAGTCTTTCTTCTCACCTTCCCACCTACACAACTCCATGTCCTTCTTCTTCTCTGACCTCATCTCTCTCCTCATGCGCAAAATAATTCTAGGCTTCAGTTTTCAGAATCCATACAACTCTTCTTTAGTTTTCCTCATCTAAAATCTCCTTTTACTCCAGCAGTTTTTAAGAATTGGTTTATACTTTGTCTTTCTACTTAGGTAGGGTTTTAGAAGCCCTGGCTTTTTTTTTTTTCCCACATTGAGAATGCCAAATATTTTCCAAAACATGACTTCAAATCCCTGTAGGAAATCTCTTTGGAGAGTGTTCTGTGGTTGTTCAGTGCACTCTTTGCTAGCTACACTCAGACCAGTTGGTAAATTCACGCCAGTATTCAGCTGTTCTTTTTGTTTCTGGATTGCAAATGATCTCTTCAGATCTGCTCACAGAGAAGATGTCCTTGGTCCTGCCCTCTGTCCTTTTGTTTCTTAGTAAACATTGTCTTTGACTTAATAGCAAGTCTACATTTGTAGGCTTTGGCCTGTTTTCAGTGGACTAGAAGATTTTCAAATAAGCTATCTCCAATGCCTTGTTCTCTGTTGCTTTATGTATGAGCTATGGAAAAGCTCCAACCCCTAGGATTCAACATTTTCAAAAATCATCTTGTCTCAAATTCTTTTCTGCTTCTGAAACCACCACGCAAAGGATTTCTCCTTCTTTCTAGTTGTTATAGGAAGCAGCAATCAGTAACTGAAGTTGGGAGATTTCCTGCTGCCTCAAAAAGCATCAATTTGGTTTCTGGGAAAGGTGGCTAAGAGTGTAGAAAAGGGAGATAGATATACAGGAGGTGGTGGGGAGGAGGGAGGGAGGGAGGGAGGGAGGATGACTTTCCTGCTTCTTTTAAGGCCTATGATTTGGTTAATGTTACCTTTGTTCACTTAAAAGACCTGTGCATGCATAAGAGTGTGTGTGTGTGTGTGTGTGTGTGTGTTTATAGGAGTGCTGAGGAAAAACTCAGGTACCATGTCAGGAATGCTATCTTTTAAAGACAGGGTTTCTTCTAAGATTGGGGCTAACCAATCAGGCTAGACCAGACTTGACCATCAAGATCCAAGGGTTCCTGACTTTCACTTTTGTTGGGAGGTTTTATTGAATTGCTCTTGTCATACAAGGACTGGGCATACAAATACAGGACACTGTGCCCAATACTTTTTCATGGGTTCTGGGTTTTAAACACACGTCCTCACATTTTAAGGCAAGTTCTTTCTCAGCTGAGGTATCACCCTAACTTTGCTAACTCCCCTCTTTTTTTTAATCTAATTTTATTCTTTTACTATTGTAAGAATCCTTCCCTGATCTTAGAAGGAGACTAAAGTCATGTCTTCCTGTTTGTGGTTATGTGCACCTTCCCTTACCTCTCCCTGGAGATATTTTAGTGAAGGTATGGGGACACTAAGCAGGTCTGCAGCAAGCATTTAAAATGGTAACTTACATGAAACTCCATAAATAATTTTTTTTCATGTTTCAAAAGGCTGGCAATTTTTACTCCCTGCAGATATTTTGTGGAAATAAAAATTTGCCTTGTAAATATTCATTGGAACTTGTTATTCAAATAAGGTAGGCATCCATGTTCCTGTAATAGAACCCGTGTCTTATGAAAACTGGGTCATGTTAGTGATGGGATAAAATGCAGACATATAAATGACAGTAAGAATTCCAATGACTTCTATAAAAGTTTTATTATACATAAAAGCTGTCTGATCATTGCCTACTAACAATAGTCAGAATTGAAACAGCTGTTATAAATCATTTACCAGAGCGGTTGCAAATTCTCCAGCGGCCAGAAAAGTAAAGCAAATTCTTGCAGTGTACTGGTTCAATATAATAGGGAGAGAAAGGAACTAAAATAAAGGTTACCCTAAAGCAGACCAAATCCTTGAATTATCATTACGGAAAACTACTACCTTGCAGAGATAGGACTGAGGTCAAAGGATATTGACAGATTTGTCCAAAATGAAAAGATTCCATGGTCTTTATCCGAACTAAATAATAAGCTGCAAGGTCCATGCGAGATAAAATGGAGGGCTCTGTTCAATACTTATTTGGAATTCATTATGGTGCCAGCAAAGCATTACACGAGCCTGAGCCCTGTGTAACTGTCTCACGTCCAGGGAGTCAGCCTTGGTTTTAGGTTCTGATTGAGAATTTGTATACCAGATGCAAAGAAGCGCACAGACACTCACCCATAACCACTAAGACTGCTGATCAGGGATGTGGGTAGAGTCCATTTTTGCTGTTCACGTTGTGTGAGTGAACCAGCAGTATGTATAGGAGGACTTCCTGTGAGGATTGGTTACACTTTCTAGTTTCGTTGGGAGGCTTTTTAAAATTACTCCTGTCTGTTTGTTAATTAATTCTGTCTGTTTCTGTTGTCTTGCTTGATCTCAGATCTCTGAGTCATTTGTTTTTCTTCACGTATCTCATTAACTGAATGTCTTCATTTCTTTAACTTCTACAGGTGGAGATTTTCCTTTTACCTCTATGTATTTAGCTACGGAGTCCGGTTCTTGAAACAGGTAGGCACTTCCTCAAATTCCTTCATATAATTTTTACATGGCTATCAACCTATATCCAGTTTTTAATATGTGATGACTTTAAATACTGTAACAGGTTTCCAAAGAATTAGTTGTATGTTTAAATTGGATCTATTAAAAAATTATATAAAGTTCATTTAGTCATATGTCTGAAATGCTTTTCAGTGCGGTTGTGAGGTCTTCGGTGTTCTCTGTGTGGTTATTCCGTTTTTGGCATTAGAACGTACATCCTTCAGCTGATGCTATGAATGCGCTTAGAGTTTCAGCACTGCATGTCACATGACCGGAAACCCCTGATGGCTGCAGTGGGCGTCGTCACTGTAATCTTGCCAGCAGAGTTTGCTGTTTTAATATCTTGTACACTAATTAACAGGTTGCATTATACTGCTAGTGGTTAGTTCAGCTTCTCTCTGACTTTGTTGTTGTTGTTGTTGATGCCTGTGTTGTCTTCCCTCCTGGCTTGCTAACTGCCACATGAACTATGGTAATTAGTCCATGAGAATATCTCTTTATGAGGTGTAGTTATCTTTTGCCTGGTGAGTGCCAGCCCTGCTTACTGGTACTAGCAATAAATCAGGATGCTTACATTCAAGACTCATGAAGATTTATCCTCTCAAATTCTTGCATGTATTGACAATAGTAACTTGACATAAAATGGAAAGTTAATTTTAAAAATACCTTGTACTATTAACCTCCAAAGTAATATCAGTGTTTGTTTATTTGTTTATTACAAAAATATCTCTTAAAAAGAATATAAGCCAAGTAACATGCTGGTAGATTATAAATATTCATAAATTCATAAATATGAAGTTTTCAAATAAGTTTTGTTTTAAAAGTCTGAATTAGTAGATATTGCCTACCTGTGGAATTGCTCTTATAGAAAGTGGCCACTCCCCACTGTTCAAGCTCCTTAGAAACACTTGTCACTGCTTGTCATTTCCTTAGGTAGCTGCTTGTTTGCTTGTTATCTTTTAATAAGAATATATAGTCCAGGGCCACCTGAGTCCATTTAAATGGGTAAACTTCATATTCATGGTGGAGAAATGTGCAACTGGTGTGAACAGACATGGCAGAAACTGCTTAGTTTGAACCCTTATATGTGTTTTCAGACTTAGAGAGGAACGGGGAATAAGCATAAAGCATTGTGTGCTTGCATGGAGAAGATAGCTGTAGGTAGAATGTTAGCTGATGTGGATCCATTTACCCTTCATGGAATGTGAGGACCAAGGTTCAGGGGTTCACGCTTGCTTCTGTTGGTAAGAGCTGTTGATGATGTAAAGGGAAGACAGTGAGAGCCAGGCCCACTCTTTTGTCTCTTACATGGTAAGTGTGGCCATCTGGTACCACCACAGGAAGCACGTTGACATAGATCTAGTTCATTCTAGTTCATTTTGCCCCTACACAAACTGAATGGCATGACAATAGCTTTTGTCCAGACTGTATCGGATCAAGAATGGAAGGCCAGTAGACCATGCAAAGCAGTAAAGAGACTTGTCATTAGAATGCTTGCTTGGGAATTTTTTTTTTCTTAAACTTTGCCATTTTTACACTAGTTTCCTTTCAGGATATAACAGATGCTTTAAAAACAGTGAAAGACCTTGACATGTTCTGGTTGGATTGACTTGTATTAAAGTTCCTTCTCCAGTGCTGTCTGAACAATATTCATTTGGAAGAACCGCGTGGTTTAGCCTCCATCATGTGACACAGAATTGTGTATATTCGTGTTATCAAAACATCTATACACAACTTTGCAAATATCTTGTCATCCTGTTTCATGGTCAAGAAAGTACAAATTTAAAGAGGATGGGCGTTATCCTGAGTTACGCTAAAGTTACTAAAGATATACACTAATTAGGTATCCTACCTAATTAGTGTGTGTATCGTACTCCTGGCTTTCTCACTTGGCCAGGCTGCATGTGACTTCCTTCTCTCATCAGGTTAACTAAGTCTCATAAGGACTAAATAAAGTCCTTATTCCAGCTTATGAAACTTTAAAAAAATTAAGTATTTTAAACAGTTTTATGAACTTAGAAAAGACAGTGTTATTTACCCTTCTTAAACAGAGAGAAAAAACTGTGGATACATCTTTAAAATGAAAATTTCATAAAATTGTAAATATTTTAATAGCATCAGTACATTTTACCAACATAGCTCAAGTTCACCTGTGTTTAGCTTTTTCCAAATAACATAATACAAAATTCCTCATAATCACTGAGCAATAAACTTTTATTTGAGAATCAAATGTGTTGATTATTCCCCAACTCATAGACGAATGCCTGGTGATCTACTCTTCAGTTTCCTCCATCCTGACTTAACTCAGACAAATCAGCCAGAGCTCATCTTGTAGGGAAACCAGGTGCTCACTCTGCCTGAAAAGATTCAGCACATCCAGACTATGGCATTTCCCTTACATCTAAGGAAACTATTACATTGGTTATTGTTAGACTGAGAAATACTTAAATACTTCGAAGTAAGCCTAATTTGGTGTTTCCGGATCTATTGGTGCTATTCACAGGTAGTTCTGCCCACATGTGTGAATAGCAGAGACAAAAAAAATAAAATAAAATGCCGGGCGTGGTGGCTCACGCCTTTAATCCCAGCACTCAGGAGGCAGAGGCAGGCGGATTTCTGAGTTCGAGGCCAGCCTGGTCTACAAAGTGAGTTCCAGGACAGCCAGGGCTATACAGAGAAACCCTGTCTCGAAAAACCAAAAAAAAAAAAAAAAAAAGCTTTTGTAAAAGGATACCTGAGGTGCTCTGAAGGCCTGAGGCCTACTCACACAAATGGACACACTTTCCAGGACCGTAAAATAAACCAAACCTCTGCTCAGCATAGGTGTACATTTGTAATCCCATCACTTCAGAGATGGACACAGGTGGATGGAGAGCTAATGCCCAGTGTGGACTATTGTTTTTATTAGTTGGTTGGTTTAGATTTGATCACTTTGAGATGAAAGTTTCTATTTGGCATAACTTTTAAAATGTTTTTAAATTCCTTGTTTTATTTTTTTAAATGCAACATCACAAGAAGGTAATAACATACACTCAGACACACACACACATATACCTAAATGAAAACTGTTAAGCATATACCTATATATAGCTTCTGTATCAGGGGCCTGATAAGAGAGAAACCATAAGAAGCATGGTAAGAGTTATAAAATTTAGGAAGAATTGATTCACGGGCGACCCACTGAGGCTATGTAAATCAAAGCAACTGAATAGCTAGCTATTGATCACCTCCATGCAGTGATCCTTGCACCTGAACCTGAGTTGGCTCACAGCTCCATTTTGAGATGGTCTGACTATGAACCAAGCAATTCACTTAGAGATGTAATTAGCTTATACACTGGGGTAAGCGCCTTTCCTATTGTGAGTCAGTAGTAAACACTCTAGGACTGGCTTAGTGCTACCCTGAAGGTAGTGATGGCAAGAAAACACTAGTACTTAGGACCAAGGGATTTCAGAAAGTAACAGAAAAACATAACAGAGCCCAATAAATTTCAACAGGTCAGACTCAGGTCTCCTCACTGTAAGTCAGATGGAGTTAGAGCTACTGCTTGACCTCTGGAGCCATCTGAGAAGCTGGCTTGGCTATAAAGAACAGATTTGACTCAACTGAGGATGAAGACATCAATAGCAGAAGGACTGAGGTCATAGGATTGGCCCATTTTTAAGGCACTAGTTTTCTGCTGGTACTGTGAATCACAGATAGTAAGCTCATGCCCCTGAGCAGAGAGCTGGCTCTGTTGATGCCTTTGGGTAAAGATATGTCACTGGCCAGATAAAAAAAAGCTGGCATAGAACAGGATAGACCAAGTTCCATCATCCCTCTGCAGCTTCCCAGCCCCCTAGTGTTCCTGGGAAATCATGGAGCCAGCAGATGTGTGGTTTGCAAAATCTAGCTCTGAGCTATGAACAATATCTGGGTAACTAATCTAACCACACCATATTGTCACTTGCTGTGATGTAATGTCTTTTACTATTATCTTTAAGATATACTGGTTGTAGGGGCTGGGAAGATAGTCAATACAATGTTTGTTACATGAGCTTTAGGTCCTGAGTTTGGATCCTCAGCACCCATGTGAAAATCCTGACCTGCACAATGGTGCACTAGTGCAATCCCATCACCAGGGAGGCAGAGACAGTAGGATCCGTGCACTCAGTAGTCAGCTAGTCTTGCTGAATCAGCAGGTTCCAGGCCTCCACATGCATATAGACACATCTGCCAAAGCACCTATACACAGTCATAAACAAGCACACAAGCACACAGCACACACAAAAGCATCTGCTGGTGGCTCTCAATTATATCAGCTTTATGTCTAACCACTATGACTTGCAGTTAAAGAGTGTTCTTCCAGAGTTGCCCATGCCCTTGAATTTCTTGAGTCTTGCGTGGACCATTGTCCTTTCTTTTATGGTACATGTGGCCATAGCATATTCTGCTGGTCTAGAATTTCCAGTTGTTCTCTTTTGCTTATTGGTCAACTTAGAATGCTTCTGAAATGGAAACAAAATTGTCATCTGTTAGTTTATTTGAAAGTGAAAATAGAATTTGACCAGTTGTTAGAATGGTTACAGGGTAAATGATCATTCATTTACAAGTTTGTTTTTTGTGTTATTTAAAAAATTTTTAAAGTGCTCGGACAAGTCACTTATTTAAGGAAATCTGAATTTTATTTTTAACCTTGAAAATGGCCCATCATGTGCTTGTATCAGAAGTGCACTCGACAAGTTGGGGAGAGGTCCTAGTGGTTAAAGTACTTACTGTACTAGTGTGAGGAGCAGACATAAAGCCATGTTCATAGTACCAGTAATTCCACAGCGAGATGGGAGGCAGAGACAGGAGAATCCCCAAAGGCTCACAGGCCAGCTACTTGACACATGGAGCATCAAGCAAAAAGCTCACCCTGTGTCAAACAAGGAGAGAAGTGAGGGCCTAGAGGTCCTCTGCCTACTCAGTGCATAACATGGCAAGTGCCTGCACTCACAGATGAATGTGTAAACACTCTCTCTCTTCTCTCTTCTCTCTCTCTCTCTCTCTCTCTCTCTCTCTCTCTCTCTCTCTCTCTCTCCTAAAAAATGTGTTCTTGGCTTATGTTATTAGCATTGGGAGAAGGGACCTTAAAGATCAGCTGTCCCAAATTTCTCATTTTGGGTAAGAAAACCAATTTCAGAAGGGTAAATTCATGTGCCCGAGGCTGAACTGGAACCATGTTTTAAGATCTTTGAGCCAAAGAAAAGTTAGAGGCAGCTTTCCAAAAAGCTAGCCATTCAGATAATTCCTGCTTTGTAATAGTTGACCTGGTTGACGAAGAATTCCAAGGCACTTCAGTGTGAAGCACTTGGGTAGATAGAGTTCAAGATTGGACTGCTAGCCTTATGCTTGGCCAGGTACAAAGAACTTGGTTTCCATCCATGTGTAGTTATGATTTGCTCTGTAAAACCTCTTCTTTTTTCCTCTCTCTCATTTTTTTCCTAGAAAATGGGAAAATGGTACTTGCTCTGAGATACCCAACTTAAATATGTATGAGACTTTGGAGCTCTTGCAGACCTGGTCTACCTTTGGACATCACATTACAACATGATCCTGTACAAAGTTTATGCTCTGGGACCATGGAATCAAGTGACAAGAAAATATAATATACTCCCTACACACACACACACACACCTTAGAGTGTTTTAAAATAACTCTACGATTTTATCTTGGGCCTCATTCATAGCTATCCTTGATTGCATGGGCCATGGGTGAGACACACCTCCATACACTAATTATTGCTGATTGCCAATTGGGCTCTGCAGGGAACTATGATTTCTGAATCTACTGTAACCTCTGAACAGGGGAATTGATGTGATGGACTGCTAGGGCCCACTAGTTAGTGACACCCTTCTTGTGTGCCTGGATCATTTCTAACAGGCTGACATACTTTCTGGAACTGAATTTCAGATCAAACTTGAATGCTGCTTCTACCACAGTTTCCTCTTCCCTTCTACCCACCCCTTTTGAGGCCTCCTTCATCCAGTCTGGGCCTTCCATTTATCCCACTCTATTTTCCTTTCTTCCTGTCTGTGGCCCCCATTCCCAACATAGAGCATAGTGAGGAGTGGGAACCTAAGGCTGCTGTGACACAGAGAAGATGCTGAAGAGGTCCTGTAACCATGCTGTCCCCGCAGGACCATTGCAGTCTCCATGACTAACCCTCCTTCTAATCAGCTTTATGACTATAGGCAAGTCACCCAGCCTCTCTGGTATTTAATTGTTCCATCTCTGAACCCAATCATATGGTCCAAAAGAGCACCTTCAGCTTGTGTTTGATAATTTCAGTGGAGAATCTGAAATTGTGACAATTATGGTAAATGGATTCAGTCTGGTGGTACAGAATAATTATACATATGCTTAGAAATTTTGACCTGGAAGTTCAACTCCTAGAAACTCATGCTGAAGAAAGAATTATAAAGATATTCCAAGTATGAATATGTAAAGTTATCACAATGCAAATATTATCTATATCTATATGGATGTAATAAAAACCACAGAGCACTTTTAATGATCTTAATATTTAATATCAACAGAATTATCACTACAATATCATCAAGTGAACAGAGGGGCATGCAGCTCTTTGAAAATAAATCTAGAATGATCCTTAGTAATTGTTGAGTGAAACTGTAAATGAAGAGAGGTGTGTTTTTCTGGTGGTCACATACATGCATGAAGAAATGAGTAAGACAGAAGGAGCCATGAAGACTCCTTTTAAAAAGGCAGAAACATGGTTAATGTTTCTAAAAATACCTAACATATTATTATTTAAGAGCTCTAAGATGTAGGAATTAGAGTAAAATGACTGTTAGAAGAGAATATGAAGTTATTAACAATTTTTATATGAGAAAATAGAAAATTTAAGATGGCTTCCATTAAAAACAACAAACAAAAAGGTTTACCTACTTCCCAATCACAGAAACTTGAGTTTGGACCCTTAGAACCCACACTAATGTCCAGGCAGGCACACTAGAGTAAATCTCAGACTGGAGGCATGAGGCAGGAACCCTGGGACTCACTGCCCAACCAGGGTAACTGAACCAGTGAGCTCCACATTCAGTAAAAGATGGTGTCTCAAGGAATAAGATGTAAATTGATAGAGGAAGACACTCAGTGGTAACTTCTAGACTATATACAAATGTTCATATGTGAATGTGCATTTGTACATATACATGTGCCTCCACACATAGACAAATACATGCATAGACATGGCACACATACATGTGCACACACATGCAAAGTTTGGTTTTTAAAGTCTAGCTGTTCATATTGATCTCATTCTCGTGGCCCTAATTTTGGGCTTTCTCCTTAGGAAACCCCTTCCATGATTGCATCCCAGGAAGGCCTTGGAACAACCCTACCATACTCGCTGGCCAGATTTTGTCCTCCTGTGTGTGATTCTACTAAAACTCAAGTTCTCTGTATTTTTTGTAGGTTGGTCTGTTTCTTTTATTTCTTAAGCCAAGGTCTTGCTGTGTTACCCAAGCCCTCCTTGCACTGGCAATCTTCTTGGGTTAGCTTTCTGAATGTGGAGGCTATGAGCTATGGTGATGGCCCAAGCTATATTTCAAATGTATTTATACGGTCTGTATTAAGAAATGACTCAAATTCTTCATTCTGTGTGGTGCTTTAAGAGGTTTGTTTTTTTTTTTTTTCACTTTATTCTGTGTGGGGTAATGACTGGGAGACATTCCTGGCTTAGTGAATAGCCAGGGTAAAATATGTGTGGCTAACAACTGTAACTACAGTCACAGTAGTGATAGCTGACCTTTACTGCTATGAATTCTGAATGTGGTAAACCTGTTGCTCACTGAAGGCCGGGCCCTGTGTTGAATGATGCATTTCCTCAGCCTTAGAGGTAAAGAAACCAGGACTCTCAGAAGCTCAGTCTGTGTGCAAGGTCAGGTAATCAGGAGAGGGGTGGTCAGGCAAGTTAACCTTGTTCAGGTGTTTCAGGGACTGAGCCAGCACTGATGTGAAGGTTCATAGTTCAGCAGCACTTTGGTTTAGTGTCATGTCTTCTAAAGGGCATGGAAAAGTGCTCCCCCCCCCCCCAGTTGTCTTGCATCAAATTCAGGCACATCTGGAGAGAATGACACTTCATGACAGCTTTCTGCAGGCAGCCAAGCAGCAAGACTGCAGGACTCCGAGAAGCTGGAATGGATATGGGAGAGTCGAGGTCATGGGTTACTTGATCCCCAAATACCAATGATTACTCTGACCTTAGAGTATGTTACATGCTTTTCTGTAATTGTCCCAAGCACTCCTGAGTCTGATAAGTCTCTTTCCAGCTTGTTCAATGCCATATCGACTTGTAGAAACTCCAGGACTGAAGCGGGGAGGAAAAAAGAAACTTACATTTCAGAGGTTACTAAAATAACACTCATTGAAATATATTCATTATGAGTCCCCTAAAGGCATGGACTTCTCGTGAGTCTGGAGCAGAGCTTGATTGTGAAAAATATTACTTCTCATTTGTATGCTGTGACAAAGTTGGCTTTGCAGACTTGCGCTGGCTACAGGCAGTGCCTGACAACTGGATCCCATTAGTATTCATGTCCCGTTTCCATGGGGAATAGAAAGTAGTAGTGCACAGGAGGGCTCGGGTAATTAGAGATGAAGTATTGATCTGTGAATCAGAGCCCGCACCTGCACAGTCGCTCTGCATTAGGAATCAGCATCAGGGACCTCTGCCACACAGGAAAATCACACGCTGCATTCAACACAAACCTTTCTTCTTCTTCTTTTTTTTTTTTTTTAATTCAACTGTGTTTTACTAAAATTCAAGAGCTGATGGCTTTCACATACAATGGTCATCATGAAATACTGCCTGATTCCCCCCCTCCCCCTTAAAAATCAGCTTTCTGGGAGAAATAAAGAGATGGACCACTTGTGTTTGTGACAACTCTGTGCGTTCTTGTGGATTTGTCTGGGTGTGTGAGGAGTGAAGGGGTTCTTAGGACAAGGCATTGATATGAATCCGAGCATCAGACATTTCTGTGCAGCCAGCCTATGCTCCCATGAGAGATCTGTATGTACCTCCAAATCATCTGGTCCTGGGCTGCTGCTGTCCCATTGTAAAGGTGGGACAGATAGCTGTTTATCCTGTGTCTTTTAAACTTTCCTTCTTCATTAACACAAAAATGAATACGCGTGCTTGGCAGGGGCTGACATTGCTATTGTGTAGGAGAGAGGACAGAAAGACACTGAGCTGAAGGTTGTAGAGGACTTGGGTAAAACAGTCTCTCCTGACATAACAGGATTACTACACTCACAATTCACAGCAGCAAGACCAACACATGATCAAAGCAGTTAATATTCCAGCATGAATGGGGAAGTGCATATAGCCCCCACCCCTAACTGAGGAGCTCTTGACATGGATGGGTGCTCAGAGAGGAAGAATCATATATTTTTAGAGTTGTAGTCCTGGTAGGATGACTATGCTCATCTGGACAAACCCCCCTACACACATCCATTCAGAAGGCACAGGACAAGGTACAGGAGAGGAAAGGAATGCTGCCTACCTTCAGTAATCTAATAAAACGTTCAGATTCGTCTATAAATATGATCTGACTCTGGTGTGTGGCCACAGGGATGGGAGAAATCCCACATGTAGCAGCAGCTTTGGTCAAAGATAATGGAAGACAACGGAAGGGAGCCAGATCTCACTGTGGATTAGGCTCATTGCACTCTGGGAAAGAGCAGTGTCCTGCAGTGTCTGCAGTAGAAGCTTCAGATCCAGGGTGGGGACCAGATGTGACCCCATCACCATCCTAGCAAACAAGCAATGCTAAACAGCAGCTTGGTATGGAGAGAGAACTCAGTCAGTTAAGCACAAGTGGAGAGGACCTGGGTTCACTGCGCAGAATCGTTGTGAAAAGGCCCACTTGCATGCTTGTAATTCCAGTACTGGAGAGTTGAGAGACAGGATGGTCCCTGAGACTCACTAGCAAAGAGCCCAGCCAACCCAGCAGCTGGAGGTCAAGTGGGAGACTGTCTCAGAATAAGATAGACAGCTCTTATGGAATGCAGCAAAGGTTGATTTCTTGCCTACACACACACACACACACACACACACGTGTGTGCATGCAGAGCAAGGATGACTTAAGATGTAAGAGCGAGAACTACAGATCACTTGCCATAACTTAATATAGCTCTTTAGATAAAATGTGGAAATTAAAAATGTAATCCTTAACATTGGTTCATTATTATGGTCATTCCTTCTCAAGATAAAGTATGAATTCATTCAGTTACTCTGGCATGATACCTGACTTTGACAAAGGAGCATTCTGGGTAATATCGCATAAATGTTGGACCTGATGGGTATTTTTCATATTACACTAGAAATGATATTCTTGTCCTCCTTTGTTTTCCTCTTGACATCCTTTGAATTTTCTAAAGCTGGTTCTTAGTATAACCTTGAGCGCTAGACAAAGCATGTGCTACTAAGAAGCTGAGCCAGAAGGCTCCCGAGTTCAGGGTCAGCCTGGGCTGCATAACAAAACCCCATGCTACAAAACAGCCATTAAGACTTTTATCTTCATATGTTCATCATGGAAGTTCTTGGACATTAGCCCATGTATCTTCAGGAGCTGATAATGGGCTTACAGTGATATGAAAGCCCCATGCTCGCCTCTGCTGATTGTGTGGCCATTATTCAATGGAATATGAAGGGGGAAACACCATGGAGAGCATCCCACCATTCTCATTTGAAACTGACAAGAATTTCCAGATGGTAGCGTACAGGTATCTGCAATAAATGGTTGCGTTATTCTGTTATCTTGAACTGCCATGGGAAAATATATTTTACAGCAATCTTAANCCCATGCTCGCCTCTGCTGATTGTGTGGCCATTATTCAATGGAATATGAAGGGGGAAACACCATGGAGAGCATCCCACCATTCTCATTTGAAACTGACAAGAATTTCCAGATGGTAGCGTACAGGTATCTGCAATAAATGGTTGCGTTATTCTGTTATCTTGAACTGCCATGGGAAAATATATTTTACAGCAATCTTAATTTTGTTAAGAGCTGATACAAAATTTTTCTACTGAAATGTCATATATTCCATACATGTTGACTAGTAGAACATATGATATGCTCACAAGTATATTTGATAACTGGCATTAGGTATTGAGGACTGCCGTGATGGTAGGGATGGATCTCTTGGATGAGAGAGGGGAAGGGTGCATTGTACAGAAAGTTCAGCAAAATGGAAGTTAAGGAGTGGACCAAACTTGGAGCAATGAAGGAGACCATGACCATGAAGGGTTGTTTCTAGAGTCATGGGATAAAAGGTTTCACGTAATGAAAAACAAGGCGGGACTAGACGAGCACCCATGCCTATGATGGACCAGCCAGGGCTTCAGCCTTGGTCTAGGAGAAAAATGAAGAAGTAACAGACAGTTGAGCTGGAGCGGGTAAAGGGCGCTGGTTACAGTGGGAGGAAGGAATTGCAGCAGCAGACCCTGGGTGCATTGGAAGCCATGTTGGCCCCAAGGCTGCTGTCGCTGTGGCTTTTGCCTGTCTGTGGCTTTTGGCTCGGCTCTGGAGATAACCACTTCATCCTCATGAGCTTCATCTTGCTAGGTACCCTCAGGGATGGTAGGCAGAAAGCCAGTTTGGGACACTTGGGCATGGAAAAGGCTGAACATAAAAAGAGAAGAGAGAGGACACAAGCCAACTGCTGGCAGCTTATTAAGCTACTTCTGAAAGGAGAGAAAAGATAAAGTGGAAGTTTAGAGATACTTCTCAACCTTGGGCATACAGCTGAATGGGTGTACAAGGTTGTGAGCTCATTCTCTAGCACTGCAAAGTCTAAGTACTTATTTATATAAGCAAACACATCAAGCATCTAAAGATCTTACCCTCTTCCCCCTTTCTTCCTCTTCTCTTCTTTTTCCCTCCTTTCCACTTTTTTCCTACTTTTTCCTCCATAGCATGCCTGTTTGTTGCATAAACACGGGTGTTGTTATTTCACTTGGGATCTTTTCCCACTGGGGTAAGAAGCTGGGGTTTTTTTGTTTGTTTGTTTGTTTGTTTGTTTCCCAGGGTCCCCTATACTTCATTTGAAGGTAGTGAATATTGAGGTTGGGTACAGCCTTCTATTTTTCAGTGCCAGACATTAAAGCCAGGCTTCATGCATGTGGGCTGCTGTACCTCCAGCCCCTTCACACACTTTCTCAAAAAGCTTACGCTTAGAAATAACTGTTAAGTAGACTCCAGTTCTGTGGCATCCCTAGGAGAAGCAGAGAGATGATTTGGGGAAGGAGGAAGGTAGGTACCTCATGTCGTAAGCTACGTCTGCTGAGATCTGTACTGTGACAGTTCAGTGATCTTCTCCCTGGGCAGAAGCTTGAGTTGCTATACCATTTCGAAAAGAAAACCTTGTCAGGGAGGTTAAGTAACTTCAAGTGGTAGGGCTGGCACCCAGCCCCAGGCCTTACCACTGCCAAACAGCCTCCCCTAAGAAGGAGGCTGCAGCTTGGGTTTTGCATCAAGTCCTGCCGTGCCAGCCTACTCTCTGATATTATACCTCTGTGCCTTCAGTTGTGGTGGGAGGATGGGAGAGCCCTTCTTTTAAGGACCATTTTTTAGCCTTAAACATGCTTAGTGTCTACTAAAATTGTATGTGCCTAGGGTTTCCGGAAATACTTTCCTGTTTTCAGCCAAGAAAAGCTTTTCCTACTGTACTAGAGTCTAGAACGTGTAGAACATATATTACTTTTAATGGGAAAGGTCTGCAGTCCCCCTGCCCCCACTCTGACATATACTTAGCGAACCTGTTTGACTTGTGGTAACCAAGATGGTTGATGCCTTGAATGCTCTGATGGCCACTGTGAGTGTGGACCACAGTGGGCTCCTCCCCTTTGCTCTTTTCTTCCCCTGTCCTCACAGCTGTGAGTCTCTCCTCTTATCTCCAGCCCGCCCTGTGCAGAGGGCACAGCGATCCACATGGGTTTGATGCCTGCCTCCATGCACACCACTAACACTGTCAGCACTGGGGGCAGAGTTGCTGAAAGTCTGTATCCAGGGCACATCCGATCTGTTCTTTATCCATGTGGCAGATGGCGGGACTCATGGGCTCCATATTGAGAACTGAGCCAATTTCTAAGATAGAGAACAGGAAAAGGAAGTAGGAATCTGAACATTCTAGAACTTGCTTTTAAAATGAAGCAAATGTCCCCACACACTACCTTGCCCCTGGGTTGAAGCTGACATTGGAAGAATGGGCAGGAAAAGTAAAGAGACCATTTGAGGGAGACGGTATATTCTCATCTCCCACTTTCTTTTCCGTGTCTCCAGAGAGAAAGGGAAATCAGGAGACACAAATGCCAAAGGGTGTCCCATCTTCCTGGTAGAGGTCTAGAGTGTGAAGCGCCTGTCACTCCATTTCTGCATCTCTGTGTCCGAATCACTGTTACCTTCCCCAGCCCTCCTCTTGCTCCCAGTACAGATGGTGGCTCACCACCTGGCTTTGGTTTTGGCATGACCAGCAAAGATCATGACTTGAAGAACTGTCTTCAAGTGCAGTAGTCTAACTCATGAAGCCCATCTACAGCCAGCAGTCTCACTAAGAGAATTAATTCAAACCCTGGGTCAAGATGAAGAACTCCTCCCCGCTCCCCACTTGATACTTACTGTTGCAGTCTGG
Organism: Mus minutoides; assembly: GCA_902729485.2. Classification (NCBI taxonomy): domain Eukaryota; kingdom Metazoa; phylum Chordata; class Mammalia; order Rodentia; family Muridae; genus Mus; species Mus minutoides. The sequence continues at coordinate 910,478 of LR750095.1, forward strand.
TTGCTCTGGCTTCATTGTCTGACTTTGTTTTTAGAATGAGTTTCCCACAAGCCTCCTAGGTCTGTGCTGATGGCAGTTACATCAAGTGTAGGGTCTTTAGTTACTTTGAAAATCTCTTACAGGAGTGCTACAGCTTTAAATAAGATTTCTGTTTTCTCTTGTTGCCAAATAGACTTGGGTATGTATGTGTGAGTGTGTGTGTATGTGTGAAAGTATGAAAGTATGTATGTGTGTATATGTGCATGTATGGGTGTATGTGTGTGAAAGCATGATTATTCATTTAGACTGATATCATACTACTTGCTACATCCACTCCAGTAGTGACAAGCACAACAGGCCCCAAAATCCTGGGCGCTGTCCCAAGGCGAAAAGTTCAAGGACACTTAGTCGCCTGGAACCATGGCATCCTATATAACGAATGCTCCAATGTCCTTGCTTTAGTTGGTAAATGGATCTGTGTGTTTTCCCTTAATATTGCTTTATTATAAGTGCCTCTATTTGACATATAGCTAAGTTAGATTCTAGGCAGTCCTTGAGCCGACCTTGGGCATGTGTAGCTAAGTCACTGCCCTACAAAGGAATTTACCCTTATCTAGGAAGAAGGAAGTTTGTGATCTAAGGAGGAACCAGAGTAGATACTTAGAACTATAGATAGCTGAGTTACACTAATACATAAGAATTTACAATGGCCTAGGGAGAAAGTGGACTATACAATTGACTAGAATAGGAACTATGGCCAGGGCCTTGCCCCTAACTTCTAAGATTAATCGGACCTTAGGTGAGGCTGCTTTTTGATCCCAGTTGTTAACATTGAATTTTATCCCAGTTGGTCCCTGCCAGTCCTTCCGTGTTTGTATTCCTTTGTTTTGTGTAAGAATCCGGTAACCTCATTGTACCTTGCCAGTGTGTCACCTAACTTACCTATTTTCTTCTGTATAAAAAGTTTGATGCTCGATTTGACAAATAACATTCAGATCCACACTCCCTTGTGTTGCATCTGTTTGGCACCCCTCCTTCTAGCCAACTCCTTTGCCCACCTACAACCAGAAACCCGTTCTGCACAGATAGGAGACCCAGAAGGGGTTAGTCTGCGGCAAATACTTAATATAGAAGTAATTTTTTTAATTGAAATTCCAAAATTGTGAAAAATCTTATACTATGTGGGGATGGTGTATATAAGTGCATGGGAGCTTTGGGAAATTGGATGGTGAGAGAAAAGGAAGTAGCATGTCCTAAATGTAAGTGAATAAGAACTTCCTCTCAGGAGCAAGTGTTTAATATGTATTGTAACTTTTATTAAATTGTAACATTTGCTATCCTATATAGCAATTCTGGGTCCCCTAAGATAGGGAGTTCAACTTGTCATGGCTTTGTGTTTTAGTCATAAACTTATGCATAGCAATCCAGTCTTTGTGTCTTCTACAGGTAGCAGGTTTTCTTCTTCTTCCTCCTCCTCTTCCTCCTCTTCTCCTCTTCCTACTCCTCCTCTTGGTCATCACCAACTGAAACTCTGAACAACATAAACAGTGTGTTTCTAGTCTGAAGTGGTCATTATATTCACATTAACTCTCTCTTCTGTAGCCTTTGAGGCAGTTACATACTCGTTTTATGATTTGGGGCAAGAAGGAATTTCCTACATGACTTTAATATAAGGACATATATTTAACTCCAACCCCTTTCCAGGCACTCATCTTTTGGGAAAGTGGCTGATATCCATGTTATCAGGCACATCATAAGACAAGGGCCTGTTGCAGTAGGGCATCTTGGGATATCTTGTTGCTTACATACATAATTTGCATATAGGTTTCTTCCTCTCCTCTCCCCTCCCTCCCTCTTTCTCTAATTGATAACTGCTCTCATGTCACTAAAATGTGTAGACCTGACTTTTTTTTTAGCTTTATGAATTGCGCTTATATTTTCTGGCAGGGAAGCTGGTGAGTGTGATGTAACGGAGGACCTTACTTAGTTCCAGGGAAGCAGTCGTTGGGTCTTCCATTCTGTGGCCCACAGCCTGGTAGATTTGGTAGTTCTTGCTCTCTTGTGTCAGTTGACCTCTTAGATTTTTACTTCTGTTCAGGTTAGTGATCAGAGCATCACCATGACCATGACCATGGTCATGACCAAGACCATGACCGACTTGTGCATGGGCTTTCACGCGCTGGATGCTAGTTCAGTTCCCCACTCACCGTCTGATCATAGGAATTAGGATGTGTCGTCAGGATCTGAGCCTAGATGCTTTATTTTTCTATCTGGAAACTAAAAATAAAGTAAGCCACATATTTAGTTAATGGCCTCTAAGTTTTTAGCCCTTGCCTGCTAAATAAATAGGTTGATTGAGGCATCAGAAAGGGAATAGTTTGGGAGTTGCTAATTTATTTTTCCTTTTAAAGTTTCCCTTCGATTAGTTGCACATTAAGTTTAATGAGATCTGAGCATTTGCAAATAGGCAAAATAATGGGAAGAAACAACCAAATCTATTTATTCTGGAAGATCTGGCTTTTCCTTCTACTGGCAGACTCTTGGGAGCCACTTACATATCTTACAGGACTCATGTGTTTCCTCCTGCTTATGCCCCAGGTCTCACAAACCAGCAGACACTCTTGCTCACGTGCATGGTTCTGTCATATAAAGGTGATGAAGAGCCATGCTGAGAGGAGACCTAGACACCTGTTTAATTTTGAGGCCGACTGTTGGCAGTTCATTTCCCACAGACACCCTTGCTCCTCAGGCTGCCTGTTTTGGTGTTGTAAAGCTCTGTGAAGGCAGCTGGGCAATAGTGTTAGCATACCGCTGGAAATAAGATTTGTGAGCACGTGGGCTGGAGAGATGGCTCAGCGGTTAACAGCACCAAATGCTCTTCCAGAGGTCCTGAGTTCAATTCCCAGCAACCACATGGTGGCTCACAACCATCTTTAGTGGAATTTGATGCACTCTTCTAGTGTGTGTCTGGAGACAGCTGCAGTGTACTCATAGAAAGATCTGTGAGCATGAGGAAAGGGTTATTTGTTGTTTTGGTTTGGTTTCAAAAACTATCATTAGGAGAAAGGTCATTTTTTGAAGATGTTCAAGTTCCTCTGAAGAAAAGAGACCACTGAGAGTGGGGGTTTTTTTGTGAATGACTAATTTCAGGTGGTGTTTGTGAATGACTAATTTCAGGTGGTGTTAGTGAATGGTTTCTGATGGTGTTTGTGAATGACTGATTTTTTCAAATGAAACCTTAAAGGGAAGATATGTAAGCCTAGAATGAACCCCAGTAGACTTACTGTTTTTAGCTGCAGGTCTCCTTTTGTGATGGGGACATTCTTCAGGTAGATAGCTCTGACACAATAGTGTGTCATCACAGATAATAGCTATCTTGATGGCATCAGGACACTGTTCATAAAACAAGGGCATCGGTGTGCAGGTGGAATTTTTTTTTTTTCTCCCTGTACCATGAGATTATAGCTGGATGACTTGTCCGTGGACTACAGCTGAGTAAAAAGAAAAAAATCCTGATGGCTGGTGCCAACGATTGTGACAGGAGATTCCTGGCAACGCTAATAATGAGCCAGGACTTAACAAATCCCTGTCTTAGCCCTGGGACATGGAAAATATTTCTCTGCAGTAAATAGTTAGAAATCATCCACTTGTGAGCGGCTGTTGGATCGCTCTGCCACCGTATTACTTATTAGAGAGCAAGGGTTTGGAATGAGTTGATGCCAACTGATCATTTGCCGTCTTTTAGAGGATCTTTCACTGTATCATCTCATTAATGAATTTGAAAGTTAAGACTTTTGCTTTTAAAGAACTAAACTCTCATATTTTGAAACGCAGGTATTTTTTTTTCCCATACGTCTCAGGAATCCAAAGACATCTGTGTCCAGGAAAAACAATTATGAACCAGCATTGTTACTATCTATATAGGGTGTTATATAAAATAATTAATTTTTTTTTTTTAGTTAATGGGATAAGGTGTTGTGAGAGTCATAGTTCTATAGCATCTGACAGAGCCTGTGAGGTGCATTTTATTTTAGGGGTATGTGTTCTAATTCAAAAGCCTCTAGAAGCATTTGGGTGGATCGTGGTAGTCATACGCACCGTGAGCTTTAGCTCTCAGTTATTTGGAGAGTTTTTGGAAAAAATTTGTTTATGCCGTCTCAAGTCCTATTACCTGAAGATAAGTAACCAATACTAGGTCTTATAGAGTGTTTTCCTTTTGGAAAGCACAAACAGTGTTCTAATTCAGGAACCCTGTGGTAGGGGGTCTCTTGTCTGGACGTTGGTTAGGAACCATCTGGGGTGCTTCCGTCCTCCACAGCTCTGCAGCACCTGTGCGCTGGAAGGCCACTCGGTGACTCAAGGAAAGCAAAGCAAACACAACCACACCCAGAACAGTGACAACCTGACAGGGAACTGCCAGCAAAGCCCTTTTGTTCCTTTGTATTTCCACCATTATGTCCTTCAGTAACTTTTTAATGTGGTGAAAATCAGGAAATGATTTCCATTAGAGGATAACACTGTCTGCTAGCCTATCAGCTGGAGAATTATGAGACATATTTGAGGAAGGAATTGTAAGTAGCTCCCCAAGTATAAAGTCCCCTATTTGTAGACCAGCTATGATTGGTTACGGGCAGAGGAAGGATCCCATCAGTTCATGCTTACCAGCTCTTACTGGCAAACCTTTCCTCCCCACTTGAGAGTTACAGAAGATGCTTTATGTCCCTTGTCTTCTGATCATATTTCCTCCCATTATTCATCTATAGCTCAAGGGCTTATTGTTTTCCTCAAGCACATTTAATCTTGACATTCTCAATTCCTTGGATTTAGAGTTCGAGTCTGTCTTTGTTTCATGCATCCGAAAAAGGCAGTGTAAAGTTGTCAGGAGTACTTAGACAAGAATCATCAACACCTTTGAAAACTAGAGTCTGTGAAGTGAGCCAGATACACAGAGCAGCAAGAGTTTTTAACCCTGCCAGCTACCCACAAGGATGCAGTGTAAAATCTGTAGGAGCTGTGCTAGTAGCAGTGCACCACACTGGCACAATGCAGTGTACGAGCTGCGCTGGTTGCAATGCACCACACTGGCACAGTAGTGCAGTGTACGACCTGTGCTGGTTGCAGTGCACCACCACACTGGCACAGTAGTGCAGTGTATGACCTGTGCTGGTTGCAGTGTGCCACACTGGCACAGTGCAGTGTATGATCTGTGCTGGTTCCAGTGCGCCACACTGGCACAGTGCAGTCTTCAGGCAACCTCTATTCTCTTTGGGGTTTTATGTTGCTAAGAAAAAGAGGATAATTTAAAAAGCATTTTTTACCAAAAGCATTATGAAAATGGATTGGCTTGCAGATACTGTGCTTTCTTTTAAATAAGAATATTCTGTGTTCTAATAAAACAGTTGCCAGCATATCAAGACCATTGCAATAACGGAGTTCCTGATTATAATGATTTGCAGCTGTGGTCCTGGGGCCCGGTGTATCATTCGTGGCTGTCTCTATTTCTGAAAATTGTGTGCCATTTTTTATTCCTGTAAACACAAATTCTGGTTTGACAGATTAAGTATACTTTTCTCTTAGTAATTTAAAATATCATCTAAGTGCAAATACATGTTTTACACCTACAGAATACACACTCTGCTGTGTTGTCCTGTTAAATGATACAAAATGATTTCTAAATTTCACATAGTTTCTTTTGGTTACCACACTCCCATAATTAAACAAAGAAAACTAGGGGAACAGAGCACAGTAAAGAAGAGATCACAGGGGCAGACTGGTGAGAAAGCACCATGCTACAAGAGAAGTGATTACAAACAGCCCCTGAGAGCTGTGCTGGCTGACTGCTCCAGCTCTAAAGCCTTTGGAGCCACCTCTGAAGCATGATGTGAACATAAAGTCGGAACATGAGCTGCAGAAATCCTCAGCTCTGCTGGAGAGAGTGGTCAGGCAGAGCCAGTACTGTCCAGATCGGGCTGGAGGATTGTCTGCTTCACTTGCTACGGTGATGGAGAAAGCCTAGCATCCCGTGAAACTGTTAGGACTTTGGGTTCCTAGCAGTTGACCACCTGCTTCAGTTCCCATCTATAGAAGTTTGATACTGTTTCCGCCTGCTTAGCGCTGTGTTGTTTTTTTTTTTTTTTTTCTTGGAACACCTATGCCTTTGGGCACCTGGTTTTCATTAATGCTTCTATACCACACTTCTGTGACATACTTTAAAAAAAAATTCCCTTAAAGGTTAAAGTGATAGTACTTTTAAAGTGCATTATTAGTTTGGTGAGTGATTCACGGCTTTCAGACTCTTGCAATTTGGTATGATTAAGGGTTAGAAGGATTTTAAAATCATGCAAAAGATCATAGAAGAAGGCAAAGGTAGGCTAGCAGTCTAACTGCTACTGGAAGGCAGGAATGTATGTTTAATTTAAAATTCAGTGTATAGCCTATGTATATATTTTGGGATTCATATCGAATCAGTTTATATTAATTACTATTTATATGTGTGTTACATAGTTCACATTATATTGTATCTTTTTCATTTATTACATGATAATTAAATTCCCATACCTTTAAATAATACTTGAAATTATTATTTCAACAATTCCATTGAAATAATGTGGATTCATCATAACCGACTTAAGTATTCTTGCAGTGTTAGAATATGCAAACTCAAAAGGAGAAAATTTGTATCTTTGGCCTTAAAATGTGCTGAGTATATCTATGGGCTTACTTATCTCTTACTTTGGATCCACCTTTAAAAGGTGTGATAGTGCTACGTTTCAGAACCAAGTTAACAATTTTCCATGTCCACCTGGCTCACTGATGGGCCCACTCAGCTGCCTGTCAGATGAGTGGGGCAGCCATTTTGTTTCACTCTGTGGCCTCTTGGGGATCATTCTCTTTGGTTCTTAGTGGACAGAGAAAGCCAGCTAAACAAGTCCTGCTTTGTCTACAGGCAAGATCCTAGACAGCACATGAGAAGAGGTATAGAGAAGAAATCCCTTTAAAGGCAAGTGAGTCGCCCCTTCTGTGCTTCCCTGATCCTTCTTCACAGAAGAGATGCTCCAAGGGCGGTGTTGGGCTTTAGCGTCTATCCTAGGAGTGGTGGGCCAGTGATCAGGGAGAGACACGGGCTCTTGATGACCTCAAGGAACTCTCGCAGCAACCTTGAGTAACCTCTTTCATACTCGAAAAATGCCTCCCTCATTTTAAGCCCATTTCTTTGAGCTTTTCTGTTCCGTATAGCTAATCCCCACACAGTTGCCAAAATCTTTACTATATTCCATCAGTATCAACATATGAGAGTCCTCATATGTTGTCATATGAGAGTCCTGAACAGAGAGGTAAATGCAAAGATGATTTTTATTATTGAACAACAGTAATTCCTCAAGTGTTTGTTGTCCATAAAATATAAAATTTTACTTACTGTATTTTAATTTTTGATTTCCCCATGCTCTATCTAGTCTCTCTCTCTCTCTCTCTCTCTCTCTCTCACACACACACACACACACACACACACACACACATACACACACAGAAATAGAATATGGCAGCTATTATCAACACAACAGTTATCCAAACACCATAGTTTATTTACAAAAGGCCACTTTGACATACAAGGCATTGCCTTTGTGCTGGATACAAAATTCCTCCCATGAGCGATTGAATGGAATACACAGTATATTTAAACTATAGGAAATATTATATGTTCTACTAGCAAGTGAAATTATTCCATACCCCACCCCCACAATAGCCCTGATGTCCCTTAACTGGCTCTCCCTTTCTCTGAGTACTTATTACTTTCTCACATCATATAATTTACTTTATCTGGCAGTTTATTTATTTATTTATTTATTTTTATCTTTAATTGCTCTGGTGAGGCAAGTATCTGTGTGTTGATGGTCATCAACATACCTACAATCGTGACTGGCAGGGTCACTTAAATTCTCATAGATTATGTCACTTGCTCTTTAAGTTGTGACTAGGCCATCTAACTTTAAAGTCTGCCCTGTGTCAGAGCACTTACCTAGTATGCTCAAGGATCTAGATGTACTGAGGAAAATAGTGTACTCTGAATTCCTATGGTATATGATTTTTCAAACTGAAGGTTATTTCTACTGACAAAGTGTTATATTAAATTAGTTTTGAAATAATCTGGAAGCTTTAGGTAAATATTATTTCTTAAAATCATGTGTGTGTGTGTGTGTGTGTGTGATGTGTGTGTGTGTGTGTGTGTGTGTGTGATGTGTGTTTGTGTCAGGAAAATTGGACAGAAAGAATAGAGGATTCTCATATGCACCTCCCAAGTCTCCCACTGCTAACTTTTTTTTTTTTTTTTGCGTTACTATGTAGTACTTTTGTTACACTTGGCAAACCATTATTGGAGGTATCATTAACTAAAGCTGGTAGCTTACACTAAGACTTCTATCTTCTTATACATTCTGTGAGCTTTTGCACATAACAAATGGCATGCTGTGACATTGCAGTATCCTGCAGGATAGCCTCATACCCAACACTGCAAAAAATTGCTGTTCCAGTGCACATGTAGATATAATTCTTCAACTCATTTGGACACAGACCAAGGAACATGGGTTCTGGGTCAGATAACCATTTCTTATTGGGTCTTTATAGTGCGCCTGCTTTGAGAAGCGGTGCTGGAAAGTAGCTGACGTTACAGCTAGGCAGGGATGGAGCTGAAAGCTAACTTTCTCATGTTCTGCTCCCTTACAATCTCCTGCAATTGTGTATAAGTGGCCCCGAGAGTGTGCACAGAACATGCAAGCATTGTTTCGCAAGGGCTTAAAGTATTTCTCATGTTGTCGGAACCTGAAAGCATTCATTACACATTCCATGTGTTTATATTGTAGATGCCATGCTAATTAAAAGGTAGTTTACACAATTCAGCAATCTTTGCTAATTTTCAGCAGTAAGAGAGTATCTCACAAACACTCGGCAAAAGTGTTCACACATGCCACGGGAAGGCTTCTGTGTTTTCTGCACTCTGGCTTGCCATTACTTCATTTTCTCCTTTTATAATGAGTTTGAGCTAAGCGCTATATTTCCAACTCAGCGTTTGCTGTATTTAGCAAGTATGTGGTCCATGCTATCCTCCTGGCATTTAGGAAACCTTAAAGGAAGAGGACGCTGATTGCATCTTATGATGTGTTGGTCATGTGATGGCACAAAATTAAGTGTAACATGCTTAGCATTCTGTTGCCGTGACAAGTGTAGAGAAATCCAGCTTTAGCCTGGCCATGGGGGGTGGGGGTGCTTCTCTTCATCCAACCAGCTCTCAGGCTGCTTCCTGAGCACCAAGAACTAAACCCTGATTCACTAATGCTGGCTCCTGTTTTGCATTCTTGATATGTTTTACATATAGGTTTTCAGAGATCAAAGCTAGCTACTTTCCCTTTTTCTTCTGGCTAATTATCTGTTTGTAAATGATTTTTTTTTCTTCTACTTTTTTTAAATTCTCCTATCATTTCCTTATCTACTCTCTGAGGATAAAAGCTACCACTATATTAGTCACCCTCCTTGACAACGTGGGATTGCTATTGATCCCTTTCTATGTCCCAGGTAAAAAACAGAAGAAACAAACACACAGGTGGGGAGCGTAAGCCTCCATTAAAGAACCAGGTACAGGCGCACAGATCAGTTTTCCTGTACTGGATCCGAGTGCCACAGGTCATGAGGGCCAAACTAAAATGAGGAGGGCAAGTGGGAAATAGGAAAGAAAAGGGCAATTTGTTTTTGAACTTGACATACTCTTGTGATGTCTTTGAGTTTCAATGCAAAGTCCAAGTGAAAACTAGAAAATAGGTTGGGAATCAAGACTCACTCTCCCCTACCCCCTTTCATTAAAAATATATATAGAGATATATAAATGTAGATATATAGATAATTTCAAATCAGTTACAGTAAACTTCAGGTTTCTTATGAGTTCATGGCTATTGCTAACCTAGGTTTAGCCTCCTACTGGTCTCTCTTTGTATCCTTCTTTGCTAACAAGTCACTGCTAAATACAAATATTACCCAGAACTGTCCCAAGTTCCCCCAAATAAGTTTAAAAGCAGCCCACTGCTGTGTATGTTTCTTCCACATGTAAGCCATTTTGCTGCCGAGACCTGATTGCTAGCCACAAAAAAAAAAAAAAAAAAAAAAAAAAAAGTTGTCTGTGTGTGTCTAACTTGCAGCCCCATGGCTTGGGCTCCTCAGTATTGTTGAGGTTGTACTTGTGTGCCACCATACTGGTAAGGCATAAATGATGTCTCCTCCTTTTCCTCCTCTTCCTCTTCCACCTCCTCTTCCTCCTCCTCCTCTTCCTCCTCTTCTTCCTCCTCCTCCTCTTCCTCCTCTTCTTCCTCCTCCTCTTCCTCCTCCAACAAGACAGCATACACAGCTACTCCTTTGAATCATAGTCTAATTCCCCCTCTGTTCTCCATGTTTAGCTTTAATCATTCATAAATTTAAAGTCATTAGACTACACTAATTGTCCTTCACTGTATAGAGTTCAGGTAAATTGTGTTTATTACTTCTGCACCTGGGGTGCTGAAATGCTATTAGACCTCTTTATAAACATAAAATTATACATATTCAATATGCCCGTGACAGATATTAGAAACAGTACAAAAGTCACACACTGGCATTTCTCCCTGCTTGCTTGCCTCATGTTTAGTCAGGATTAGGTTCGGAGCATATTACAGTCCATCAACAATCTTGGTGGCTTGAACAGTAATAAAGATTTATCATGTCAAGTAAGTCTAGAATCCAATATAATAGCTTCACTGTGCCAAGGTTTACACAGAGACTTTTTGTGTCTTCTGCCACGGTAGTATAGGTTTCTATTTTCTATATTATTTCCTGGTACAAAATGATTACTGAACTCTAGCCACCACATCAAGGAAAATATAGGCAGACATAAATTTGTTGCTAGCCAAGGCACCTATTGTTATTATGAATGCCCACATACTGTCTCAACAGTAAGATCAGAGTCAAGAGACTCTACTCTCTGAAAGGGGGATAAGAGATATCATTTTGTTTTTAGACAGTATGTTCAGCTTAAAATCAAGAGTTCAGTTATTAAGGAGAAAAATATAACAGGCATTTTTGCTTGGGGTGGACAAAATCACCCTCTTCCTAGTGGATGAAATGTACCAATTATTTGTACTGTTGAGTTTCTCTTGTCTGAGTTCCTGCAACTGTGTGGCTGCCATTCTAGAAAGCGTCTTCATTAAAACAAACGGCAGAACTACCTGCCGGGATTCAGTTTCTCAGACATGTCAGGTCCCATGAAGCAGCAGATCCACACATCCTCAGCAGTGTTGACAGGGAGACAGGGAAGGCACAACAGTCAGGTCAGGGAATAGCACACTGTTCTTCTGAGAACCCCTCAGTCACACAGTAAGGAATTTAGGTGATGTTGGCTTCGGGTCTGACATTTGTGTGTATGGCTGCCTTACTCACATGGCACAGGTCAGCCCGGGAGTTGACCTCTTGACACATAGCAGAGCCTGAGATTCCCAAAGGACCTGCTGCAGTACAGCTACATACAGTCTGTCCAGGAATCTCAGTTGCTGAAGTGATGCTCAGCTTTAGTTGGGTTGATGGTCCTCGTGGAGAGCAGTGTTTTGCTACCCATTTCTTGAGACTGATAGCCTCTACACTCCAGTACTCCTGTGTTACCCTGACGCGTAACTGAAGAGGTTATTGTAACAGGGTTAGCTTAGCACTTAGCAAAGTTGTATCAGAAGAAAGTCTGTATAGAAAGAGGTTTTTCTCTTTTTTCAGAGTCAGAGATGAGAAGGACTAGTCACTTGGCTGAATATGTTGAGAAGTCAGGAATTCTTCATACAGTGCTTTCAGTGTGGACTAGGCTTCTGGCTACACTGTGAACATAATTTCTCCACCTAATTCATTTCCACATCACCCCCTTGACTACTGTCTTCTGTTACCATAATGTGTTGTGACCAGAGTCATGTAAGGAACACAGCCAATGGCTTGTATCCCTAGACGGTTTTTGTTTTTAAAACTCTTGCCTCTTAACGTACTCCGTTTCATAAACAGTCTTACAATCCCATCATGACTGCTTTTAGAGAGTAGGAAATGAAGATGAGAAGACCTCTGTCTTCTGAGGCTGACACGGCTCAGCTACTAGGTAGGTCTCCTTGCTCCTGCCTAAGTCTAAATGTTCTTTCCAAGAACTATGCTGTAAATAACAAAGATCACACATCCAAGGATACAGCTCCACGTCACAAGATGCACACAAGCTTGTGTGATGTTTGTGCTAATTACAAGCACAAGAATATGAACCTGAGGTCAGATCCCCAACACCCACATAAAAGCTGAACATGGTGGCTCATGCCTGCGGTGTGAGTACTAAGGGGACAGAGAAGGGAAGATGCCAGGAGGCGCACTGGCCAGCTAGCCTATGCAGATTGGTGTGTTCCGAGTTCAGCAGAAAATTCTGTCTCCAGAGGCTAAGATGAAGACCAACAGAGGAAGGCAAGAATGTTAACCTGTGGCTGCTCATGAATATGCACATGTGAGCATACACATGTGTGCCTGGATGGCTCCCTGTATTAGCACACTGTTTTTGTCTAGTTGCTATGACAAGCTGCCTTGCCAAAAACAGGAGAAAGGAGAAAGGATCAATTTTGTCTCACAGTTTCACAGTCTATTCTGTCCTGGCAGAGGAAGCCTGGGTTAGAAACTGGAGGTGGTTGGTCACATTGTATTCACATTGTATTCACCATCAGGAACTGGAAGGTGGTTGGTCACATTGTATTCACATTGTATTCACCATCAGGACGCGGTGGGAGGTGATGGTTAGCTTGCTCCTCTCTGTTCCATCCAGTACTCAGCTCATGGAATGGTGTTGCTTGCAGTGCACCTCCCCCCCCCCCCCCCCCCCCCCNCGACCAGACTTATGTGTAGTGAGAATTTTGGTTTCTTTAAAAATGCAGATTGTAAGAACGGGTTTTCGTCATTAATCCCACGTGTGGGATCTGGGCTGCTTCAGACTGGCCACAGCAGCTGACTGTAATTTGACTAGTGCTCTAGCAGGGGCATGATTTTACCAGTGGCAGATAGATTCTGTGATTGTGTGATGTTTGGAATTCCAGGCACTATGGCTCCAAGGTATATAAATGCTGTTGGTTGGTGGTTGGTTGTTGTTTGCTATGGCTTGTTATGTAGTCATGTTCAAAGAAAGGAGAAAAAGAAATTAGATATCCTGATGAAACTTGCCCCAAGGAACTCAGAGCCCCCAATCACCAGGAAGTAGTCTAATGAGAACATCTCCCTCTTCCCCCTCTATCTTTTTTTTTTCTCCTACCTAGTGTTAGGGGGTTCAAAGGGTAGAAAGGAGGTAGAAGAAAAAAAGAACCCACAAAGTAGCAAAAGCCTGGCTATACTCATCCCTCACAGGTGCACCCAGGTTGTTATTTCCTAGGTGGGTCTAGAATCTGTCAATATTAACCATCACACAAAGACAGCACATCCATAAAATTGAAGGGAGTGGTGAGTCTCCCTCCATGACTCCAAAGCTGTCCTTCCCAAAGTGTTCCTGGCTACTCCAGTGATGACCCCGCCCATGCAAGCATTCCCTTCCATTGGCTATCTTCAGATACCATCGTGTTAACCTCTGTGGAGTATGGCTTATTTGGTGCCTGCTGACTCTTCCCCCACTGGAACATCATATTTCTGTCATATGCATCCCTGTCTCCTCAGCACCTGGAACCTGCACAGCACAGAGCAGATGCTGGAAGAGGGAATTTTATTGAGTGAATACCTGAGAACACTTCAGAAATGTAATCATCCCAGGATTGAGTTTGATTGTTTCTTGTGCTGTTTGTTAACGTACTGCCATTTAAACAGATACAATCATACTGAAAGGGAAAAGAAAAAAAAAAAAAAAGGTACAGCTGGCCTGCTAACTCCATCTTGTTAGTTTTGGTGCTCCGTCAGAGCTGCCAAATCTTCCTATATTTAGAATAGTTGTTTTATTTCTTCCCGTTTAACCGTAATTTTCCTGTCCTTGGGCATCCTCTTATTTTTCCAAGGACGAAATTACATGGACCCCACTATAAAACCAATTGATGTTACAATGATTAGATTTACTTCCATCTTAGCTTAAATTTTGTTCATAGAAACAGCACCTATAGATGTGCGCATTCTTGTTACTGTGACTGTGATGAACGTTATTAGTGTCTGCAGCCAATCATATTTCAAAGCTGGGAGTAGTTCTTCCAAGACATGTTCTAGAATCGGAAGATAAGCTAGGTAACTTCTCACTCAATTCATATTAGAAAATGTTGATTTTACTACAACCCTAACTATTAACACTCAGTCAATGATAAGCAAGCTACAGTCCATAGAACCATAGTGGCTAGGTATAGAGTAAAGGACTAGGTAAGAGACAGACAGATCTTCCTAGAAAGGGAAATTCACATAGGTACAGATGGATGGGTGAGAAGGGGAAGTGGAAACTGGAACAGAAAGATGAATTTAGGAATACTGGGAGAGATAGCTAAAATTGAGAACCTTTTGAGGAGCAGTATGAAAACCTAATATAGTGGAAGCTTCCTAAAATATATACATATATGAAAGTAATCTAAATGAAATCTCCAAATAACAGAAGAGACAGAGCCCCAACGGGACATCTCTTGTCACTAAATGAAGCTTCCAGTAGCAGGAATGGGCTACATATAGTTCAGTTGGCCAAAAGGTTCCAGGGAAACCCCCAGACAACTGAAACTATTGCCAGAACTATAAGTTTATCTCCACAAACTGGTGATAAGATGATAAGACCCTACTGCTAAAGACAACACACAACTCATTGAACACAGAGTAGTTGAGATGGTGCCTACATAGAATGACCATTCACACACACACACACACACACACACACACACACACACTAGTGTTCTTGCTAACAGAAGGAACTCTCCACACTACCAAAGAAGAAATAGAAACACCAACCATCTACAAACGCCTCAGTCTCTAGTGATGGCCTGCTTGCAAGCTATGCTAGTGCAGTGGAAGCACAAAGCCTGTGGGAGTAACCAACCAATACCCGGTGTGACTTATGACCCACTCCATAAGATGGGATCCATACCTGACAATGCTGGATTGACCAAGAACTTGAGACTAGATAGCCCAAGGACCTATGGTAAAACCAACTGCCACTGTCCTACTAAAGGAACATAGCAATAAAATGACTCCTAATGACATTCCGCTATACTCATAGATCAGTGCCTTGCTCAGCCATCATCAGAGAAGCTTCATCCTGTAGCAGATGGGAACAAATATGGAGACCACATCCAGACAACATACACAGAATGAGAGAGCCCTTGGAACACTCAGCCCAAAAAGGGATGTCCCCATCAAATCCTTCCCCTCTGGCCTCAGGGAGCTCTGCAGAAGAGGAGACAGAGCCAGAGAGATTGGGGGACACCAAGGAGACAAGGTGCTCTAACACAACAAGACTCACAGAGACTAGGGCAGCATACACCACGTCTGCTGCGGATGGAGTCATAGAGCCAAAAGGAAACATGGATGTATGCTGCATCCCTAACCCAGATGATGATAACCAAATGATAACCACTGGCAAATGAGGTTGTACTTTTCTCCAAGAGTCTCTCAGTGGCAAAACAAACTACTCTTAAGGGTAGGCAGCCTGCACTGCCATCAGTGGTCAACAGAAAGTTAACTTAGTGGCACCTGTGGAGGCTCCTATTCTTATAAGCTTATGCCAGGGCTTTTTTACTTCTTGCTTTTTAACTTTTATTTCTTTTTGTGTTTTGTTGCTGTTGTTGTTGTTGTTGTTGTTGTTGTTGTTGTTGTTGTTGTCATTGTTTTCAATACATCCTGACTTCAGTTTGCCCTTCCTCCCCTCTCTCCTAGGTCACACTCCTCTGTTCCCTTCAGAAAAGAGCAGGCCTCCCAGGAATATCCATGAAACATGGCATACCAAGATACAATAAGTCTAGGCACAGACCCTCTCATATAAAGGCTGGGCGAGGCAACCCAGTAAGGAAAAGGGACCCAAGAGGAAAGACTCAAAGATACCCCACTCCCACTGTTAGGGGGTCCCACTAAAACACCTGGCTAACAGCCATATTGTATATGCAGAGGACCTAGTGCAAACTCCTTGACTGCCTCTTCAGTCTCTGTGAGCCCCTGTGAGCCCCTGTGAGCCCTGCTTATTTGCTTCTCCTGGTGCCCTGGACCCTTCTGGCTCCTACATTTCTTTCTTTCTTTTTTTTTCTTTTTTCTTTTCTTTTTTCTGTATTCCTTCCTTCCCTCTCTATCCCACCTCCCCTCCCTCCCCATATCTCCCCTCCACCTTTAATCCTACACGTTCTGTTTGGTTGTTTTGTCATTTGTGTGTGTGTTTATCATATCATATTATATTGTATTATATATTATCTTATTATCCCTTAGAAGCTTGTTCGTTTTCTAATGAGAAATAAGAGAATCAGGTGGATGAGAGGGGAAGCAGGGAGGTATTGGGGGGAGTAGAGAGAAGGGAAAACATAATCAGGATTTTATATTTTATGAAAAATCTATTTTCAATAAAAGAAATATAAAATAAACATTACAGGTTGATTATCCCTATGGAGTTAAAAATACTCTCGTGGCATAAAGAAACCTCTAATTATGAAATTTTAGACAATAATTAAAAATCTGAAATAGCATTGTCATTTAACTCTGCAATGCGTTTCGAAAGCAGAAATTGCATGGTAGCCCAAAACAAGTTTTCTAGATAATACTTCCTGATGATAACAGAATAATGTGTCGTCTCAGGTCATTTGCTAAGGCTGTTTACATTGGAGCCTGTAAAATGTCATTTCCCTTTTAAAGGTTACTTCATGTATGTAATGAGCCATGCATGGCACTTTGAGTGTAGAATGAAGCCATGAAGCCATTTGTATACTTTAGCCTGGTGCCTGGTAGCTCCAGCCTGGTTCAGTTTCATGGACTCTCCAAGCATTGCCAATGTTTGCTACAATAATAGCCTTGCTTCTCACTTGTTTGTACAAGGAAGCTCTGTAATTGATAGTGTGTGTGCCTGGAGAACCAGGCATCTGACATAGCAGTAAGTGCAGCCCGGGGGGAGAGTATAAGCCAAATGACAAGAAAGCAAATATCAATAGGTTCATATTATGGAGAGAAAACTCAGAAGTACACTAGGCATAAACAAAACAAAGAAGCATTTAAACCCCAGAGGGAATATTCCACCTGCATGGATATAGTCTGCTCAGTGAGATGGTACAAGTGGTTGCCGCTCTTTTTGTTTATTTCCCAGTAAATAGAGTGATAATTTGAGATAACCTATTTTAATATCATGCCAGTTTCATTAATCACCCATCCATTCTGTCTCATTAATTTTAATAGCTCTCTCCACTCATTGATGCTTTATCATGCATTCAGAAACACTCTACTGTATTTTTAGTCCAGCCCCCTTGACATCACTCAGCTGCATCAGTCTGTCCTACTTGTACCTTGAATCCCTTCCCTTTAAAAACTCATTACACATTTGGGGGAGATCAGACTCTGTGAAGGGAGGGAGACATGCGTGATTAAGATCTGGAAATGATGATCAAACTTAACTTTTTGACGATCAATTCTTTGTAATTAAGTTGGCAGCTCAAAAGATAATTGCTCTATACTAGTTAGGAAATAAGTAGAATATGAAGACTTACCACTCATTTAATGGGCAGAGGTTGACCAGTTGTCCTTTTAGTACTGAATTTGCAGTCCTTTGATTAATTTTAATAAATGAAAGTACCTGTAAGAAAAGGGAGGTAATTATTTTCCTAAATTAAAATGACAAATTTTCATCACAATTTAATTTTAAAATTTTAAAATCTTTAATAATAAGCATAACATGGAATAAGAGCCTCACAGGTAGGAGACACATTGAGAATTAGTTACTGCCTTTATGATTTTTTTTCTCAAATATCACAAAATTAGACCAAATGGGCTTTTTATTGTCTTGATTACTAAGAAGTCTCTGTGGTATTCAATAAAGGTGACAGCTTTTTACTTCAGGACTTGTTCATTCCAGTAGATAAACAGGTCCCTACAAAAAGAACACAGATCTTTGTAGATAAGAGGTTTCCTTTGGTGAGGACAGAATTGGCAATGTGGCCAGGGTATAGCAAAACATGTTTGTCTTTTGAAAGAAAAAAGGAGATGTGTCAGGACATGGTCCAAGAATGGAGTTGCGTGAGAGTTCTGAATGCTTGTGAGGAAACACCAAGAAATTAAGACAAGAGTCTTGTGATCTCAGTTTCTTTAAAACGCAGAATTGCTCTTGGAATGTGTTCTTGTGCTCCTTCAGGTGTACCCGGATAGGAGTGAGTTTACTTCAACTGTTATTATTCATGTTCCTCTGTGGAAAAGCATGGTATCACCATGTGTGGCTTGTCCTTATAATTATATACTTCACTCAGGTGATTCTTCTTAACCCTCGAAGTATAAATTGTCAGATGCTCTGAATAAAGTTGGCTATTGCATGAGACGTTAGTCTGCTTCTTCTTTAAGCCTCACTCTTCCAGGTTCATGCTGTCAACTAGAGCAGTAAACAGAGGTGGAAAGGTGGCATTGAAATATAGGGTCAGATAAAAACCTTAGAAATGTCAGGAGTCAACTCCTTGCTTCACACACAAGCAGCCTGATAAGTGAATTGACTGACAATATCATCATCAGCTGGCTAAGGCCAGGCCAAACATCAAGAGTAGGGCTTCAGTATCTTTCTGGCCCTCTTCCTGAACATCAAGAGTAGGGCTTCAGTATCTTTCTGGCTCTCTTCTTTGCCATGTGTGCCAGAACCCAAAACAAAACAGAGCATAGAAAACAGCTTGTCCTAGAAGCTGGAAGGCCACACAGAGATGAGAGCGGAAGGGACAGCCATCTATCTACCCCTCCATTTTCACATTTATTTGCCTTCATCATATTCTCTGCTCATATACTGTACATGCTGCTTGTTTGGACTTTGTTTCCCTCAAATAATGATATCATGATACAGCTGTCTCTTAATGTCCACTCATATAAAATACACTCCTTTCATGGCCATTATGGCCATTTCTAGGCAGAGACTTCTTGATGAATTTAGGGAATATAGAACTTTATTCTTTTTTTTTTTTTTTTTTGGTTTTTCGAGACAGGGTTTCTCTGTATAGCCCTGGCTGTCCTGGAACTCACTTTGTAGACCAGGCTGGCCTCGAACTCAGAATCCACCTGCCTCTGCCTCCTGAGTGCCGGCTTAGAACTTTATTCTTAATAGGTTTGAATTCATGACTTGTGTGATTTGACATAGTACTTGTAGCCTCCCAGTTATGGTACCCAGGCATGGCAACAAACTAGTGTTTTTAAAAACAAGTGAGATTTCATGTGCAGGAAGACAGGCTTAGAGTGCTCTATATTTTGAAGAAAATGGAAGAATCAGGTTTCTGCTCCTTTTAATTTAGTTTCTTTAAAGTGTTCTTAAGAGGTTGATTTTTCCAATATTGATGGTGTTCCAGAAGTCAGAGACCTTGCGCCAGACTCATTGCAGTGATCATTTGCAAGTGATGGTGTGTGTAGAGGGGTATAATGGGGCTCACACTGTGACTTGCTACAGCTTCCATCTTTCAGGACAACCTGTTGTCTGTGTTTTGGTTTGGTTTGGTTTTTGTTGTATGGTGTTTTATTTTCTTTGGGGAGGGAGGGTGTTTCCCGGACAGAGGGCAGATACCAGAGGACTTGGAGATGAGAAAGATTGGTGTGCATGATGTGAAACTCACAAATGATCAATAAATAGTAAAAATAAAAATAAGACAGTAAGTACACAAAGACATAAAAGAAGGTGGTTTTTACTTATGTAGGATTTAGCTCAAGTTAAAATTATGTAAAGGAAAACAACAATAACTATTAAAAATCCTGATGGTCTTTGGGCCAAACAGCCACAAAGGCCGCTTCTTGTTCTCTCCTACAAGCTAAAGATCATCTAATTGTATTTTGGATTATGCCCTCAACAAAAAGAGCCTTCCTCCACTTAACCTGATTGGTTTGAGTCTGGCTTTTGTTTGGGAAGGTTGGGGGAGGATTACATGGAGCTGAGTGCCCAATACTATTAATGAAACCATACATATGGTGAATGAAATTTATTTGAATAGCTCAGGGGTCTCTTTTGTTGTGAACAAGGGCTCTTGCAGATGGGCGATATATCTGTCACCAGGTGTGCCTTACATGGTCAGATAAGAGTAGCAAGGAAAGCCACCAGCACAGTGGCCATGTGTAAAAGCCCCAGTCATTTGGAGTGGCCTGGGACATCTCAGTCTCTTATGGTTATCAGAGGCTTAAGCCCTTCTCTATTTGTTGGTTTGCCAGCCTCAAAGCAGAAATTGGCAAACTTCCAGGTTTGAAACCCTTATATTTAGCAACATCAAACAATTATATAGAATCTTAAAGAACTTTATTTTATTGACACGAGACACTGTAATATCTACTAACATTTGCTTATTAGAAATTAAGACTAAAGGACTTTTTAATTTTTTTGAAAATTTCTTTTTTTCTTTCTTTTTTTTTTCTTTTTTAATCCTTTTTACACTCGAGTCTTCATTCCACTGGGTCTGACCCCCATCCCATACCTCCTCCCCTGCACCCACCCCTCACCCCTGTCTCCAAGAGGCTGTTCCCCACCCACTCACCCACCCCACCAGACCTCCCCACTCTCTAGGGCCTCAAGTCTCTTCAGGGTTAGGTTAGGTTAGGCATCTTCTCTCACTGAGACCAGAAAACTTCTCTAAATTTTAAAAAAGAAAATCTTTAAAATTTACAAAAATAAATCCTGTACATTTAACACAAATAACATTTAAAAAAAGCTTTCCTAAAATTAAATAATTGGTTAGTTTTTTTATGTTCTTCTTTAGTAAAATGAACTAGATTGTTATTGCTGTTCCTACAGCCAGTCAATTATGATATGTTGTCTTAGTTGAAGAAATCTAGACTCCCAAGATGCAATAATTTAGTAAAGTAGAAAAATGTTGATGTGCTATCAGGGGATCCAAAATAGAATTTCCCTCTTCCTGGGAAGTATTTATTTGATTTGAAAGTGTTGTGCAAGGAAACTTACTCATACAACTAGGAAATGGTTGAGAGAGGCTCAATGTGGGATCCTGTCGTTTGGGTCTGTTTCTTTATAGCTTTTGTGGGGTTTCTCCTGGCATCTTACACAGCACCCCTTATATCACAATTGTGCCTGGCAGCAAGAAGGGGTCTCTTAATATCAATTTTTTTTCACCTGCCTCTCCCTGCTGGCTTGCATGGCTGTCACTGAGGAGCAATGGCGCAGAGCCTGCTGTTTCTCTAGGCTTGGTAGCTTCCTGGATGGTCAGGCAACCAATACCAGATAACCGACCAAACAATTTCAGTTCAACTAGAGAACTGAAAAGTAATGTGTGTTTTAAACTTTTCAAAGTTGAGTTTAGTAGAGGGGAAGCTCTCCAAAGGGCCACAGGAAACAGTTTCTGGAGGCAAGAAGCCAAGATACTAGAGCTTAGAAGACTGGGAAAGCTATGAGGAGCCAGACAGTGGGGCTCTGTGGTTAAGACAAAGAGGTAAATAGTGGCTAGACTGTTCATAGCAAAGAGCATGGCCTGGAGCGGTCAGTAGACAGATGAAGAGTAGACTTTCTTGCATAGTCACAGTGGACCACCAAGCCAGCAATAGTCTACAGTGGCAAGATGCATACGCTACTGCCCGGACAGAAATGAGGACAGAGTGCTGAGTTCTTTCCTTTCTGGAGAGTAAAGCATAGAAATGGGTGGATAGTATAAATGTTGGATCTATGATCAATCTTCATAAGACAAGGGCATACTTATATTTTCTCTGGAAATTCCCCTCCCCTATCTAGTGACTGCTGTCCACTTGTCTACTCCTTCCCACCGTATAACACTCTACAGTAGAGCTTTTCCTCCCACTATAACCTTGAAGGCTGAGTTTAGTGTGTACTACTTTCTTGCATCTTGTATTTATAGCTGCTGTAGTCTATAATGTACTTGATCTGGTTGCCTGAGCAATGGCAAGATTCCCCAGAGATAGAGAACTTGTCTATGGCGTCTTGATGCCTGCCAAGGTTACTAATTCATATTAGCTATTCAGCAAACTCATGAAAGATTACATGAATACAGAGGATTCTATGGCAGCACAGAGATGCCAAGGCTGAGTTGGTGGTTTACGAGTAAGGAAGAGGTTGGTAAGGAATCTCTGGGCACAAGAATGAATGTAAGGCTTTTGTGTTAAATTATTTGCTCATTTTAGTATCCCATTCTACTAAATTCCCATTCTGCAACTTCAGTATTAAATTATTAATAATGTGCTTTTACTTGAAATAACCCTATAAACACAGAAGAGCTCCAAAGGCTGCTATTTCCCATGTTAGCTTTAAATTTAAAGCTAATTATGATTATTGGCTAATTTGAGAGTGGCATTATATTATTAATCTCTTAATGCTGCTTATAAATATAGAGCAAATGTCTTTTAAAACACCATTTGAAACTTCATAGGCTAGACTTACTCTATCTGAACAAAACTTATTCACTGCAGAAAATGGCTAGGTATGATAACTTGTATAATTTAATATTGATATACAAACAAAAAAAATCACCTGAGAAAATCACTTCTCAGAGATAACTAGAAAGTAGCTAGTGTGCTCTCTCTTTCTCTCTCTTTCTCTCTCTTTCTCTCTCTCTCTCTCCCTCTCTCTATGTGTTTGTGTGTGTGTAGAATGTAATTCTCTCTCCATCTCCACAGTTACTATAGTCAAAAGTTCAACCAACTATTAATAAAAATAATGCAGAAGAATTGCACATGTACTGAGCATCTACAGTCTTCAAAACACTAGACTGGTACCACTTATTCACTGAGCATTTTCCTTGGATTAGACATTTATGTTTAGTCTTGAGAGACTTTAAACTATGTGGGGATATATATAATAGTATGTAAACAAGCAAATGCTGCCCCAGTTTATATAAAGGTCTGAGCATCTACAAATGTCAATATCCTAAAGGGGTCCTTGTCTCAACTCTTTGTAGATACTGAGCAAATTGAGGGTATACTCTACATCTTAAACGTGTTGTATATTCTCCTTGTGATCTGATTTTTACATAAAATATACCTGTTATATTAGTCCTCCTTGGCCCACATGATGCTATCACAGTTGAGATAAATAGTTCCATGCATCTTTGCTGGTAGCTCACATGATATTCCAGCTGCACCACCTTTCACCCTTCTACTTTCCCCAGAGCTGTGCAGATCAGCTAGGCTCAGGAAGGTATAAGCTAGAAAAATGGAGAAATCAACACGGCAGCTTTCAGCCAGTGTAGGATGAAAGGGATGGGCATGTCACAAGTGTTCTGAATTGGAACTGTTGTGGATGCCTGTGAGGAAGAAATGCAGGACCTTTCCAGTAGATCCAGATGCCAACACCTGCAGCAGTAATCAGCTCACTTCTGCAAAGCATGTCACATGCCCTCCCTCATCTGTCTAACTTTCTCCTCAACGGTGTTCCCAGCATCTGCTTTTAAAGGAGGCCAAACTCAGAGAGTCTCAACCTCAGCTGATAATTCTATTTATTCCAATCTTTTGTTGTTAGAAAAAAATTGTAGTAAATATTTGTGTATCGAATACCTTCACAAAGAGGCCCGATGCTTTGTGGTTTTCTAATATATAATAAATAAATATAATAAATACTGGGTCAAAGACAAGCACATTTTAAAGGTTCTTGATATATGTTTGCAGAATGTTGGTTTCTCTTGGCACTGATGATCCCCAGTATTAACCTTGTTAAATAATATGTCCAGGCACTGCAATGAAATGAAAATCCTGCCAGTTTTGTTCTATAATTTTAATATTAAACCATAAAGATATTTTATTTAAATGTTGCATGTCTGTATCTTTGCTCTACTTTTTCATTGTATGTTTTAAGTATCTTAGTGTAGGAGCCCTTTACATATTAGAGCCATCAGTCCTTTGTTACATGTTATAAGTTGTTCTAAAACTGTATTTTGATTAATTTGTGCTTCTTAGTAGCCATTCTTGTTGGCACTTTCCTTCTGTAGACATTGTCACCGTTTCCTCCTCTCTTAACCTGTGGGTTTCAACACCTTTGGGAACCAAATGACCCTTTCACAGGGGTTGCCTAAGACCATCTGAATATCAGATGTTTACAATTCATAACAGTAGCAAAATTAAAGATGTGAAGTAGCAATGAAAATAATTTTATGGTTGGGGGCCGCCACGACACACAGAACAGTATTAAAGGGTCGCAGTGTTAGGAAGGTTAAGAACCACTGCCCTGAATCTTTCATATTCTTTCTCCCTGTCTGGTCCATTTATCCCTGCTGCTGCTTCTAAACATGGAGCTGAGCAGTGCATCTGGATTTCTGCTGCTTATTGCCTTGAGAAATGTCCATCAGCACTGATGGAGGTGACCCACAGCCAGCACGCCCTGTGACTTTTAGGTGTGTTGGAGGCCTTCAGTTGAACTGAGGCAGAACACCTGAGGTCTCCTGGCAGAAAGGGATGCCCCTCACACTTCCTCATCTTTATTTTTCTGATAAAACCTTCAGAGAAGCCCTGTGGCCTCCAAAGAGAGAGGCCTGTGGCCTTCGTAGAGGGCCTGTGACCTCCAGAGAGGGCCTGTGGCCTCAGGGCCAGGGCCAGTCTAGGGAATCTTCTACTTTTGTGTGCTTAGCAGATCTTCAGATTACTTTCAAAATTGATTGCAAAATGTGCTGAAGGCACATGCAAGGACCAGATCTAGAAGACTGAGATCCCTTTTAAAGTCTGATCAATATGAAAGGCATATGCTGTCACAGAATCAAGTCTAAATTACATCTTCACATCACCAGAACTTTGAAAGCTAGTACAGATGCCATGAGCCTCCAGGGAGAGCTACCACTTTGCTGTGTAGATTCATAATTGTGCATCTCCAGGCCCAGGAAAGAAAGTACAGGGTGCTTCTTACATTCTGCCTAGTGTTCCAGGCTACTCACCACTGACAAGCAGAGTTTTATGATGAAAGACAATTAAATACAGTTTATTTACATGGTTTTTGAAACATAAAATATATCTTTTGATTCTGTTTTGAATGATAGTAAACTCTAGATTTGTTATCCTGGACTGATATGACTTATAATAAAGTATACAACTGAATGTGTATAAAGATTTTCAGTATTTATGTAATATAGATGTTAAACCTATACATACATACATACATACATACATACATACATACATACAGATAAAGGGTGATGCTAAATGATATAAGTTCAATGGGTATGACAGAGCATCAGGATTAGATATCAATTTCCCAATGCTAAGCTGAGATGTCAGAGGGGGTGACTCCATTCGCATGTGTCAAGGAAACATGCTAAGCTTTCACAGAAAGAAAACACAGTATTATGGGACTTATAGGTTGAATTCAGCGTCAACAAAGAGTGATATTTCTAGTATAAGTTCACTGCCAATGTGGAAGCCTGTTTTTTACAGTAAGGTTGAAATGTTGCTTGATGGGAGTTTTTCAGGGTAGTTTCAGCAAAAGCAGTTTTATAAAAGGATTTTGTGTGTGTGTGTGTGTGTGTGTGTGTGTGTGTATACATACAAACACAACATTACTAATACACATTAACTTAACTCAGGGATTAAGTACTATTTTAGAATTCCCATACATAATCCAAAGAGCCACACATTTAATGTTTTATCTGTGTAAACAGCAGTGTATTTAGGCTGTCTTTCTTCAGCCAGGTGAAAACCAGCAGAGTTTTGTTGGTTTTTTGTTTTGAGACAGGGTCTCACTATGGAGCTCTGACTGTCCTGGAATTCACTAGGTGGATCAGGCTAGCTGAGGACTCAGATCCTTCTGCCTCTGCCTCTGAAGTTCAGGGATCAAAGGTGTGCACCACTATGCCTGATAGACGGGAGTTTTGATGGAGATAGGAAACTGAAATTTTGTCTCTAAAATGCTAACTTTAGGTATAGACCACCTACCTTTCACATCTTTGATAAAACAACACAAAAATTTTTAATTTTGAAAGAAACTACTATTCCCTGAGCTTTGGTACTCGCTACTTCTTTTAAATGTATGTATGTATATTTAAATGTGCGTGTGTGTGTGGTGTGTATGATTATATTTTTATTTAATCATTAAGCCCTTGCCTGGTAAACTGTATACTATTTATAGAGTTTCTCTGATTGTTTAACACTTCTCTCTTTAGCCTAAACTGACACAATTATTTCAGATGGTAAAGCAGTCAGACCTTAGCTATTTTTATGTTAGTTTCATGATGGGGTTTCTATATGAGAGATGATACAAAGAAACATGGCGTTACTTACTCTTTAAATAAAGGTTAAAAAAAATAATTATCGCTCCTGTCTTTATAGATGGTCTCTATATAAATGAAGGCTTCAGGGTAAGCCCCGGCAGTGCCCAAGGCTCTGTCCTGCTGCTGGGATTGGGTTTGTTGGGGGTGAACAGATCCACAGACAGACGCTTCCTCTGGGCCTCTGTATTATTGATGGATGGGCTTGCTGTTCAGTTAGTGTCTGCGAGCAGATGTGCATAATGTAATGAAAAATCCCACTGTACTTTGTGGTTTAGATTGAGGGTGTTAAAGGTAGTTTTTCATCTACTACAATGCAACCTTAGTCTTAATAAGATACTTTGTAAGTCAGCTGAAAATGAAATCGGTTGGTTTGTAATTTAGTAGCTGGTAAGCATCATTTGGGAAGTGTGGTCTTGTAGTGCTGTGTTAGCTTAGACTGTTGTAACAAAATACAGAGGCTGACTGAAATGTAGTCCTCTCTGCCCTGGAGGCAGCAAGCTCCTGATGAATGTCTGGCAGGCAGTACTGTCTGGTGAGGGCCCACTTCCCTCAGCAGACCATCTGCAGATGGCCACCTTTTACTGAATTCTCCACATGCTCTCTGTTCTGAGCATGTGCGTGGAGAGGAAGGAAGATATAGAAAGGATCTGCCTCAAATGCAGTGATGCTGGGTCTTAAAATATCAGCATAGCAGTTCAGGATGAAAACACAAATCACTTCATGGTAAACGTTTAGAAATTAAAAAGAATAGTGTTAATTCATTAGCTGTTGACCAATACGAATATAGGGCGACAGTAAGGCCAAGTTTCTCACTGGTGACTGAGAACATGGGGCCCTCCGTGTAAAAGGCCTGGGGATTTTCTGTAGAATAAACGGCATTTGAGAGGTCTTTTTGGTGTAACAGCACTCAGTGTTAGTAGGTAAAAGATAATAGCACTCAGTATTAGTAGGTAATAACCACATACAGAAAAACATGGAATACATTCTGAATGTCTGTCCCATGCTATAATTGCTTACTCTTTATACACCCGAAGTACCTGGGGGGGGGGGGGGACCTGGGGAGGACCTGGGGGGGAGGACAGTGCAAGAGCCTGGTTAGCTCGAGTTTACAGCTCACTCTTCTCTACTGACCAGCTAGGTACCTCCTCGTTCATCCCAACAAAGTGGGCTCTGGAATGACACTTTGGTGCGTTTGGGGTGTGTATGCGTATCACAGTAGCTCAGATAGGAGTTGTCTTGTACAGACAATCGGAAGGTAAGCACGCACGGACTGGCAGGGAGCCCCCAGGCCAGTCTCAACAGGGCCCCCATCTCAAAGCCAAAGGGTGGTGTTCATTGTCTCCCTCCAGTGGCCATGTGACAGACTTACTTCCCAGTCATTGTCAGGAGAAGCATCCCAAAATGACTCATTCTGCTCACAGCCCTTCTGCTACAGCCCTGCTATACAGGGGCTATTTTAAGAGAGGTTGGGTGAGAGCCACTGCCTCCAGCAAAGAGTCCCTACTGCGAATGGTTATTAGAACCAATTCAGCTCACCTGTGCTGAACTGTAAAGTAACAGTGAGTTGTTTAGAATCAGCCATTGTACAGCCTATACTAAGTTACTACTAAGAATGGGTCGTGGTCTAACGGTGCCCGGTTCACTTGGGAGCCTCGGAAATGCAGAATTCCCCACTACCCCTCGTCAGATGTACTGAGTCACAATCCGTTTTAGCAATTTGGTGAGCTTGCTGAGTCCTTTGCAAATCTTTTAAGGCAGGCACCTGCTAGCTGTATTACTGTGATTACTGACAAGTTGTATCTAGATTAAATGAGATAATGTGTTCAAGTTACCTTAAGTCTGTACCGAGCTTCACAGCGTTATTTACACCATCAGGTGTGAAGCAGGAAGAGGCTGCTCCTGAGCTTCCAAAACAGTAAAAATTGAGACTTACTGGTCTTTTCAGATTTTTGATCTTTTAAAAATAATATTTTTATTTATTCTTTGAAAATATCATACATTAATATGGTGTATTTTGATCATGTTTGTCACTGTTGTGTTTTATAAAAAGATAAGAGAAGGAATATGTTTTGTGGATGTTAAGCCATGGGTGCTGAACATCCACACAGGGAGGGGCTTCGGTTTTAGAATAAAAAACATGCTGAGAAGCTGAGAGAGGAAGAGCAGTCCTGGATGCTGGGTTTTCCTGTGTCATGTGTCCTGCCTGCAACAGGAAAGGATGACCACAGTTGAAGAGATCTGTGCTGTGTCATGAAAGGTAGATACACTGTGCCCTGGGGGCTTGAGGCTGGTATTTCCAGAAAGCTCTTCCAGGCCTGCTGGAGGCCTCACACACGCCTGTCATTTGCACTCAGGACCTTCTGACCTGTCTACTTGAGCAGAGGTGCTGAGGCTGAGGGAAGTGTGCGCAGGACATAATGTCCCCCTAGGGACTTTCAGCTAATTGTATAAATAACTTTATCAGAGGTAAAAACAGTAAACAATAATGAATAGATTTTATGCTATGCCAACATTTTTAAAACATGCTTATTATGTATATTTTAAAATAAATCTATTATTTATATCTCTATCAAATAGGGAAAAAAACAAAACATGTTATATCTTAAAAACATTAATGCTGATGAGAATTTAAGTTGTTTTTATTTCCATTCTTTTCTGTGTTTTCTGGACCTTCTGCAATGAACATGTATTGTCTGTGTGGTATAAAAATGTAATAACTCGCTAAGCTTTTGAAGCTTCCATACTATTTTTATATAGTCCATCTCATTTGATCTTCATTTCTGCCTTGTCTCAGTTCATCTTCCATTGTTACAAAGAGATAGCAAGGCCACTTGTATAAGAAAGCATTTAACTGGGGGCTTCTTTACCATTTCAGAGGGTAAGTCCACGACAGTCATGGAGGGAAGCATGGTGGCAGGCAGGCAGGCGTGGTGCTAGAGCAGTAACTAAGAGTTTACTACATGGTCTACAAGTTGGAGGCAGGGAGTATAGGAGGGAGGGACTGAGAGACTGGGCCTAGTGTGAGCTTTTGAAACCTCAAATCTCCAGTGGCATACCTTCTCCAGTCAAGCCCCATCTACCTCCATATGGGACTCAGCATTCAAATATGTGCACAGGACACAGTGACCATTGCAGACTACACAGTCTGTTTGTTTGCAGTTTAGGCAATACTGAGCTAAGTGACTAGGAAGGTTTTCCAGACTCAGGGCCTGCAGTTACTTACTGATTAAAAAAAGTAAGACAAATATCAGTGGCTGTTGTACTGATTAAGTGAGTTAATAATATACGCAAACACCACTACAGTGTGTTAGACATAGAAAGGCCTGACAGATATTGGCTGCCAGAAACTCATCATCTTCGTCCCTGCGTTCCAGAAGTGATGATCAGGGGGATGAGTCTTAAGAACAGTATAGTTATAGCAAGTGTATAGGGATGGGACATGTACTACCAAATTGATGGCTAATGATGGGTGAGAAATGTATTTGAGGACATTGATTCTGATGTCATTGGATGGTCCAGCTCTCTGTCTCAATTCAGATCAATCCATCTCTGGTTTTGGGATTTGTGTGAATACTTAGATTTTTTTTTTTTAACACTCTAATTTTTTTATAAGACAAATAGTTGACATGGTGAGGAAGGACTTGTCCTAGAAACTTGGACCGCAGGTTGAAAGATGGAAGGTGTACCACAGGGATTCCTCTGGGTCATCCTGCTGAGGTGAAGCATGGCAGTTGAGCCCTGGTCAAGGCATGAGGAAAATGGCTTTGTAAATGCTGAGGCCTGGGCGTTCCATGGTAGGTTGTACCAGTTGTTAGCAATGTCTTTCTATAAGCGAGATGGGTGATTTGCTTTGGAGGCACAGCTGTTGAGGTCGGTACATTGCAGGAATATAACTGAGTGACAAGCAGAACATGTGAATCTCCAGGTTTAAGAGAGATGAACAGTGTGATGCCTGTTGTTTTAACAATGTTCTAAAGCATGTAAAGTCTATCTCTTTGTTATTTTTTCCAGACCCCTTGGTTGTGGAATACAAGACACTGCTGGTATAACTACCCTTACCAGGTAAGGAAGCCTGACTTCTGGGGTTTACAGACTAGGGGATATTCCTTTAGTCAGCTGCCTGTCATCAGGAAGGTTGGGTAGTCACTGATATGTCAATATTGCACCTGATTGTTAATGCCTATCATAACCTAGTGCAGACAGGACTTTGTGCATTCATACTGAGGTTCATAATCAAAGTTTAGTTGCTTTAGCAGATGTAACAAACCTGGAAGGTTCTTTTGTTGGAGAACAAGATGTAGCCACTTTAGTGGATGGCTGGTTCCTGTTTCTCAGAGGAAAAGGAACAAAGGAAAGTCTGAAGGCCTGCTGGCAGTGCAGGCTTACCCCCACAGCAGATGTGAGCATTCGAGTGTGGTGCTGGAGCTGGCCCACTGAGTTCTGTTGACTTTGTAGCTTAGAAGTGGCCTCTAAAGACGTAAATCACCACGGACTACTTCTCCAAATGCAGAAAAATACATTAATGCCATCATCACACATGACTGAATTGTTTCAGTAAGGAAAACAGTAGACACCATCTTTGAAATTAAGTCATAGCCCTGAAAGGGGAGTGTTTCCCATCTCTGCCCTTGCTATTCTTTTGCATCTCCTTATGAGTTCATTACTACTGCACAAGTCTTTGCTATCCCTAAATCAGTTGATATTGGAATATCAATGGTGGGACCAGGAATTTTCTAGTTACTCAGGACATGTCCTGTAAGAGAAGCAAATGGAACCCGGCATTGTACCCAACACCTTCAGGTCCATGTGGACTTCCTGTGCACATAGGCCTTTCCATACCTTCCCTGTTATCCACATAGCTGCAATGGGTGGAGGCTGACACTAGGTACTCCTTCTAGGCTAAAGGTGACTTGAAACAGAATTCTACTTTGCATTTGAATCCCTTAATTAATTTAGATTGGGAATGAATTTACATAAGCAGCATGACAGAGTTAGAAAAAGCTGAGAGTTCCTGAGACTGAGGCATGCTGGACAGAAACCAGCCATTTACCTTAACAGTTGTCCCTAGCCCACCTGGACTTTACTATCCACACCTATCTACATTTCCACTTGAAAAGACCATCTAAGGCTTCTAGGAACTTTAAGTGGAAAGTTGGCATGCCAGCCACTACAGTGCCCCACATTTCAAAGGTAAATTCTACAACACGAAAGACGTTGCGATAAATGTCATGTAAAATGTAACACTTAACCTTGTTTTTAACTGTAAAGGTAGCC
Source organism: Mus minutoides (assembly GCA_902729485.2). Taxonomy (NCBI): domain Eukaryota; kingdom Metazoa; phylum Chordata; class Mammalia; order Rodentia; family Muridae; genus Mus; species Mus minutoides. The sequence continues at coordinate 942,094 of LR750095.1, forward strand.
CAAAATAGCTCTCACATTCTGCCCATAGCTGAGAAATTGCTTGGATTCAGATGAATGCCTAGGACAGTAGCCCAGAATGTAGCTGTGGGCTGTTTTACAGAGAGCACAAAAAGAGTCTGAGGGGCTAGGAGATAAGGTGATATCTAAAAGTGGAAAATACCATTAGGATGGAAAGAAAGATAGCCCATCTGTAAGGGTTCGGTTAAGAATGGTCTTGTGCTAGTAAGGTATCATAGCCCAGTACTGAGTAATTCTGCCCAGCACTCCCCAAATTGAGTCTTCATGCTCTCTGGCAGCAGTAGTTAGCTGTGACAAGAGCCATATGCTAATAAAAATTAATGACTTTCTTTGTGTAGGGGGCATAGGAAATGAAATATCATGTATGCAAGTATAATACTTTGTATAAGTCATATGTATATAAATACATACAGCAGATTATAGTCCAGAGTCTGTCTCAAGCCTTCAGTGCACTTTTAAATATTGAACAAGCTCATGAAATATTCATTATGTCTTTAACACATATATTATATAAGTAACCGGATAGATTTCTAGGTGAAAAATAGTAGTGTACTTCAATTTTAAACATTTCCCTCTTTTATATGAGAGTGCCCATTCGTCACACATGTAAGAGTTCCATATGGGTGTGTATTTTAAGGATAAAAGTAATACAGGGTTATATGCATTTGACTCTTGTACAGCTCCTTACAAAGGACATGCATACACGAGGCAGAAGTCTAATGCAGGGATCAGGGCCTCAATAGCTCTGAGACCTGGATGTAACCTTTTAACCTGAGTTAATTGATAGCAATTTTCTGTTAGCTGTATAATCTAGATGAAAAATGAGAGTAGTAATTTTACAGATTTCATATGCTCGGAGTGAGTCATGGGAGTGTTTCACCAACTGCAGAGCGGCTGGTGAGTGCTGATACTGCGATACTCCGGCAGGAACTCTGCCCTTCCCATCATGATCTGACTTGTCCTGTGACCCCTTGGAGGCAGATTCCCAGATGAGGATGCCAGAAGTCAGAAAATCTCATCAATACCAAATCTGACCTCAGCTCCAGCCAGGGCCATTTTCCCAGACTGCATTGCTGATAGCTTTTGCCTAAATACCTTGCTAATGTCTTTCAGTCTTAAAGAGACATGTGAGTGGGAAGTAGATCTCTTTAGCACAGATGCTTCCTTTACACAGTGGGTCACATAATTCCACAAGAAAACCTTGTGAGATCCTTCATGAGAGTTCCCCCTCTCATGACCTTTCTCCTGCCCAGCTGTCCTCCAATCTGCAAATTCCATCACACAGACTATGCAGTTTACCACATGGCTTTGTAGAAACACCAGCTTTCAGTGTATAGTAATTCTCCTTGTCACTTAGAGTTTAAAACTGCCGATCTAAGATCTCAGCCTAAAGTACCTCGTCAGAAATATGAGCGAGACATATACTTCCCTTGATGCCTGTACTGAGTGAGTAAGGGCCATCTTGTGATAGCTATCCATTGTATCGTGATTGGCAGATGATGCATATAACATTAATTTTCTTTACAGTATGGAGCCTTGCCTTCTGAACAGTAGTCTAAATGTATTTGAAGAGCTTTAGAGTTTTGTTTTAATTCTTTGAGTAAGCCAAGACACTTCACTATAGCTCAATAAATATAACTAAAAGTAGCTCATCAAAGTGTTGTTGAGAAAACATTAAATTTTATGTAATTTTTTTTGTGGGTATGAAAAATACACTTCACTGACTTTACTATCTCCCTGAGCCTCTGAGGCAGTCAGAACAGGCATTCTCTGCCATCCCTGGCCCCTGCCATTTTTTAAGTAACTTTACTACCTACCAAGCTATAGAGCTGGACCTTCATCTCAGACATCCTGGGTATCTGCTTAGTCAAGTATGCTGTCAGCCTTCCTGTCCCTCTGATCTTTAAATAAATATTTCAGAATCATCTGTTTTGGATATAGCATCCTATTAACCATTTTCTAAACATACTTGCACTTCGTTTACCATCCAGGAAAGCATCCATGCCACCCATTTGTTCTGTGCTTTGAACTGCCACAACAGCTGTCCTGTGTGTGCTCCAGGACATGTCCCCAGTTGCCTGAGGGATCTTGTAGCTGCTGTATGTGAAGGAACCATAGAAGCTGTTGTTACATTCAATAATGAATTGAATCCCAAACTGCCATGGTGGCTAATGCTTTCTGAGTTTAAGATGAAATGGAATTAATGTTCTCGAGCTGTGGTCTGTAGGCAGCCTCCAGAGTACTGTTGTCTCTGAACAGCTTTCTGTCCCAGAAAACAATGGGAATGCATGTGTTCAGCGTAAGCCTCGTTTTACCAGTCAGTGTGAGCTTCTGGCTTTTGGGATACAAATTGGTTTTCCCATTAAGTAAACCTTTCCCTTCTTTCTTTTCCCCAGCCACTCACAGCTGACCTTCACTACTATTACATCCTGGAGCTGTCATTTTATTGGTCTTTAATGGTTTCCCAGTTCACAGATATCAAAAGGAAGGTAAGAGGCGTGGTGTTACATGGGCTTGGCTTAAGGTGGGTGGAGTGTCAGAGGCATCCCTGATCGGTGGGAGCAGTGGTTAGCACCAGTTCCTGCGCCGCTGCGGGAATGCTGTCTGTCTGTGCTGTTTCATATTCTCCTCCCTCTCCAGTCTTGCCGCCAAACCTGGGGTTCTTTATTAACCATGCAAAACTACAGCAGCAAAGCCAGGCAAATCTGTAAGGTTGGGATGGGAAAATCACAAGTTTAAGGCGAACCGTAGCTATATAGTAAGGGTGAGACTCTGAGGCCAGTCTGGGCGGCAGAGCACTCTATCTGAAACACCCGAATATATATACATGATCATATATACAGGTTCCTAGACATACTTACATATGTGTATACAAATATCAACAAAGTCCTTATCTTCTCTAAATTGAATAAAAAGAGAAGTTTATTGCTTCTAAGAAAGAGAGAGAGTGAAGCCTCAATATTACCACACGCACAAGTTCTCCAGTTAACCGAATCTCTAGCAACACTGCGCTCCTTAAACACAGTTCCTCTTGCTGTAGTGACCGCCAACCATAAAAGGATTTCGTTGCTATTTTGTAACTGTACTTTTGCTACTGTTAAGAATCATAAATATCAGCCAGTCATGGTGGCGCATGCCTTTAATCCCAGCATTTTGGATTTCTGAGTTTGAGGCCAACCTGGTCTACAAAGTAAGTTCCAGGACAGCCAGGGCTACACAGAGAAGCCCTGTCTCGAAAAACCAAAAAAAAAAAAAAAAAAAGAATCATAAGTATTTTTAGAGACAGAGGTTTGCCAAAGGGGTCATGACCTCACAGTTTGAGAAACACTCATCTAGCATCCAACGACAGCACAGAAACAGCTTTCCTGAATGATTTGTGCTCTGCTCTGCTCTGCCCAACTGCTCCCCTGGAGTTGCCTGTGCTGAGAGACTATCTGCATGAGCTTCTGGGCACTGGATCCACTCATTCTGTCCCCTCCCTGCCAGCCCCTGGGGAGAATACTGTATGACTGACTGCTTCCTTTCTCCATCGTGCTATATTCTCAATATCCCCATGTGTCTATCAGAATCATCTCCTCGCATCCATAGAAATGAAATGGAGAAAGGCAGGTTACTACAAGTATTTACATCCATTGTGTGTGTGTGTGTGTGTGTGTGTGTGTGTGTGTGTATACACATGGGTGTAGGTGTTCTCGAGGGTGGGACTCTTTCTCTTTCCAGCAGCAGACATGTACCTGGCTAACAAAAAAAAAAAAAAAAAAAAGAAGAAGAAGAAGGAAGGAAGGAAGGAATGAAGGAAGAAGGAAGGAAGAAGGAGAGGGGTAAAAGTCAAGTCTTTCCTATGTTAGGATAGGATCCCAACATATCTAAGCATCACAAGTATATGGTCCCATCAAGACCAGCTTAGGCATATTGGTTAACTCATTAACACCCACACTTGTGGCTCCTTTGCTCTTCTAACCAAGTATTCTGGAAACAGTAAAAGAATCTCCAGTGATGCCATCTGGCCGGCTCTCCGCCATCATGTGAAGAGTGGTCCTTACTCTGGTAGGCAGACCGTTCGTTCAGACTGATGATCTTCTCCCAGCTCATTTTACATTTGCTTTTCCAGTAGCTCATTTGTCCTGGTAGCCACATAAGTCACGCTTATATAGCACAGAGATGTAGAACATTCTTCCTTTTATTTATTTATTTTTCAACTTGAGAAAATTAATGCTGGTGTAAATCTCTTAAGGCCACGCAATGTGAGAATGAATTCGTGCCCAGGGTTGCAAAGCAAGGTCTTAAGATTCACTCTTAAGATTCAACAAGGTCTTAAGAGTAAACACATTTCACAAGTGCTGCCTTGCTCTGTCGTGCTCTTGACATGAGCCTCTTATAGCCTCTTGCAGCGTTCCCCTGTTTTAGGGGAGTCTTCCTTTGCCTGGTGATATTTTGGACTACCATCTACAGTTAGCCACACTAACTGAGAAGGGAATGGCTGTCTTTTGCTTCTGAGAGCCTAGTTCTAGAACATTCCTAACATTCCTATTTCAAAAGGTCACTGAGCCCCTCCGCTTGCTTGAGTTTTTCCATTGTGTATATAATTTGTCTTTTCCACAGGCAGGTATACTGGAGGGAATTTTCCTTGTTGTAAGGCAAATGGGCATCATCTTGACCACTGATGTAGGCAGATTGTTTTAAAACATTAAAGTATATAGCTCTTTGCATTTTTTAGTATAGTTAAAACATCAGATAGGGAACACTTAAGAAAAATGATAATTTGACCAGGAAGTTTTTTTCCAAATTAAAATGCTCGGCACCTCTCTTATTATTTGGTCAGAGTAGTTTTATATATTCCTGGCATAGCTGGTTTATTCTGGTTTCTACACAAAATTGGCACTTGGCCAACACCAGATCTGTATAGTAGCTGGCGCAGGTGTTGTTACGGAGCCGTTTCCCTTTCTGCTCTCGGCCTTTAGACACTGTAGCTCCAGGCTGCCCCTTCGCCTCCCTGACTGGCCCCACAGGTCTCCAGAAGCTCCATACCACTGCACTCCTATCATGAGGACCTTCTCTTCCAGCCATTGGTGATTTATGGTATATACTGGCTGCCAGACACACTGTCCACCTTCTGTGTAGAGGAATTAACTCAGATGTCTGAAACCATCCTTGGGATAGACTTGTTAAAGCCCTGTGGGCAGTGGAGACTGAAAGCGGCTTTGGGAAGCTGGCTGGCTATGTGTGAGGTCCTTAAAGGGGATTCTTGCCTCCCATTAAATCACAGCAAGCCAAATGGTCATTCCAAACAAAGACCAGGACTTATAAATGCTAAATGAAAGTTTCTTTCTCTGCCCTTTGAGTGGGATTCTTAAACAGTTTATAAATCATTTCTCTCCTCAGCATTCTCAAGCCTTTTATTGTTTTTGTTTGTTTTGAGACAGGGAAAGTTGAGCTCAGATGTGCTGCCTGGGCCTGCCTCCTGGGTGCTAAGGTGACAGGCTTGAGCCATCATGCTCAGATTTAGAGATGAATTTTTTACTGGGTTGTTTTATCAATCTTTTTAAAAATAATCTTGATATCTAAGAGTTATCTTCCTTTTTCAACATTGTTTTTTTTTTTCTACCAAGAGTCTAGAAAAGTCCCCTAACAGTGAGAGGAGAGCCTCTCAACCCTTCTGTGTATTGAGAAAGAATAGGATGACTTGTTCCTTTCCAAAGTTGGGACTTAGTCCTCAGTGGGGGACACTGCTATTAAAAGAAGGGCAAAGACACAGTGGTGATTTAAATAAACAAAAAATTGGAAACTTTCCTGGAGATTTTTTCCTTACTTTTTTCTTATACTTTCCTTTCATTTAAAAAAGAAAATAGAAAGTTAAGACACCATCAAAACTGTCAAGCATTTTCTTAGTTCCCAACACTAGTAGACCTTCCTGTCCTCAAGGCCTACAGTCTCCTCCAGCTCTGTTCTCTGGCCACCTGTTCTGAGTGAGCATTTCTCTGCACATATGCATTTTCCAAGGCAGGCTAATAAATACTCTGTTCCGTTCAGAACAGCTTGCTTATGTCTAAACCGCGTGTCCCTTTTAACGAAGCTGCTGTTTGGCTCAAAGGCCTGGGCCTAAGGCCAATGGGCCCTGCTCATGTTCAGGCCTCCTTGGAACAGCTCCAGAGCCTGGCTCATAGAATCCTCCTGGTGTTTTCCCTTGTTCTGGAAGGAGCACTACATCTTGTCAAACAGTCTTGACAGAGAGAGTTGTAGTGATAAAATATAGCAAGAGGAAAACTTGGTGACTGGCATGTCTCGTTCCCTTGTAACTTTTTGTAGAAACTTCCTTGTGTCCACTACTGTAGGGCTTTAGCTCTCTTACAGAGCCTAACCGTGTTCCAGACCTTTCCTTTAGAGTAAAAGGAAATACATCCTTTAATCCCCCATAAGGACCCAGTGTGCCATAAATTGAGTTGAAATATTAATATGCACTAAATTAATACCATGTTCAGTAGATAGAAATGAGACCAGCACTGGTGCATAAAAACCAAAATTTGACCAAATCTAAGTCAAGAACTAAAACTAAACTAGTGTTCATAGATTTAAGTATTCCTAATCAATCAAAATTAATATGGTAATCATATAAAAGGAGTAAGTGAATGTGAGCACTTCTTTCCTTTCCCAAATAAGAACACTTGAAAAGCAGCTACCATGAATTCATAGGGGGAAAACCTATTTTAGCAAAATAAGAAAAACCCATATTATAGTAATGGATGATCCCTTAAATTCACCATTATGAGAAAGCATTAAGGAAGGTATCACTTAGAATGACAGTCAAGGTCTCTCTGAGGCCTCTTACCTGTCTAGCACGCTCCCCAGTGTGAGGCCTCTTACCTGTCTAGCATGCTCCCCAGTGTGACCTTTAAGAGGTTACTTTGCCTTTCTGTGTGTTGGTTTTCTGAGCAAAGAAAGGTGGTCTCAGGCCTGCCCTGAGGGAATGTCACAAGCGTAAATCAGCAGACCTGCACTGGTTCCTGGAGCACCAGCAAGGCACAGTTCACGTTAGCTTTCCTGTGGCCACCTGTGTTGCGAGTCACAGCCCTTCAGGTTGTCTAAAACTGTATGACTCATCTACCCCCACCACACACACACACACACACACACAGCTGAGACCAGTAGAGTCAGAATATAATTGATTTCTATTGCTCCTGCACTATTTAATTGCTGTGGTGAAACCCTCCAGATGGTTCACTTTCCTTCTTCTATGGTGATTGGTAAAATTTGAAATGGTTCTGCCTTCAGCCTAAAGCCCCTAAATGATTGACAAGCAGACTCCTTCCTTTACACCATCTCCCAACAGAAGCATGGCATTGGTAAGAAACAATCATTTTGTCTAAACCACTGAGATTGCGGGGGGGGGGGGTGCTTTGTTTTTATTCTCTATTTTAGCTTATCCTGATGGGAACAGCTATTAAAAATATGGTGAATTATAATTTCCTAGAACTGTGCTTGAAAATGATTTATCAAAATCAGCAGGTCTCAGATGAGGTCTTTGAGTCCTTGGCAGTCACTAAGAAAATTTCAGGATGCCTACAACGGCAAAACCAAACAGTGGCACTGAGATCTCATTTGCCTTTCTCTGTGCACAGAAATTTGCAAAGGTAACAGTGGACAAAGCTACTGGCTTCAGCGTCAGGATGCTCCTGGGGTCACTGTATCCTCCTCCAGTGCTATACACCCAAGGATGCTCCTATGGTCACTGTACCCTCCAGTGCTATACACCCAAGGATGCTCCTGGGGTCACTATACCCTCCAGTGTTATACACCTAAGGATGCCCCTGTGTTTACTATGGCCATGAAGAAATCTAATAACACACACATAGACACACAAACACACAAATACACACTCACGCATACACACACATAGATACACACACAGACACACACACACTCTCTCTCTCTTTAATCACAGTCTGTCTTTGGGGTCCTGGCATGAGATTTTAGTTTAGAGGGCCAAAAATATGTATAGCTCAGCAGTTCTGGTCAAGGTATGTGCCACCCCTTGACCTGCCATTGCCTCAGCTGGTTTATCCTTCGACTGTGTGAAATCCCTCTCCTCTGCTGGCACCAGGGTTCTCCCTTCTCCTTCTCCCAACATTAGATTCCTGGACATTTTTATTTTAGGGACCATTGTTTCAACAGTCTCAGTAGCCCAAAGTAAGTAGCATGTGTTTTCCAAACATCTTCATTTCTGGCAAGCTAAGCATCATCTCTTCAATGCCTTCTGGGAATATCAAGATGTCCCGAGACCCTGATGGGTAAGCATGGCTGATCCAGGGTCTTGTCTTTCTTAAGAGTGATTTGAGGTGGTACCTCAGATTGTATCAACTGGTTATCTCCTTTCTTGAAAGCTAAGCTCTCACTGGGTGCCATCCAATGGATGGCAAATGATATGCATCTCTCGTGGGTGCTGCTCCCTGGCACTGCATCCCTCACCCTCTTCCTCAGGCACATGACACCCTGAGGTTTCTCCTTAGAAATGTAGTCCTGATCCAAGCTTACACCCCATTCCTGCCCCTCCCTCAGACGTCATAATATAAAGAAGAAAATGTGACTCATTTGAATAAACTACTATCTGCCATCAAAAATAATCTGCAGTGTAAATTTGTGAGATTTTTTTTGCTTTATCTCCCAACTCAACATCTACGTGCCTTTTTTAAAGCATTCCAGCCTTTGATCCCACAGTTACTAATCCCATTCCTCCTCAACTCTTGCCTCTGAGAGGGTGCTCCTACCCCCACCACCAGGCCTCCTCATTCCCTGGGGCCTCAAATCTCTTGAGGATTAAGCTCATCTTCTCTCACTGAGGCCAGACCAGGCAGTCCTCTGCTGTATATGTGCCAGAGGCCTGGGACCAGCCCTCTGGGAGCTCTCTCTGGGGTCTGGGTTAGTTGAGACTGCTGGTCTTCCTATGGAGTTGCCCCCCCCCATTCAGCTTCTTCAATTCTTCTCCTAATTCAACCATTGGGGTCCCAGAGATCAGTCCAGTGGTTGGGTCTCAGTCTGCTGGTAGGGCCTCTCAGAGGACAGTCATGCCAGGCTCCCATCTGTAAACACATTATGGCATCAGTAATAGTGACAGGCCTTGGTGGATCCCAAATTGGGCTGGTCATTGGACTGCCTTTCCTTCAGTCTCATCTCCATTTTTGTCCCTGGAGTTCTTTTAGACAGGAACAGTTCTGGGTCAGAAATTTTGATCTTGGGCTGGCAACCCCATCCCTCCACTTGAGGCCCTGTCTACTGGAGTTGGACATTTTGATTTCCCTCACCCATTGTTGGGCATTTTGGCTAAACTCACCCCCATTTAGTCCTGAGAGTCTCTCAACTCCTGTGTCTCTGGTACTTTCTAGAGAGTCACCCCCACCTCTCTCCCTCTGAGGCTGCATATTTCTATTCATTCTTCTGACCCTCTGGGCTTCTCTCCTTCACCCCCCAAATATTTAATCCTGTTTCCCTTCTTCCCTTCCCCTCCCCCTCTCCTCTCCTACCCAGGTTCCTCCCTCCCTCTGCTTCCCATGATTATTTTTTTCCCCTTCTAAGTGGGATTGAAGCATCCTCACTTGGCCTTTTCTGCTTGTTAAACTTCTTACAGTCTGTGAGTTGTATTCTAGGTATTGTGTACTTTTTGGCTACTATCCACTTATCAGTGAGTATGTATCATGTATGTCTTTTTGGGTCTGGGTTACCTCACTCAGGATGATATTTTCTAGTTTCATCCATTTGCCTGCAAAATTCATGATGTCCTCATTTTTAATAGCTGAATAGTACTCCATTGTGCAAATGAACCACATTTTCTGTATCCATTCTTCAGTTAAGGGACAGATTTATTGTTTCCAGCTTCTGGGTATTACAAATAAGGCTGCTATGGACATGGTAGAGCATGTGTCCTTATGGTATTGTGGGCATCTTTTGGGTATATGCCCAAGAGTGGTATAGCTGGATCTTCAGGTAGAACTATTTTCAATTTTCTGAGGAACTGCCAGACTGATTTCCAGAGTGGTTCTACCAGCTTGCAATCCCACCAGCAATGGAGGAGTGTTTCTCTTTCTCCACATCCTCATCAGCATGTGCTGTCACCTGAGTTTTTGACCTTAGCCGTTCTGATTGGTGTAAGGTGGAATCTCAGGGTCGTTTTGATTTTCATTTCCCTGATGACTAAGAACTTTTATAAGTGTTTTTTGGTCATTTGAGAGTCTTCTGTTGTAAATTCTCTGTTTAGCTCTGTATTCCATTTTTTAATTTGGTTATTGGGGTTTGGGGAGGTTAAATTCTTGAATTCTTTATATATTTTGGATATTAGCCCTCTATCAGATATAGGATTAGGGAATTTTTTTTCCCATCTGAAGGCTGCCATTTTTGTCCCATTGACAGTGTCCTTTGCCTTACAGAAGTTTTTAGTGTCATGGGGTCCCATTTATCAATTGTTGATCTTAGAACCTGAGCCATTGGTGTTCTGCTCAACAAATCTTCCCCCACCCCACCCCCACCCCAGTGCCAATGAATTTGAAGCTCTTTCCCACTTTCTCTTAGTATACCTGGTTTTATGTTGATGCCTTTGATCCACTTGGGCTTGAGCTTTATGCAAGGTGATAAATATGGATATATTTTCATTCTTCTACATGCAGGTAGCCAGTAAGACCAGAACCATTTATTGAAGATGCTTTCTTTTTTTCCACTGTATGTTTTTGGCTTCTTTATCGAAGATGTGGATGTGGGATAGTCTTCTGTTCCTTATGATAGTCTCTTCAATGGGAAGTTTTTATTTGGTCTCTGGGGGAATTCCTCTCAAGTCATTCTAGAGAGCCTAGAAAAATCTCCACTTTGGCTCATTGTAGCTCTAACTTTCCTGGACTCATGACCCCATTCAGCCCCCATTCTTATAAATACCAACAAGCCATGTGTGGGGGCTTTGACCTCCCTGGAAGCACTGTGCCTCCTGCCCAAGGCCACTTCTTGCAGCCTGGCTCTCACGATGCCCTTGTTATCTCCCAGGGGCAGTCCTTGTTCTGTTTGTCCCTCACCTGATGGGTTCTCCTAACCAAAACCTCTGCGTCTTTACAGCCACCCTTCCCCTTATATTTGTCCCTGAGAAGCTAGGGGTAGGATATTCACCAGCCTGAACTCCAGACTACACGGAACTGGCTGTAGGTTCTGGCTCTAGCCTATTGTCACAATGTGACTTTGGAAAGCTTGGTGTCTAGGTAGGTGCCTCAGCTCCTCCCATCTTAAAAAAATAAAAAGAGCTCCGTGTATTCTTGCTTTATGGAGCTGCCATCAGGAAGACAGCACAGCTTCAGAGCCTCTGCACATGAAAATTAGTAGGCAAATTAGAAGGTACTTAGGCATTTGCTAGGTAGTCATTGCAAAACTGGGGTTTAGAAAGAGGAGAAACACATACTTTCTACCCCAGAGGAAAAAGAAGCTTTGAGGAAATGACTCAGCTAGAATTCAGGGTGTAGGGGCAGATACTGGGATGGCTGAAGGAAGAGGAACAAGAAGATATGGTTGCTAACTGTAAGAGCTCCCCTGAACTCTGTCTGCCCAACAGCTTACAGAACCATCCCCAACTGTTTACCCTGGAGAAGATGTTATCCACCCTCTACGTGAAGCACAAAATTGAGTCTCTGATTGTTCATTGTCGTTGGGCCTCAAGACTTTGGAAGTACCTATGAAGATGCTGGCTGGAGTCCCATCAAGTAGCTCTGATTCTAGTTGAGCACAGTTTGCCCCCTACTGTGATGGTGTTGGATGCTTTCAGATTAGATGGGCTTTAGTGATTGAGCTCCTATAGGGACCTTTGCAGAAAATGGAGAGATTCATCTGTGAACTAATGGAGTTCTTCAGGCTTACATAAACTATATTTTTAATACCTCAGAAGTGACCTTTTCTCATTAAAATTCATGCAAACTAATATGGCCAGGTCAAGGGTGATTAAACAGAACCTAGAGAGTCCATTATAAAGACCAGGTAGTTGCATGTTGACAACTTGTGAGAAAAATGGCATATGTGTGTTTGATTAAACACACTGACGGCATTTACGATCAGTAGGTTTGGGAGCTTGCTTGGATGGAGAGTGGTTGAAGACTGGAGACTGGCCCCGAGCACTGCAAATCTAGCACCATGCTCTGACTACCCTCTCCAGAAGTGATTGGTAGTACTATCATACTGTTTCTGTTGCACAAATAACATTTTATTGTGCTCCTTTCTACTGTAATAAAAAATCAATTAAAGATTAAATATTAACTAATCCACAGCGGACAAGATTATGAGTTCTCAATCTTGAAAGGGCACCATAAATGTTGTACAGGAGAAAGACTGGGTGAACAGCGCTCACACAGCAGTTCCCTGCCTCATTTATATCTTTTTCCAGAAGCCATAAAATAATGGTGCTTCTAGCAACAGAGAAAATGCAGATCAATCTGGACACACCGCTCCTCCTTTTAGAAGCTGGAGAAGCCATTGCTGGCCTTTCAGTTGCCTAGAAGTTGTAGTTATAATAGATCGTGACCTTTGATGAGGGTGCCTTTCAGAATTTCCTTATGGTTTATATGAATTTCACGGACAGTATTAAATTGGTTTGGATTGCTTCAGAAGAGCTATGAAAATTAATCTCTTACATATCCTTTGCCAGAGTAAAGTAAGGCAGAGACTATATACCTGCTACGTTGCATAACATAACTGAGCTTCTCACATGATGCCCTTTGGTATGACTCTAAAACAAGGGCCATCAAACTTTACTGTAAGGACCTGGCAGTGTTGTAAAGTTGTAGGTGCTTTCTGTTGCAGTTTTTCAAGTATGCTACTGGAGCAAGAAAGCCATCTGAGACAGAGAGGAAACAAGTAGGTGCAGGAGTGTTTCAATAAAACTTTATTCATAACCACAATTCTGGCAGTTTCTCTATCTCTGCTTTGAAGTGGAATAACTTATGAACCTTGAAGGAAAGGAAGAAGAGAAGGAAGAGTGGGGAGAGAGAGGAGGAAGAGAGGGAAGCAGAGATAGAGAAATCATACGATGTCAATTGCAAATTCTGCTGTTGTCCTGTTTCTTTCTGTTAAATGGGTTGTAAGTGCCTAATGTTTATTCTTCAAGCAAAATTACAAGTTATTATTTGTATGTATTAACTTTATTAAATTCAAGACAACATACATTTTCTTTGCATCTGAGCAAAATCTTTTCCACTGTCTTGATTTTTAGAAGTATTTATGATCTTCACTGTATATAAATGTCTGCCCTAGCCCTAGTTAGAATCTCAAAAGCCTTACTCCTTTTTTTTTTCCTCTTGTAAAAACTTTTTTTTAATTAGGTATTTTCTTTATTTACATTTCAAATGCTATCCTGAAAGTTCCCTATACCCTCCCCCCAACCTGCTCCCCTACCCGCCCACTCCCACTTCCTGGCCCTGGGATTCCCCTGTACTGGGGCATATAAAGTTTGTAAGACCAAGGGGCATCTCTTCCCAATGATGGCTGACTAGGCCATCTTCTGCTACATATGCAGCTAGAGACACAAGCTCTGAGAGTACTGGTTAGTTCATATTGTTGTTCCACCTATAGGGTTGCAGGCCCCTTCAGCTCCTTGGGTGCTTTCTCTAGCTCCTCCATTGGGGCCTCTGTGTTCTATCCAATAGCTGACTGTGAGCATCCACTTATGTGTTTGCCACCTTACTCCTTTTATAAGGTAGCTCAATAATATATTTTTTTCATTCACTTTATTCCAAATGAAAATTTAAGGAAAAATTTCGTACACATAGAAAGAGTATGTGCGTATGATATAGCTTTTTATGTTGTAATTTTATCTTAATAAAGGCAGGTACATTGAGATGAATTTGTGGTCCCTTTACAAGGTAGAAGGCATCATTTCAAAGACTCTAACATAGTAAACATGGAGGGAGCTGTGTTATCTAGAATCTAGCACATATGTCTCAGTGAGTGATTATCTCTTTGGCTTTGTTGTGCTAATACTTTGTTGTATATAAAATTCTCCTAGAGAAGTACAGGTTCTGGTTCTTTTTTTTTTTTTTAACAGTTGAAGACTCAGTATTACTAAATTTTGCCATTAAGATGGATGACTTATCCATTGAATTCTTTTATTTCAGAGTTTTTCTACTGGAATTTGGGTCAAAGCCACATCTGGTTCCTTTTTTTTTTCTTGTCTCTGATAACATGGGAGGAACCACTAACAAGATGGAGGGGCCTCTGGGAAAGGCCGGGGAACACAGAGGGAGCTCTTGAGGACGAGCGATTCTGTCAAGAGACAAAATGACATTTCAGGTGGTTTGGGTCACTCCTGAGGCAAGGGGTGCTTCTGGGGCGTGGAATCAAACACTAACCCGAAGGCCAGCAGGGGAGCCCAGGCTCCTACATGATTTCTCCTGCAGAAGATGGTTTGGGAAACATCGTCAACCTAAAGCCTCATGTCCTGTGAGCCACACGTGTGTCTGCAAGCACACTATCGTTTCCAGCAGTAACAAACGGGAGAATGGAAACTTTCCTCCCTGTGCTGGTACAATCCAAATGGACAGTTTGTTAAAAACACAGTTATTTGGATCAAACTCAGTGCCTACTCAAAGATATGTGCTGAGTGACAGGATGTGAATAACAGACACCAGGGATTTGACTGTGTCTAAGACCTTCTGAAGCACAAGTGTCAAACAAGACCATTATCCCAGCCTTTCCTGTTTGTGTAGATATGACTATAATAGAAATCACTCCTCTGCTGTGGCTGCCTCTGTGAGCACCAGCAGTAAGAAAACAAACTTTAAAAAGAAAAAAACAACAACAAACAAACAAAAAAAAAAAAACAAGGGATTTACAGTCAAAGCTCATCTCCACAAAGCAAATTTTTATCTAAAAAAAACAAGGCTTTTGTTTTTGAAGGTTCTTCGTGATTCTGACAGGCATTGTTGTTGACATTTCTATCAGATACAAATTAAGATATTTAATTGGGAAGTGGCCCTGATCTTCCATAAATGCTTTAACAATTTACATTTACTCATCTCAAAAATTAATAGAGAAAACCTTTTGTTCTCTCTCTTATGGTAAGCTGAGAGCTGCCATTTGGGGCTGAACAGTTGGGAGGGTGGGAGTACCTAACCTAACTGGTTTTAGGTACCCAGCTACTTAGATGTCAAAAGCTGCCTGGTAAGGATAGGCGACTATAAACTCACAGAGTTCCTGAGCTGTGTGTTTTGATTTAGTCCTGTGTCAGAATCAGTTTGATATAGCTATTGATGGGTTAGGGCTACTTCAGTTCGGCTGCTGTTTTGAAGTGCTATGTGTGGTAAAACACCATTCTCCAGGTCATGAGGAACAGAATTCATCTTTCATTGGAAAACAGCAGCAGGGCAGTTTGTATTGTCTGCTAGAGGCCTTTTGGCATCATCTGCCTTTAATAACCCAGAAAAGCTCCGGATAGTGTAAAGAATCGCTAGGGTTTCATAGCTTCGAGAACAGCTATATTGTGCTTGTGTGGAATTCCTCTCACAACTCACTGTGGTCATCATTTCTCGTCTGTCTGAGCTAAGACTGCTGGGACTGAGGAATGGGGGTGGCCTAGGTTAGCAGGTGGTGTGAATTTGTTCTGTTGTGGGATGAAGCATTAACAGAGGCAAGGCAGACCGTTTTCCTGCCACCGGTGGCCACCGTCAGTACTGTACCACTAGTTTAGAGACTGAGTCCATTGAAAATAACATCGTTGTGTTTTAGTTATTAATTACCTAACCTCATGGATGGAACTGGCATATGGTTTAGATCTCAGAGATTGGCTTCTATGTGAGGTTATCAATGCAAAGTACCTTCCTGGGAACCAAAGTGACCCTTGAGCATCTTCACCAAAGTGAACACAAAGCTTGTAGAAGTATTTAGAGGTGTCAAGGGTGACTTTTCAACATGAAAAGCAGAATGACACCAACAACTCCTGTTGTATAAACCAGAGGGGAGGTGGGGGCGTTTGACAGGTTGGTGCCTGCTTTAGCCTGCATATGCATGAATGAGTATACTTTCTTAAATCTCTAAGTTAGACAGGTCTGAAATTAGTTGCTTAAAGACTTCAGGGCTCAATCACTGGAGCTATTAAACTGAGACATAGAATTGACAGCTAAAAAAAAAAAAGATCTAATCCAGCATCTTAATTGCAAAATAAGGAAGTTGATGCCTTTGCCAGAAATTACAAAGCTAGTGAGCTGGAACCTACATTGCAGGTGGCCTCTCACATAGTGTGCTCATTGTAATTAAACTAAGAGTCAGAAAGTCTTTAGGAGTCATCATGTTGGGAGTTCCTGGTCATAACTTTCTTGGACTTTCCTGTTAAAATAGAAATTGATTTAACTGGGAGTGGGGCATGTCTAAAAAGCAGTTGTTCAACTGACTTAAACTAGAGACTAGAATTTAGGAATGGATGCTTCCTTGAGTTGTAGAGAAGGTGTCTGTGAGAACAGGACCGGTAAGTAACTAGGAGACTAAATATCAGTGGCCCTGGATGTGAAGTTGTCTCTAGAGAAGACCTAAGGCTGCCATGTTTCCCAGGAGCAAAAGATGGGTTTCCATCTGAGAGCTGAGACTGTCTCTAAGTTAGTTGTCCTTGCCTCTGTGTCAGACAAGCTCAGTGTAGCTTGGCCAAATGACAGCCTAAGCATGGCAGGCCATATTTATTCTCAGAACCAACTGGAGAGCAGTCCTAGTAGAAGGTGCGAGGAGGTAAAACATGGGAAAAATGCAAAACAGCCGAGTTATCTTACTCTGAGAAGTACCTGCAAGTACTCTGTGGCTATGCTAGTGCCATAAGCAAGTCACCTCTGAGGCCACAGAAAGAATTTTATCATTCCCTTCTTAACCCGCCATTATTCTATCAGCACAGATGTTGGCTACCTGAGATAGTTACATACCAGTGATGAAACAATAGAACGGTTACTTTCTGTTAGCCAAATAATTTTTTTTTAAGTAGTGGTAATAGGAGCTGGAGAGCTGACCCGGGGGGGGGGGGCGTGTTAAGAGAACTAGCTTCCGACTTGCTCTTCCAGGGGACCTGAGTTTGGTTCCCAGCACCCATGTCAGGTGGTTCACAACTGCTGTTAAGTCCAACTCCAAGTGGATATGATGCCCTCTTCTGGCTTCTGTGCATACTGCACACATGGGAAAAATGTTTACATAATGCACACACATAAATAAAAACAAAATTAACTAAAAATAATGATAGTAGCCAAGAGAAACTGGTACAAGTAATATCTGTAGTTTCCACCATGGCCTCTGTCCTCACCTTTCCTACTAGAAAACCCAGCATGTAGAGTTCTTTCTTTGGTACCCAGTGAGGATGTTCTAGGCAAAGGGCACTAACAAAGAGATGCACGTTACAAGAAACTCACACAATAACCAAAATGAGTCTAGCTCTTAATCTGCCTCAACTTCTAAAACCATAAAATACCATAGTGGCAGCCTGTAAGCAAGGCAAATATATTCCTTCCAGGTCTAGAGGCTTGTGAGTCTCGGCTCAAATCACTGACAGGTTTGGCACCCTTTGAGGGCTCATTCCTGGTTCATAGATGACACCCTCCAGCTATGTTATTGTGTGATAGATGGGACAGTGTGGTTCTCATGGGCCTCTCACGTAGAGACACTAATCTTTATGATGATCTAATCAATCCCCCCCCACACACCTCCAACACCTTCCTCTTGGTCATTAGGATTTTAACATGAATTTCAGGACAAAAAAGATACAAGCATTCAAGCCATTACATTATGGTAAAACGAAGTATGTTGTTTATTAGGATTTATGTAAACAACAGAGACTGACCACTCCTAGGAGTCAGGTCTTTTGTCTCTTTACTTTAACTGGATATCTCTTCACGTATAAAATAAATAATAACGTTGCTTATATCTGAGCCTGGTAGCACAGGCATGTAATCCCAACTGCTTAAGTAGCTAAGGCAAGAAGATTACAAGTTCAAAGCCAGCCTAGGAAACTTAGTTAAGAACTATCTTAAAGTAAGAAGTAGAAAGAGAGATGGGAATATAGACTATAAGAGTGTTTGCCTAATACATGCAAAGCTCTGAGTTCATTTCCAGAAAGGGGGGGGGGGGGAGAAAGGGAGAATACAAATATGTATGTGTGTGTGTGCATATGTGTGTTATCAGAAATTGCAAGCACTAAGTATCAGAGAAATATGTATGTGCTGTTGTCCCAAAAAGCTTAAAATTTGTTAGGTTGTTGTTGTTGTTTGTTTGTTGTTATTATAACAAAATGACTGGGCCAAATCAATTTATAAGAAAAAAAGTGTTGGTCTATTCTCATATTTCAGAAGTTCGATAGATGATTGACATGTTGTTTTGAGATCTATGGCAATGTAGTATATTGAGGAAGGAGTGTATAGTGGTATAAGCTACTCATGATACAGCAGGTAGAAAATGGGGGACAGGAAAGGGTCCACTTTCCAACATCTACCAGAGCATTCTCTCAGCACCCTAACTTTATTCCAGTAGGCTCTGGTACCACCATGACTGGGGTCTAAGCCTTTGAGCATGGGCCTTTGTGGGCACTTTAACATGACAAAGCAAAACACAAGTCTAAGTAGTGCTTTTCTTTGTTTGAAATTCTATGGTACTTCCTTGTGATCTGACTCACTACAGTGTTGAACCCCATTCTCCATGGACTGGTCACTTGTATATCTCCCCCTATAAACAGGAAATCCCAATTGGGCAGGAGTTGTATCTTAACAACCAAAGAACACCAATGCTATGGCTGTAGAGATCCTCCCAAGAAGAGTAGATGGATGGGGTGGAACACCACGACATTGTTGAGAACTTAACTGTATTTTGTTTTTCCTTCTTTGAGGACTTCGGCATTATGTTCCTGCACCATCTTGCAACAATTTTCTTAATAACCTTTTCATATGTCAACAACATGGCCCGAGTAGGAACCCTGGTCCTCTGTCTTCACGACTCAGCCGATGCTCTGCTAGAGGTAAATCTTTTCCTTTCATCCTGAAGAAGACAAAATCCAGAACTCACAAAGTCCCCAGACCAGCTGTCCTGTGGTGTAGTGGATGGTGCTTTGAAACCATCAGCTGTAGCTTAGTGGGTTAAATTGGCAAATCTGAGACTTTAGATTACCATGAAAATGTGTGTCCTAAGTGAGCTTTTTAGCGTCATTGGCTAACAGGAAACTGGAAGCTTTGATCAGTCCACATTTGAATGGTTGAATGTTTAACAGAAAAATCACTGTTTTAATAGATTTTCTAAGAGTCACACTGATTTATCTGAAAACTACTTATAACCCAGTTTAATATCATGATACAATAAAGCAGTTTTGATTTTGTTACCAGTATACATATTATCCTAGTGGTTTTTAAGAGTGAAGGGGGCATATGAATTGTAAACTTTTTACCAAAGGTATGCAAAGAATTTGCTACTTTCAGAGTTAAACTCAATGTTATATGCATAAATAAATCTTTTTACTTTATGCCAAGAAACTTTATAACTGGTCAAAATTAACCCGAACAAGTACAGAGATTGCATAGAATTGGCTCTCGGAGCCACCCTTTTCTTCCCCCTGCTGTGTCATGTTTCCATTACTAAGAAGAATCCTCAGTCATAATCTGTTATTGAAATCAGAGGCACAGATGCACACAGTAAATCTTTCATAGAGGCGGTAAGTTAAANGTTTACAGCGTACACATCTCTAGCGAGTTTGCTGCCACTGGCTATCTACTGCTTCTGATGGATGAACATCAAAGAAAAGGGCTGTGTTGGTGATACCTAGCCAGAAGAAAGCCGAAAGTACCTTTCTTTTGATGTAATTCATGGTGTTAGCACATGGAGTATTCATGAAATTAAAAGCTCATAGTCTCGACCTCCTCTCAGGTGATGGGTATTTGCTCTCAGACACATTGCTCCCATAGCTTTCTGCACTGGTTAGTGCTGCTAAACGAATGTGAATACCTCCAAGGATGCTATCAACATCTTTCCCAGTAATTAATTTTCCAACACATAGAAAGTAATCCTGTACTGCAGAAGAGATCTGCAGTTTCCAATAGTGTGTAAGTGCTGTGGACTCCGCACAACTTCAAGAAATGAGAAAGAAAGTTTATTTCCAGGCCCACCTGCTCATCTTTATAGTCACCTTAAGAAACAACAGCGTAGAAAGCAGTGTGGATGGCTCCCACTGAAATGGCTGTCATCAGCCATGGGTTTATTTCCTGCAGGCACCTGAGATTAGTAAATTTCATCTAGAAAATGAGCCTAAAATGGGGGTAGAAATCCTACAGCAATAGAGTCACTGTGATAACGTAGTCAGGACACTGTCTTCATCTCAGAGTTTTCAAGAATAATCTGGGAACTCATCTTCCCAATGAACCTCTGTGATAATTAAAGAAGGCAGAGACCCAGCTAGACATGGTGGCACACAGCTTTAAATCCCAGCACTTGGTAGGCTGAAGTAGGTGGATCTCTGTGAGTTTGAGGCCAGCGTGGTCTATAAAGCAAATTCTAGGATAGCCAGGACTACACAGAAATATCCTGTCTCAACCCCCCCCCCCAAAAAAAAGGAAGGAAAGAAAGAAAAGAATGGAAGGAAACATAAACCTCAAAAAAGAAGGGAAGACCATTGTGGAAAAGCTGTAGCTTGTGGCTTCGGCATTCAGGGTGCAATGAGGACTTTATATTGACCTGTTAATGTGATTTCTGTCCTGATATCTCTGGCTTGCTAACATCAAAATATAATGCAAGAAAGTTTTTTTATTTGTCCTCTCTTCTCTTAAAATCAGCCATATAATTGAAAATTTCAGGTTAGTAAATATTTTTAATCAACTCTATGACAGTTGTAGTGTGTGTATGGTTGACTGCATTTCACTAAACTTTTGGGTAATTTATAAATGCCAGTGTGTGGCGTGTACCATTTTTTCAGTAGCAGGTGTCCTTATGCATGTGGTAAGCTACGTGAAGTCACTGGGGCTCATGCATACTGAAGGAAACTTTTCTTATCAGTTTAACTGAATGAATTGCATTCCTTCCTTCTATAGGCTGCCAAAATGGCAAATTACGCCAAATTTCAGAAAATGTGTGATCTCCTGTTTGTCATGTTTGCCGTGGTTTTTATCACAACACGGCTGGGAATATTTCCTCTCTGGTGAGTATGGTGGTCTTCTTTCCGATAAAAGCAACCCCTCCACAGATACTGCAGACACTCTTATCCTGAATTATACTCTAAATCTTTCCTGAGGACGTTAAAGCCCAGAGGAGCAACCTATGGAGCAGCTCAGTGGGG
Organism: Mus minutoides; assembly: GCA_902729485.2. Classification (NCBI taxonomy): domain Eukaryota; kingdom Metazoa; phylum Chordata; class Mammalia; order Rodentia; family Muridae; genus Mus; species Mus minutoides. The sequence goes on from LR750095.1 coordinate 963,395, forward strand.
TTGGGGAAAGACTTTTGCTGGCACAGTGTTTGTAAGTGTGAGGACCTGAGCGTAGTCCCATCACCCATGGTAACACATTCCCATAATTCCATCACTGAGGAGATGGAAACAGAAGAGTCCTTGGCAGCTTCCTAGCTGGCCAACCTAGACTAATTGATGAGTTCCAAACCAGTCAGATACCTTGTCTCAAAGAACATAGATGGCATTTTTAAAAAATGACACTCAGTGTTGTCAGGTGGCTCCCCCAAACATATGCATATATAGGTGTCACCACACACATGCACATATGTATACCAACACACACACACACACACATGAACACACCACACACACAGCACTTGATCACTTCTTTGAGGAGAGTTATGTACTTTACTACTATTTTGATGAGATCAGATGGGTTTAAGGGTGGTGTGACTGTGGGTGTCTTTACTAATACCTTGTGTAGCATAGCTCACTTCTCTTTCCGACGCTAGTCTAGAACATGAATTAAGAGCCTCTGCCATGGAGGTCTGAGTTAAGAAGGGAAGCATGGTCCTGCAGCCATAGGCCAGAAGCAGCATTGCCTGGGAACTCAAGACATATGCAGGTTCCTGTGCCCTGCTTCAACCCACTAAAGCAGAAAATCTGCAGATAAGGCTGGTCTATCAACGTCATATGAAATCTTCATGGTGATTATGTGTAACATAAAAGTGTGAAAAAACACTGTCCTAAATAAGTCTCTTCATCAGCTTGTGCTTACAGCTAAAGGGGAATGGAAAGTATACCTTCAAAATAACTCTGTAATTTTCTGTGGTTCTTTAATGTCTACATGGTTTTTGCCTTGTTAAGAACTCAAGAAAAGGCAGGCATAGCAGAATGTTGACGTCTGATGTCTGACAGACGTTTATATAGGTCTCTTACCATTGATGGTAGATTTTCTTTTTCCCTTCCATTTTCAAAGAACAATTTGAATGGGAAGTTTGAGCCATAGGAAGTGGAGAGTGTAGGAACATGAAGACACAGTACTACTTGAAGGCCCAGTGATGCCCACAGAAGATTAGCAGCCAGAAAGTTAGGGGCTCTAGGGAGTAGGTGTATCATTAGCATTAATGAATTACTGACACACCTACACACACCTTTTCAGCCACGAGGCAGACACATATGTCTTCCCCTTGAGGTTCATGGCCCTTTGGACACCTAGGTTAATCATTTTCAAGCAGCAGTGCCACGTGTTGGCAACAGACATTTAATAAAACCTTATTGTAAGTGAGTGTAAATGTAGGAAACACTGAAGTAATTTTAAATATGATGTATCTAATTATTTCAGGGTTGAGGGTCTTTCAAAATTATTACCATAATTAGTCATAAGAATTTAAAGAAGAGTTTAAAGAAGAAATTCAAACAAAATATAAGGATGACTTCTCAGAACGATAGAAAGCATTTTCAGATGACTTAGAGACTGACTCTTAAAGAAATAGGCTTCACTCATGTAGTCTGATTTACTGCTTTCCTTCTAGAGAGAGTTAAGATGGAGATATACCTGCCTTCTCACCATTTAACATATAAACTCTTGTTTATAAGCTCTTAAGGTTTAGGCATTGGTGAATTACCAAGAACAGAGGTCCACAGAAGAAAGAAATTCTGTCCCACTGTCATTGAGATTACTCACGGTGCACCCACTAGGAGGACCTGTTAGCTGCTAAGAAAGTTTCTGTGACCCAGCATAAACCTTGCAAATACCTTGGGGCTCCTGCACCTGTGCCCTGTGCTGTAGCTGAGTTGCTTTTGAAAAGCGACTTATGGAAAACCCTTTTCTATTTCTTGTAATACAATAATCGTATGCTCACTACCATTACGGTTTATAATTAGTGAAGAGAAATCTTTTCAGATACATCCAGGAAGTCGGGTTGGTGCCTTGATTATCTGCTTGACCCAGCTTCTGTTGCTACAGTGAAATGGACATCATTGTCATCATTTAACCCTTTCTTCAATCAGTTTTCCAAGTCAGGAGTATTGTTTTTGACATGGGGTCGGGGGAACTGCTTTCTTTTATAAGATGACACCTGGATCTATTTTATAACTCTAAGCCAAGGATTCCTAAGCTCTCTGTGAAATCTGTTGTGTGTGAGCATTGCACATGCATGCTTCCTGTGTGGAGGCACAGTGCTTTCATCATCATTTTCTGGTATCTGTGACTCCTTCCTTTGCTCAGAGAAACACCCGTGGAAAGCAGAACAAGTGTACATACCACCTCAAGTAGAAACGCTCCAGGGTGTGCAGGTTCCCAGGACATCTTCTGCAGAAGGCATCTGTGATTCCTTCAGCTACTCCTATATGTCATTTTCCTTCATTTGTTTCCCAGAATTCTTCCTGCCATGATCTTCCAACCTCAGCATGAGAAATAGCAGTACATACTATTTGCCATATCCACCTCACACCATGGCGTCAGCTTTAAGATGGCTTCCACCTTGCCCTGTGGGGGCTGCTGTCCAACTGAACCCTCCTCCCTCTCCTAAGGTCAAATCATGCTGTACATTTTACTTTCTAGTGTGGACTATTTGCATACTCTTATTTGTCCCTCTCAGAGTTCACCCTGCTGTTTTTGGATAACATACTAGCCTAACAGTGTCCTCTGAATTACACCCTATGCTGACTCTTCCAGATTTGTTATTTCTTCCGACTCTGAGGACAAATGTTGACTACAGAAGGATTTCTTTGGTTAACTCAGTGCCTGACAACTGAGTGTATGTAATTTTTCACCACACTAAAAAGACTTCTGAGATCCATTATTTCGGCCTCTTGCTTCTTCATATTTGTCTACAGTATACAAAAATCTGTATTCAAAGTCCTGTGTAAATCAGGATGACTATTGCTATAGGCACATATAGAAGCAAGACTACAGAAGACAGAAGGTAGGGGTGACGATGTAATCCTGTAATCCTGACTAGCTGAGAGGCAAATAGGAGGAGCCAAGTTCAGAGTCAGCCTGCTTGGTCTCAGAAGAAAATAGGAGAGACATGAAGAAGGAAAGAGGAGTAAGCTGGGGACGTAGCTTAGTGGTAGAGTGCTCGTAGAGCAGACGTGAGGCCCAGAGTTCAAACCCACTGCTTACAAGACAAGACAGAGAAAGATAAAAGGAAACACCAAAGCTGGATTTTAGGATTTTTGTCTTTTATTTTCTTTATGGAAACTTTTAACTCAAAAATCTTGCCATGTTTGTGTGTTTAGTGAGGATTTACTAGACAACCAGGAAGAGCTACCTACTGAACCTTCAATTAGATACGGGGTTTTTAAACTTGCAGTTTAAATTCCAGCAGGTAGTGTCAGTATTCTGTTTTATAGTTTGAAAGAAGAAGCTATAGGTTATGAGTTACTCTTATAAGAATTTGGCAAGCATTGGTAACATAAATGTTTCATATTTAAATCATCATTCTGCATATACTGAAGGGCTCTATTGGCTAAATAATATATGAGACAGCATATATCTGAAGAAATAGCTATCTGAGGTTTTTTTTTAGAAGAATAAAGACAATTTATCAGTTTATTCTGAAGCCAGAGGTAAGTTGCCATGGCCTAGAAGCACTCTGTCCTAACATGCTGACCATTTCATGTAGCAATTTAAATTTATTTGGATCATACTCCTTCTCCTTCCCCAAATCCTCCCCACCTCCCTCCCCACTCACCTTAATGTGTTCTCCCTCGTGCACTCGCTTCTCTTCTCTTCTCTTCTCTTCTCTTCTCTTCTCTTCTCTTCTCTTCTCTTCTCTTCCTCCCTCCCCTCGCCTTCCCTTCCCCTCTCTTTTCTTTATTTCCATTAGAGATGGATAGGACATGCAAAGTTACCCTATGTTGGTGATACCAACTTGGCCTTGTCCCCTGTATTACATGCCCAGTTACCCCTCACTTGAG